>WEIV01008990.1:114680-134079 GCA_013390005.1 Calyptomena viridis | reverse complement strand
GCCCTTCACAGCAGTAAAAGTTGCCAGTGGGGCTTCAGAGGTCCCCCATCAAGTCACTTTGCTTACTTTCTCTGACACATCTGATGGGGGTTAGGCATAGGTTTCCCCTTACCTTCTTTCAGTCTCTTGTCTGATCTGTTCTGATCATTCTGGTTGCAGCCTCACCAGTGTCCTCCTACCAATCCTCTCTCCCCCAGTACATGTTCACGTGTGGGGTCTTGGCTACCATGAGAGCTGTGAGGAGTGCACAGAACTCTGTTAGTATGTTTCAGCCTTGTTTCAGTAGGGAAGTGGGTTTCCTGAAAAATCTGGCTTTGTTCCTGTAGTGTTCTGGTGTAGTGCAGCACTCGATAAGCAAATAGGCAGGATGACAGCCCTGCCTGCAAAGGTTTCTCCAATACAAGCTGAGCAGTGAAANCAACTCCAAAGTGATTTTCTGATGTGGGGGCAATGCTAACAAAAACTTGTTAGCCTTTACTAAAGAAAAAAAATAAAAAAGAAGAAAAAAACCCCACAAAACCCCAAACAACCCAGCAACCAGAAGAATCAGTTGTAGAAAAGAAATATTATTTAAAATTTTACTTTATCAGCCTAAATCATAAGATAAGGTTCTCTTACCTTGAATGCTCTCCCATTTGTATCATTATTTAAATAAAACCAGCTAGATAATGCTGACAGTTATAGGGATCTAAATTATCAAACTGATACGTTGCCATGGACTTCATGAAGACTTGTGTCTATCAGATGTTCTTATGAAAACTCTCAATCAACATCAGAGTTACACATTTGTATCTTTTTTTAAGTGGGAAAGCAGACAAACTTGAGAAAATTACTTAATACTCATGATATTTAATTGAGCTCTCTAGCGATTCAGTAACCAGGAGGAATTATATTCATGTATGTTTCTGGCACATGTTCCTGATGATCTCCTGAATGAATGCTTTGTTCTTAAGTTATGCTTCCCATATGCAGCCATGGCATACTTCTCCCATTATGACTTCTGGTAAATATAATTCATTCTTCCCTTTCTTCTTTTTCATTCTAACTAAATCTTATACTTGTGGCACACCACCTCAGAGCTTATGTCAGGCTCACTCTTTCTCACTATGCACTGTGTAAGAAGACAAAGTACAAACAAGGAATGAGCCATTCAGGAAGGTGTGAAAAAACAGTTTCCCATGCCAGCACTTTGACACCCCCCAGTGTTATGTCATAAGGCACTGGTGTTCCTCAGTGCTGTACAGGGCCAGCTTCCCCTCTGAGTGCTTGAAGGTTTTAAGCAGAGGGGGGGACACTGCCACATCTAACCCCAACTAGTAGAAGTCCCCAGATTCCAACTAAGCTCAGGTCTTCATGTAGTAGTATGGTATGCTATTGGGTCGGGTTCACTTGTTGTTGCCTTCTAATATAAACAAAAGGTGACAAAAGTACTAAATAACATCATTAGTTATCACACAAACTCTGTGCTTTGATCATCATCTTTTATTGAGTGACTCGGTGTCCTCTTTCATACTACTGAAATACCAATTGAGGCCTTGGCTTTTCACAGAATCAAACCAAAAAAAGCCACCACCAACTGTATTCACAATGGGCACCAACTACAGTAATTCATTTCTTGCCACAGACAAGCAGGAAAGCCAAAATGCAGGTTTTGCTAAAATGTGCCTAGAAAATAAACATTTTAGGAAAAAAAAACCTAAACCAGGCATTTTACCAATAAGCCATTCTGAGTGACGGGTACAGTCTGCTCTGGTTCAATAGTTGCCTTACTCTGTTTTGCATTGGTGTTACTTTTGTATGCTAGAAGGAAAATCTGGGTCTGCCTGAATAACCTGAAACCAAACCAAACGAGACTAAGCCTAAGTCTAGATGCTTTTCAGTGTCATGAGTTTTGTTCACATTTTATAAACCTTGTCTTTTTCTCCTCCCAATTTTAGTTGTTTGCTTCCAAAATTCCATAGTGCAGTGTTGTTTGATACAGCCATTTAAATATGTACAAATTGTAAAGAATGTGTATAAATGTTTTACACCAAATGTAAGATCTGCTTGCATGTAGAAGCAGCTTATATAATAAATTGTTACAATGTGTACAGTAAATTCTGAAATTACTTTTCAAGCCAGCATTTTTTTAGCATTTGTATATTCACTTTTTGGTAATGAAATCTCTTTGTAACAGACTCTTAATTTGGGAGGGGGAAGGGGGGTGCTTTTCACCAATCTTGAAATAGCTCCATATGCACTAAAGTTGAAGGTTCTTTATCTTGAATAGACTGTTTTGGAATCTTAAATGTAAGCTGTGCTATTCTAGTGCAGGGAAGCTATGACAGTAGCAACTGTGTCAGATGCAACATTTTGGGAAAAAACAAAAACTGTTTAAAGACTTCTAGTTGATAATAAATATTTATGTATATCCAACAGACTATTTTATCTTTTTCTTTGAAATCATGATGTTGGTTTTTAACAGGATGAATGTAGCATGAGGCAAATCTTCCCTATAGCTTTTCACCAGCTTACACATACTGGCCAGCTGAGGAACGAGAAAGCATCCATCTGTCTTCCATAAAGCAGGCATCACAACTGGATGGTATAATAGTGCTAGTGACTGCAAACCAGCAAAGGGTATGCATATGTTGTAAGCTTTCATTATTCAGGTCAGTCCAGCTCGTGGTTGATGGAACCCTCCTGACTGCAAATAAGTAGTAGAGCACAGTGCTGCTGTGTATTCCTGGCTTTGTGTCGGCATGGTGTTGACCCAGAATACAAGTTTGATTTTCTTTGATATTTGTTTTTTAAATTAGATATGAATAGTGGCATAGCTAGGTTCCGTGAGTTGGGGGCAATAGAAAATCTGCCCACTGACATGCAGTCATAAAACAGGAATTATAAGGTAGTGTAAAACTTGAGCAGTGCCCTCCTGTATTTTGTTTGTCATAGCTGAATAATTAGTGTCTGGAGCTTCACAAAGCGTAAATACTGTTTCCTGGCTTATGCTTTCCTTCCAGGGTGAGCCAAATACTGGCATTAGCCCAGTGGCTTCATGAAAGACATCATATGCCCCAGCTGTTGGATTTAACTTTACCCTTTTAATTGCTTATTCCATTACTGCTATTACATTTAATTTTAAAACAAACAAATGTATCTGTACAGAGGGGAATGCTACCTGTATTTCATGTTGGCAGATAATCTGATGTGGGGTTAGACTGCAGCAGCAGACCTTGTGATGTATGGTACAGTTTTGGTGTACTGTCTACTGCAACAAGAAAGAGTATTCTTTAATGAGGCCTAACTTTGCATGAGTATTGAAATTTTTACATTACTGAGCAATTTCTGTTTTCTGTGACAAAGTAGTTGATAAGGTATTACCATAACATACACTTTATTGTGTAAATCCTAAGTAAGTATAGTATCAATTTTACTGCTACCAAAATGAGTCTAGTTCATTCTGTTAGAAGAATAATTCAGACTAACAGCCTTGTAAAGAAAGTGATGCAGCTTTTGTGCTGTGGTGTAGTTTGGCATACACCAGACACTCTGCCAGTCTGGACTGGCCAAAATTATTCCCTCCACAGCCTCATGATGTGCAGTCATCCCACAGCAAGGAAAGCATTCACCAGGCAAGCTTGCTGCCATTGCTGCTTCTGCCTTTCTTGGTGCTTCACAGTGAGATGTGTGAGCATGCACCAGGGAGAGGCCACTTAGTTGTGTGGTGGGGTCTTTGGTCAGTTGTTTTTTCCACTCCAAGTATTTTCTGTATTTTTCTATAACTCTTCTGATAAAATTAATGCTAATAATTGATACAATAAACAAGTACAGAACAGGAGAGGAAATCACTTGAGCAGAAAATCCCCCCCTTTTTTTTTTCTGTCTAAAAGACTCCTAATAAAAAAAACACATTTATAGAATTAGAAATATATGGACTGGCTGGTGACCAATCCACTCATTCTGTAGCATGGCAGTATCAGTTACACCCATGCTATTTTAAAGAACATCTGAGTCACAAACTTGGATTAGCTGAGTTTTCCTTTTTAATTTTTTTTTCCTTCCCCTGTGGCTCTTTGCACATGAGTTGTGACTTTGGGATCTTTGCAGTATCTTTGGGATACTGAATTTAAAGTGATTTAATTTCCTTGTTTTATAAAGTTAAAATAGATCTTTGCCTATTTTTAATCTTCAGGGCCTTTTAATCTTTCCTAATAGTTTAAGAAAATTTGATCAATCTTAATTTTTTTGCCTTCCTTCAGATTTCAGGTACTATGCCTACCACCTTCCTGCTGAACTTTCTGATCTCTAGGTTATTCTCATCTACAGAGCTAAAAACTCTTTCCATCATGATAGATTGATTAGTTTCTTTGAACTGGTCCTGTCAATCTGAAGCCAGCTGTCTCATGTTTACCACACACTGTTCTTCCCTTATTCTAACCTGCGGCTGTATTCTCCCCTTAAAATACATTTTTTGTACCTCACATTTTTCTGTCAGGGCTGAAGCAAGGTGGCATATCATACTGTTTTCTGTTAACAGCAGACTTTTACTGTCCTTAGTTTTCCTTTTGTACCTAGCATCTTTAAAGACTATTCATTTTTTAAAAGTGTTTGCTAATAAACTTATTTTGTCTTAGCACACATTTGTCAATTCAAGGTCACTTTTAATTCACATTGCCTTCTGTTCCAATTAAATCTCTGTAGATCAAAATCTAAAATTGTTACTCTTCACTGTTTCATTTTAATCTTGTGAAATGTCGTTCCCCAAAAACCCAAATGCTTTTATGAACTGCTGTTCCAAGGAACAGTTTTCCTATAAAATACATAATTTTAAATGTGTGATTAAGTTGCTAGCTCCAAGAGGTTTGTTAGAGATTATCTCGGCAGAATAATGACAAAGAGTAGGAATATAAAGATAACAGAAAATACAGAAAGATTGTGGAGATTTTGAAAAATAGTATTAAATGGCTCGGTTTCTTTTGAATTGTATCCTAGTTATTTGACCTTGGTTATTAACCTGTCCCCAAAGACACTCACCAAGAGCAAGGACTAGGGGACAGGTGATGTATGTGTACACATGTGCGTGTAGGAATGTGCAGCGTTTGTGCTAGTTAAGGTCGCTGAGCCAGGCCCTGAGGGCTGGCAAAGAAAGTCTGCAAAGAAAGGCATCAAACAGAAAACTGATCTCCCCAGTGGGTCAGTAACCAGGCAGGTCCTTTGACCATCTAACAGAGCTGGGAAAGGAGGAGTGAGGGATACAGAAGAGAGCATTTGTCATGGGCCAGCTTAGAAGAGTCTTTGCCAGAGCAATGCAAGAGCATTGCCTGAAGAGTTTGGAAAGGCAGAGAAATTCTGCAAGCCTGGAGAGGGCGACTTAAAAAAAAAAGGTAAGGGTCTCCCTTAGGGTTTTGAATTCCTTTTCAGGGTTTCCTGAAAAAGATTTGCCAGAAGGTCAGAAGCAATGAGAGAAGTTGATTTGTTTAGCTGTTGGGTCCCTGCCAGAAATAACTACACTTTAAAGCGTTTATGCACTTTCTGCCATAACTCCCAGAAAGGGTGAGCTTAGGATTAGTGAAAGGTTGGTCCTGATGCTCCAGTATTGTGGAGTTGGTCAGCTGTACACTCCCATAAAGGGGCCACGACATAAAGGCTGTGTCTGTAAACATGACCCCGTTGGGAAAGAAGAGCACTGCACATCATCTAAATAAAAGCAGGTCAAGTGCCCTGGGACTGAAACAGCTAAATGAGGTGTCTGGCCAAGGGAGCATTCTGCTGTCTGACATGCCAGCATTTTGCTCTGTTTCTTCAGACTTCTTCCTGCCCATGAACAGTGTCTGCCCTGAACGAGGAAAGACCAGAGCAATATGCAAGCAAGTACCAGGTGAGCTCTCCAGTTACTAGTTTCAGTAAATTAACCTGCTTGGATTTGATTTTTCCTATAAGCTTGCTTGCAGGGAATGTTAGTGTGGGAATGGACGGACGGATGTATTTTTACCTTTTACTGTCAGATGCCTTTACCAGGATGTGATTTTTCTCTATCTCACTAATAAAGAAACTGAGGGACAAATTGTCACATGCCAAGAAGGTAGAAGGACTGAGAATGGAACATGATTGCTAATTCTGAGGAAAGGATTTGATGCTGAAATTTACCTAAATTCAAAATTGTGATCCCTATTTCCTACCTGCTCCCTTCTCATCCCTTGGGCCTTCCCCACCAGCCCCTTCAGCTGATGCCTAACTCCAGAGCTCCTGACAATTGGCAATGGTCAAGTTTCTGATACATCCACGAAGTACCTATTAAATTGCTCATCAGAGCATCCACTCACATTCACCTCCATCAATATAATGCCTCAGTGACTAATGAATTTGGTCACCTACAGGAAATACAAAAATAGTGGGGCAGCAGGCTATAGTTTACAGAATGGGAATGGTGAAGAGGATACTCTCCTCCTTTCTGTACCAAAGGAGAGGATAAAGAGGTTGAAAACAGGGGAGTAATAAATTAGAGACAAGCTTTTTATTTGTGACCATTTAAAACAGGATAGCTGAAGAAAATCAGTCTGTTCAAATAAAAAGTGGCAGTTGTGGATGAAACTGGATGCTAAATATAGTGGTACTTCCAATGGAGGAGCTAAATATTTACCAGGCTTCATTCGGATCTGTAGTTAGATCAAGATAACTGGGTTAGGTTTCTTAAGGTACTAGCTTTTGTACTCTATAGCCCTTGGTATACAGGAGTGGTAGCAGTTTCTAGGACTATGAATTACTTAAAACAATAATCATGTTAAAATAATTAGCAAATAATATTACCATTTCAGACACAGCTCAACAAACACAAACTCTTTGTAATATTTGTAAATCTAGATAGAAATTAATCTCTTAATCCTATTGAATGAAAAGGTTAAATGCATCGCTTTATTATGTTTATTTTTCTGCTTTACATTTGGGAGAAGAATATCTCCTTGCGCAATGCCTGCTCATCTAGACCTTTCTGGACCCATCGAAATTTATTGCACTCTGTAGCAGTTTGACCCTGGCTAAATGCCAAGGACACACACACAGCCACACTCTCACTCCCCTCCCTGCAAACAGGAGAGAAAAAACCTAAAAGGTTTCACAAGCTTTGTGGTAAGGACCATAAGAAACTCCTTATCAATTATTTCACAGGCAAAACAGGCTCCAACTTGGAATATTAAGGATTTATTATTATCAAAATCAGACCTTAAGAGTGAGAAGTTCAATAGATCTTACAGACACCTTCCTCCCCGTCCCCCCCCTTTCAAAGATCTCCCCCCTCCCCCCAGCGGCCCAGGGAGATGGGAGGGGGGGTTATGGTCAGATGTTGTTTCTGCTGCTGCTCAGAGAGGGGTAGTCCTACCCCTGCTTCCCACGGGGTCTCCTTCACAGAAGACGGTCACAAAACTGCTTTGTGGGTCCATCCCACAGACAACAGCTCTTCAAATGCTGCTGCCACGTAGGTCACCTCTCCATAGGTTGCAGTCCTTCAGGTATAGCTGCTCCATTGTGGGTTCCCACAGACCACAGGTCCTACCAGGAAATCCTGCTCCAGCATGGGTCTCCTCTTCCCATGGGCTACAGGACTCTGTCAGGCCCCTGCTCCAGACATGGGCATCCCACAGGGTCACAGCCTCCTTCCAGCATCCATCTGCTCCAGTGTGGGGTCCTCTAGTCCTCCAGGCTGCAGATGGATCTCTGCTCCCTGTGGTCCCTCATGGGCTGTAGGGGAGACAACCCGCTCCTCCATGGCTGCACCACAGGTTGCAGGGGCCCCATTTCGGTGCTTAAGGCATCTCCTCCCCCTCCTCTTCCACTGACTTTGGTGTTAATCACAACTTCTCAGTGTGCTCTTCTCTAAGTGGCCATATTTGCCTGCCTGTGCCTTTTTTTTCTCCTTCTTAAATATGTTATCACAGAGGCATTTCCATAACTCCTCATTGGCCTGGCCTTGGCCAGTGACGGGTCCAGCCTGGAGCTGACTGACATTGGCTCTGCTGGGAATGGAGAAACTTCCAGCAGCTTCTCAAAGAAGCCTCCCCATAGCGCCCCCCCCCCCCCAAAAAACACCTGGCCACTAAAACCCACTGCAACTCCTAAGATAAATTGCACTAAATTCACTTTTTTTGTCATCTCTGAGCCCCATATCTCCTGCTAGGGCAGGAAGGGGTCATTGCTACTATGTTCTTGACAGTTCTGTAAAACTGTCTTGAGGGCTTTGGTTAGGATGGCACTCCCCTACGATACTACCAGCACTCAAAACTGTACTATGAATCTGAAATATCTACTGGCATTTCTTAGAGCCCCTTAAAATCCTTACGTGAAAATCCAGTCTTTTTGTTTGGGTTTTTTTCAAACCTGCCACTATAAAGTCCAATGACACGCTGGAAACAAAGCCCAAAACAAGAGAGTGACACTGTTTATGCAATGTTCATCTATCTATATTTTATTATTTTTAACCAAATTCTTTCCGAGCCAGACACATAGTCTTGTCAAGTTTGGTGCATCCGATAATATAATGATTCCTCAAGTTAAACTCTTGCCAAAGGGGGAGGTCCATACAGGTGTGATTTGTTGACTTGTCCTTGAGTAGTTGAGTACTATTTTTAAGCTCAGTAAAGATTTTGTTTAAAAACTCAACAGATGGAACAGAAGTGAAAAGTTAAACATCTGTTGCAATATAGTAGCAAAATATAAAACAGGCTTCTTGCTGCTAGGATGGATTTGCTGAGCTTAATGCACTGCCCCAGAAGGCTCCCATGTGATTGCGCTCACCAGGACTGCACTGCTCAGAACTGGTTATTCCAGCAAAGAAAGCTGAGAAGTAAGAAAACTCTTCATTTGTCTTCCCTGCTTAAGTAGTGGTGCTTTTCTACCTGTTCACAAATTGCATCTACCAAATTCAAAGCAAAGACTATTTTACAAACTTTTACATACCTTCTTGGGTATGTCTAGAACAGTTCTTTCCCTACTGTGAGCCCGTTTCTGCTTACTCAGCAATAGATAAAATTTACTGGGGTAACAACTAGTGCCAGTCTATCTGCTGCTTAATGCTTGGCAGAAAGGAAACAACAACAACAAAAAACCAAAACCAAATAAACCCACAATGCAAGTGTTTATGCAAGTCTTCCAAAATTTAAACCAAATTCACAGTCAGTAAGAGGATGTTGCTATCCAAAGACTACTGTACTATTAAGTAAGTCTGTAGGATGTCTGCAGGAGTTGGGATCTATTCAAAGGCGCTGGTGTAAAATCAGCACTGGAAAAGGGCAACTTACAGGAACTGCAGTGGTTTCAGGGTGTGCTCCTAGAATGAGAGTTGTGTTCAGAAAAACTGTTTCTAGATGCTATCTGGCACAGCTTCTCTCTAAGCAAACTGCTAGTTTATATTATAATTATCTAGTGTTAATATCTAATAAAAATGACTAGTGGTCTTAAGTCATTTTTAAATAAAACAGCCCTTCCTGAAGGGGATTAAGTGTCACAGGGAAAAAAACAAAATCCACCCAACCAACAAGTAAACATTGTGTTGGGTGGTTGCAAGGAAACTTGAGCAGACACTTGCAGCTGCACAAGCTCTGGGCTGTGTCTCACCGCCGTGGAGCCAGAGGGCAGTCATCAGCTCAGGTCCACTGCTGAACCCTGGCTGGGTCCAGGTGTGTGTGTGTGGCACACAGGTCTGGTGAGAAACTTTTGTACAGCAAGGAGAAAGACACGACAGATGTGCACTGTCACTGTATGGTTCCCTCTCAACCCCAGGATGCAATGACATCTCAGCTGGGCCTGCGTGGAGCCAGCTAAGATCTGACAAAGCATGTTGGTTCTGATCTGTGCTTTGTCAAAGAGGCTGTGCTAGACAGCTGGTGGCCCTGAAGGCAGAGGGGGGTGTTGAGTGTGAGTGTAGCTGGCCCCTGGCACAGTAAGTAAACGGTCTGAGAAATCTGTCTCAGGATACCCCAGATTTTCCTCCTATGAGACTCCAGCCACCACAAAGTTAAACTCAATAGCCAGCATTAGGCAACAGTTCAAGTGCAGATAATTGTAAAATAATGGTAATCTAATAAATCTATATGCATAGATCTGTCTTTTAAGGCAGCAGGTTACTGAAAGTAGCCACTTCATAAGGGTTTCTCTGCAATATGTCGTATCCTGGCCCATCCAGGAGCAGCAGCTTCTAGGACTAAACTGAGTCTCTCTGTCTTCTCAGAGGCATTTTTAAGCTCACAGAGCATCTTGGATTATATTCAGACATACTATGAAATCTGTGCGTCACTGTTCCTGTGTGGAAAGGATCTGCACCAGTTCTGGCCCTTCCACATAGTTTGCAATAAATCTCCAGGACCAGACGAAGTCAATTTCAAATTTCTGGAAGGAGTAATGGGAGAATTCCACTGAACTCCTACCAAAATATGCAGGGAATATTATTCAAGATAGCTACTCAGTACGACCAGCCCAGGAAAGCTGTCATTGCACCTATCATTTTAAAAGACACAGGAAGCCATTGCAGTAACTCTCTCAATATATTAGAGTTTCTAATTACAGAATCTAACCATCAGCAGACAAATTGGGCAAAAAGCATCAGAGAATGAAGTGGGGGGGGGACAACAAAGAGGAATGGTAATGAGGCAACAAGGAAAATAAAGTTGGCGATGAGGGCAGAAAGGAAGGCAATCCAAAGAGCCACTGAAGTAGAGGTAATGAGAAGAGCAGCAGACAGACATTGCACAAAGGTGGATGGTAGTGGACTGGGTGTGTGACAGAAGGACTGCTCCTTCTGGCTCCAGAGGGTCGACATGAGCACTGTTGTCATGCTCCAGCTTCCCCTGCCCTCCAAAGTTAGTTTTACATGGCAGAGTAATTCTCACACCCCAGGAGCTGGCTTCCCCAGAAGCTTTGCTGTGCCTTTCCAGCCACACCCACAAGATGTCTTTCCACTCCACCGCATTCTAGCCCCCACCCCCTTATTTTACCAAGTTGGGGAGATTACTTTGCCCACACTCTGTGCTCACCCCTTCCAACACGCATCAGCCTTCCCAGGTCACTGCTGCTTCTGGGGTGCCCGTAATGGTGACTGGTACCAAAAGTGAGGAAATTACTTAGGAATAGAGTGCAGACTACAGGGAAAGATGGTTTCTCACCTCCTTTTCATCCTGGTTAATTTTCGAGGTGTGCACACACACACGTATTTGGAGCAAAAAAAAAAAAAGGATAGTAGCCTGAAAATGAGTTTAGCTCTAATTCCTGCAATTTTCAATCAGTCAGGCCAGCAAGCCCTAGACTAACCTACTCACCTATGAGGAATAATCATTTTTGCTATGTGTGCCATGACCAATCCCCAGACTAACAGAGATTGCACGAGAGCTACAGACACAGTGAAATCTAAGTCACCTGCACCCTGGGGTAGGAATTTATTGTTCTTAGTCAGCCTCAAACTCCCATAATGGTTTATATGTTAATAGTGAATGTGGCACGAGTTAGAAATACAGGCGATTCTTTTTGTACAAGCAATGCAAAACCTTGTTTTAGTGAAGCAGAACGGCACACCTAAATAAACAAGTCAAAAAACAAACAGTGACTAGCAAGCAGGGTGAAGCCTGCCTATGTTCACTTCCACATACACATAGTCTGTGGATTTAACTGGTGCGTTAAGAATAATGTCACAGACCAAAACGGTTGTTCAAATAACTTCAAACCATGGTATTCCCTCAGTTCTTCTCCTTTGTGGTCTGTCCCACTCATTCACACACTGTGCTTTGTCAGCTACCCTTTTAGAGCAGCACTGACAGAGATAACACCTCATTCTACAGGCCTCCTTTCCTTTCAAGAAAAACATTTGGTATTCACTCTGCCTTCACCATAAATGGGGCTGTGAAATAGCTTGACTCCTTATCCAGTTTGCTCTATTTTACTGCTTTAGTTTTTCTTTTACCTTTTCCAGTTTATGGCTGGTGGTGTACTGAGGAACGACATTAACTCTTCTGATTTGAACTAATTCATATTCACTCTCTTTTCAATCTATTCAGTTTAAGTCATCTTGTCATAAAACTGCTGAGAAGGAGAGAAACACCAGAGCTTTACTGTCCAATGACATTTCTGCAAGATTTTTCAGACTTTACCCAAAGCAGTTGAAAAGATCACAAACCCCAGTTCTTCCAGGTAAGCAAATATGTTATCCTCCCTTTTTGGGAACGTGTTATTACACTGCCTCTTGCTCCCCATGGTCTTTGGTCTGGAACCCCTCCTAAGTCTGAAAATTAATGGATAGGGCTTTCTAACGCATAAGGAGACATAATACCACAAAACATCTGTTTATAAAATTAAATGAAAGAAAGAAGCCTAACTTCAATTTAAAAGTACCACATATGCTGTACTGCAAACAACTAAAATGGAAAAAATGTTGAACATACAATCACAGAAGAGCAAATCTATGTGTGCAAGACATTTTGTGTTATTTTGAGACAATGACTGAATACACGACTTTTTCTCTATGTGGGTTAGTATCTGGCATACAACCAGCAGTCCATTATCAAAGGCATTAGCTAGAAATTCTGTATCTTAAGAAAGATGCAGAAAACAAATCCTGAACCTTACACCTGGGGAATGTTTCCCATTGAATTTTTATGTAAGAACTGGGGTTCTGGATTTTATTTAAGATTTAGGAGAAATTAACCTACTTATTACAGAGATACAAGGCTTCTTTTCGCAGTAGTTGTAGGGTGGTGGTACTGGTTGCTAAATAGCTGTTATGTTCCACAGACTGCTGCTGCCACACATTGTGTTTAAAGCAGTTTTAAAGACCTACGAGATCCTTCTGAAGAAAAGTATGAAACAGTAAAATACAGATATATATTCATTTTCACAAGATGAAATAAGTGACAAAAAATAGCAATAAACTTTTGTCCCTTGTGTTCTCTGAAGTTAGTTACTTTTTTTCTTTTGGAAAGCATCGATTTAGTGAGCTCTTTTGACAAACTCATATTTTTGAATGTAAGCACTTAGCTTCTAAAAGTCCATTGATGGCATGATTGTGATAAAGTGGTGCTCTCTAAATAGAAAACTATTTTTAACCCTTTTTTATTTTGTTCGAAGACTTGAATATATCTGAAACTTTTACATGGACAGGTTGTGTCCAACATTCATTTATGTACACAAAAAAAATCTTCAGTTTTGAAAAAACCCCCAGAACTGGAATGTGAGACTACTTTAAAATATCAGCCTCCATTGTTTTTATATATACATTTCTGTGAACACAGAACATGTGCTCATCTAACTAACAAAATCCTGTTATAAAATACTACAACTGTGAATAGCCAGTACTGAAAATAAACTCAGGTAACATGTCCTGTTATGCTCAATCAACTCTCACTAATGCTTACACACTGAAAACTTCATAAAAGGTATTCTCCCTTGAATGTTTGATCACAGGGCAGGCTATACTTCAATAAGCTTTATATAAATTAGCATTAATTAAAGGTATGAATTGAGCATGGAAATGCCATTCTCCCTTCCCTCTCTTCCCACCCCTCATTTTTAAATGCCTTGTTATAGGTCTCATCTACTTCATATATTCTTTATTCTGAAACACTTTCTGTCTGTATTACCCAATAGGACAAAATAACTAAAGATTTTTATGTTAACAGAATTAATTTACAAATCAATCATAGCAAGAGAGATCAGAAACTCACATTTTCCTCAATAAATTAAAGGTATTACACCATGAAAATTATCCATATATGTATATGAAACCCTGCTGTCACTTGCCTGACTGCATTTTCTCCTCGGCTTTTCTGATTTTGTACTATTTGGTTAGTCTAAAAATTACAAGGGTGGTTTTTATTCTTTTCGATTATTTAGCTTTCAGGTCCATCTTCTGTATCATAACCAGTTCTCGTTTGTGTTCTTGTATTGTCCACTCTTGCATTCATCCCTTTCTGTCTGGCTAGTTAAAACATCCCAACACACAATGAAACTTAGAGGTTCTGAAAAACGAGGAAAACTCTGTTCTTCCTCCTTACATACAAAGAGCATCAACAGAATAGTTCAATTCTTATTTAAGAATGAAGTTAGGAATCACTTTGCATCAGGCAATCTCTTCCAGTACTCTGTCTGTGACAATAGTGGCCACTATATACTAGTGAAATGCCACAACAGGCAATCTGGGATTGCCACTTTCTGGAGTTCTCTTCTTAGTAGATTCGTGGACAAAATAAAGACCTTTTTTTGCCTCTTCAAAACCATATCCTTTGACATGGGGTAAGCAATAAACTCCACTGTCACTGTTGATGTCCAGCAGAGGTGTGCACAATTGTTAAGACAGTAAGAGGAGGCATGTGCTCACTGATCAAAACAGCCAACATACATGCTGCAGCTCTTCCTCTGCAGATATTGAGCAGCTCACTTTAAATTCGAATTTTCTATTTTATTAAGCATTTTGGTTTTCCTATCATGAGTTCCAGAAAATGAGGCAAGAAGCAGTGGAAAACCTTGTGGCTTCCCTAGTCCTTTGAACATGAGAGAGGGATACCTATAACTAATCATAAGCATGTCAGTCTGGAAGAAAGAACAAAAATTTTATCTGGCTGTCTGGTCACTATTACTGCCTAAATAAACACCATCTGACTAATGCTGCTCATCTGCACATAGTTTTGGGATGAAGAATGTTAAGCTTTAAAACAGCTGCTGTTACTGAAAATAGTCTTTTAATAAGAAAAGCCTGGTGTCTGTGAATGCAGTCAATCTGCCTCTCTAGAGAGATCTCTCTCATTTAGCACACACAGAGTTAAAATGTAAGTGGAACAGGAGGTGAGAAATTCCATTGACCTCCCAGCAACACTTCAAACACAGTTTTTCATTAGCAGCATTTCTAAAACTGTTAGCACTTCACCAGAGCATCTCTCAGCCACTTCTGGTACATCTTCAGAGCTTGAATTCACAGCCCAATCTTCTGCCAATCTGGAGCTACAGCCTGCGGCCAGATAGGCCCTGATTAGTCTGAATCTAAACCTAGTTTGCTTCCAGTCCAACCACCTTTAGCATCAGAACTTGCATTGTTTATTCGCTTGAGAAGTCACCCAAGCAAGAAGCTGTGAGATTTAGGTTACTGATATACTTAGAGTGAGGCATAAGTTTTAGTGTTCTGCTGAACAAGAAGCTCAGGTCTGCTTTATTAATCCACCCTTCTCCCTTCCAAATAATTGGTTAAAGAGTAATATGATACAGAAATACTAGTGTTACAGTTTTGGGGTTTTTTTCCTGTTGTAAGGATCACAGACCTCAGCAAGGAATAAGGGGAGCTTATCAGAAAAGGTTGTAAACAGGAGTGGAAATTTGAAAATATTGTCACTGACTGAAGCAAAGAAAATGTCTTCATCGCTTCTTTTACACTCATGGCAAGGTCAGATTGATCTTTCTCAAAATCTAAACACACAAATAAAACACACTAATTTATCACTCTTTCTTCTCATGCTCTTCAGAGTCCTTTTTTAGGAAATGCAGTTGATTTTGTTGAGAAACAGTGACCCAGCTCAAAGTATCTCAGACTGTCTCTTTAACAACGTACCAGATGTCTTTTGCACACAAAGTTCTTTCCTAGGTCAAGAGAAGTGTAACCAGCTAGCAGTGAAAGCTGTTATCTTAATTTCACTGACACTGTAAGAGGTGGCATTAATACCCCACAGCTACTTTCACAGCAACATTTTGAGCACTTTAGCTTACAAGTGTTGTAAATGTTTCTCTGTGTCAAATTCAGCCTTAAATAAAATTTATTCTAACTATTGAACTGGAAAATGTGAAAACAATGAAAATTTTTGCATATTAGCAGCAGTTAATAGTTGTTTTGAATGTCACATGCTGGAAAAACTATGCTGAGATATTTCCTCTATTTCTTCTGTACTTGCTAAAGTCAAAAGTTTCTCATAAAAGGCAAAAGCCAAACTGTTTTCAATGACCTTGTGGGCACACACATTTCCTGAGGAATCTGTGACCACTGAAGCTGTGCAAGTGGCCAGAAGTCTCCAGGAAATGGCGTCATAAGAAAACTTTTAATCTCAGATCTTAAAAAAACCCCACTTATTCCAGTAGCAGAATATTGGACACAGACAAGTATATTTTGTTTGTTTCTACTGGGTATCACCAAAGCTTTTTGTAGAGTCCCAGGCTGCAAAGTTCACTCAATAGTACATAAAGACAGACAAGTAATACTACAGGGACATGCACCCATTCTATGCCCCAAAGTCTAGGATATGGGGTTCACACAGCTCTTTCAGAGAGATAACAGACAGGTAAGCCCAACACTCCCTGCTCCATCCAGTTCTGCTAAACTCTGTTTTGCAACACCCGTGTTGTTCCTCTTCTCATGGCCTCTAGACAAACATACAATGCCACCTGCCAAGATCAGCACGCAGAACTCTTTTGCAGTGAGGCAGGTATGTGGACCCTGGAAACATCCATTACTGTAAAAACCTAGGGGCAGGAGTCATTATAATGCACAGCACTCTTCAGAGGTAAACAAGGGGCTGAGTAGGGGAAGGGGTTGGAAATGCAAACAAGCAGAATGACTTTGAAGAAGATAGAAGTGTTCAGAAATTACACTGAGGTGATTTCTACAGCTGAGGTAACATCTGAATTTCTAATGATGGCAAATCACTGCTTAAAAATCTGTATAAACACAGTATTGGCATTGTCTTCAACACAATTTATGTCACTGGATACTAAACAACAGGAATTAAATTTCATTTAGTAGCTGAAGGCTGTATCCTCCTACTATGGAGGCTGTCCCCCTAACATACCAGTACTGCAATTCTGTTTGAACTGCATTTCACATAGTTTTGCAGTCAGCAAACATGAGATCTTAAGGATTCCTCCCCTTCCGATATGGAGAGAGAAGGATCTCCTTGCCCCTCTAAAAGACAGGAGTTGGAAAGATAAAAGGGAAGCAGAGGAACACTTTGGCTAGTAAGAGATATTTCACCTTCCAAAATACTCCTACTCTTCTGTGCATGTAGAATAATAGAGATAGCCCACCGACCTCTTGCTCCTCTCAGCAGAAGGCAGCAGGGGCAGTGGAGGATCACATCCCACTTTTTACACTCTTTACCTGTGGGAACATTCAGAAAGCAGTGCAAAATATCTGTGACTGCTCAGAAGTAGAAAGAACCAAAGATGGGAGTGTGAAGAGGGGCAAAGAAACTTGTATCATGAAACTGTCAAGGCAGAAGATTAAAAAAAAGGAAAAATCCACATAGACAGAAGGATGAAGTGGAAAACTGCTGAGGTGTTAATGAGGGCTTATGGCCTGGGTGAAAACAGGTGCTGTGGAAGAGTTCACCTGAGAGACTCCTCAAATTACTACAGGAATTAATCCATTTCCATGATACATACACAAGCTCCAGAGTAAGACAGCTCAACTCCAAATATTAGGTAAAAGATGATCTATCAATCTCAGCATATTCCCTGAAAAAGGGACTTGCACGCATTGAAACAAAGTTTGGTTAGAAGAAAAGATGAAAAGGAAACCTTTGCACACACTCCTAATATAATAAAGGAAGGTTCTTATGTGAGCCCTTACTTTGAATGCCATTTTCTGTGAAGAAGGTTTGTAAATTGAATGGCTTTATTCCACTCCTCTTTCCCATTTTCTGATAGTTTTTTTCAGTGCTTTCTCAGGCTTGTGTGTCTAAGGTAACTTATCTGTGACACAATGTCTCATTAACTGACTTTCTGCTACTTTAATAATCACGACATCACACCTTTAAAAATGCGTCTTTCCACGCTGTGGATGTTTTTGAACCAGAACGCACTGGAGAGATCAGCTCATAACACATTACAAAGGACACAGTCACAGAGCCACCTGTGGATGCAGTGCTTTGTCATAGACACTGCTTAAGGTTTCCAGCTTTCCACCTTCATCTGAGTTTTCCTCTCACATCTTGATTTCCTCATAATTAATTGAGGTGCTGAAAAATACATAATGGTCCTTTCTGTAGTATTTTACCCAAGAAATGTGACAGCAAATTTTTTATTAGAAATCCTAAATTGTGTGTTCTTGGAATTTGCAATGAAAGGCACTAATGATAAAAATTACTAATGAGTTACAAGCGCAGGCAATATAGAGTGACATACCAGTGTCCTCTAAGTGAAAGTTTACTCTCATGATAGAGTTTAAAGGGGACAATGAAGAATTAATACCCCAACAAAAACAAAAATTAAAAAAAAAAAAAAATTCTTGCTGTTATTTTTAAATATATATATGTATGACTCCAGGCAACTTTTTAAAAATAACATGATATAACTGCCTGAGGCAGCTCTAATTAAGTAATACTTCAAATATTTCATCCCAAGTGAGCAGTTTTCTCTACAGAAAGAGGACACGAAGAAAGAGGTCAAAGACAAACTGATTCTTGGTCTGCCATTCACAAAGGAGAGCTTTTCTGTTTAAAATCGAGCATGGTTAATTTGCATTCTTACATACTCAAAACCACTCAAACTTTGAACAATGTGCTGTCTCAATTTGTCACCCTGGTCTCTTCATTTCTACAGTTTCTGGATAATTTCTTTTACTTTACCCAGTATTTTTAGTCTCACCCTTTATACTGTAATCAAAGTCTAGGATTGGGGGGGAGGGGGGAAAGCCCTATGAAAACATCACTTTTCTCCTTTAAAACTGCTGTTTTAAGGAGACACCATAAACCAAAATTAATCTGCTTTCCAAATTACTAGTGGCTACAAAATAAATAAACCAAAATTGTGTGACAGGAAGACATCACTTGCTTTTGATTTTGTTTCCATCAAGTTCAAAGGAGGCAGGGAGTGTTACATTCCACCTGGCAGAGCACAGCTGTGACCGATGTTCTCAACATAAATGTGAGACAACAATAACAGATGGTGGTTCGGGCATTTTGAATTTCACACTTTTCTCTACGTATAAATGTAAGGTATAATTAACAATGTTAAAAAATTAGAATTCTGCTTGGTTTACATCTGTGTGAATAGACTACACTCTCTGTTTAAAATTACACCGAGTTTTCTTTCATCTGAACACATTTGTGTACCTGCGCCTACTTCCTCGATCTATTCCTTACGGCTGAACTCTGGAAAGAAAATAGCGCTCATCCGGCACAGGCTCAACACGGAATTGTGACTGGAATCCTGTAATACCGGGAGGGGGTGGGAGAGTGGAGGAAAAGGCAGCGCACTTTTATATGAAGGAACACTGCTTTTTAATGACTAGTGAGCATAAAACGTGCACGGTGCCCATTAAAGGGGAACACTTCGGCACACAGCCCGCGGGACAGCGCACAGCCGGCACCCCCCGAGGGGAGCTCTGTCTGCGGGGAGCGGCGCGGGCAGGGCGGGCGGCCGCTCCCCCAGGAAGCGGGAAGGAGCGCGGCCTCTCCCCGGGCAGAGC
>WEIV01008990.1:69951-114345 GCA_013390005.1 Calyptomena viridis | reverse complement strand
GCCGGCACCCCCGCGCCTTCCTCCCCGCGGCCGGCGGCTCCCATGGCTCTGAGCAAAGGGCTGCGGCTGCTCTGGAAGCAGGAGCCGGGCCCGAGCGCCCTGCTGGAGGCGCGCACCCGCCAGGACTGCCTGTTGCTGGAGGCCGGCACCGTGGCGGCGCTCAGTAAGTGCGTGCGGGGGAGGCTGCGGGGTGCCCGGGGAGGTGGCGTGTCCGTGGGTAAGCGCCTGGTGCCTGCGAAGGGGCACCGGGGTGCGATAGCAGCGGCTGGTGCCCTGGAGGTTTGGGGCACTTTCTCCCCTGGTGTGGATAGAGGAAGGGGAGAGCGCAGATCCGAGCCCGGTGGGACCCGGACCGAGGGTAGCTCCTCATTTCACACCTCGGCCTCCAGCACGGCCCCCAGGCCTGGCCACTTGATATCGCATTTGGGTGACCCCCGGTGCCCTGCCATGCGTGGAGGGTTGGCCAGCATCTCCTCCCGATCCATGTCCGACAGGCCCTTTCGCTGCTCTGGATGTCTTTAGTCCTCACACCAGCAGCCGGGGTGGAAGAAGCAGAAGAGGCCCCCCCGCCTGGTGGCGGTGGACTCTTGGCACAGGGCACCTTTAGCTGTGTGAGGCTGGTCCTCTACAGCCTTGACGGCAGAGGAGGGTCCAGGTAGAGGGATCGGGTCCACTGCTTCTTGAAGAAGTTTCTACTCAGCCGCATCGAGTCATAACCACCAGGGCAGACAGCCAGCTCACAGCAGAGATTGTTTTGAATGACTGACTTGAGATTTGTGTCCTGTAAAAAAAACCCTGTTGTGCCAAACCTGCCCTGTGATTTGAACGGTATATGGTTACTGGAGTGGCTGGCTCTTACTGGAGGAGTCTCACCTTGTGTTTTGATACTTGTCACACACGAGGGTGACACAATGCTCATGTTGCAGTATTCACGTAGTATTCATCTAGCCAACCCTGAGCCGTTTGTATGACCAGTGCTGGAAAAGATTTGCAATCTCACTAATTAAATCATAAAGTAGATTTTTCTCCTGCAGTGCTTCCATCCCCCATTTGAATTGCTGTACATAAAATGATTTAGTGGCTGGAAAGCTGCCCAGTGGAAAAGGACCTGGGGGTGCTGGTCAACATCCAGCTGAGCATGAGCCAGCAGTGTGCCCAGGTGGTCAAGAAGGCCTATGGCATCCTGGGCTGTATAAAAATAGTGTGTCCAGCAGGACCAGGGCAGTGATTGTCTCTCTTTACTCAGAAGGCTGAATTTTGAATCCTGTGTTCAGTTTTGTATCCCTCACTACAAGAAAGCCATTGAGATGCTGGAGCACGTCCAGAGAAGCTGGTGAAGGATCTGGAGCACAAGTCTTGTGAGGAGTATGGCTGGGGAAGCTGTGCTTGCTTAACCTGGAGAAGAGAAGGCTCAGGGGAGACCTTATCACTCTCTACAACTGCCTGAAAGGAGGTTGTGGCCAGGTGGGGGCCAGTCCCTTCTCCCAGATAAGAAGTAATAGGACAAGAGGAAATGGCCTCAAGTTGCACTGGGGGAGGTTTAGACTGGATATTAGGAAAAATGTCTTCATGACAGGGTGATCAGGCATATTGCAACAGGCTGCCCAGGGAGATGGTGGAATCAACACCTCCCTGGAAGTGATCCAATTGATGTGGAAGCTGGGAAACATGATTTAATGAGGAACAGGTGGTACTAGGTTAACAGTTGGACTCAATGATCTTAGAGATCTTTTCTAATCTTAATAGTTCCATGATTTTGTGATTCTGTGATTAGAGAATTTATATAGTCTTCCTTAAAATGTGTGTTAGAAGAATTTTGAAGTAGAGATTTGTATAGTGCCTAGTGTAAAAGCCTGTTTGTCATGGTTTTGGAAGTCCAGTGTCACCTCTTGAGATAATGCCAACGCATACATGATTACAGTTCAGCCCACTCCATGTTAATAACTTTGTCATTTTATTTAATTTGGTTTCTCTGTTCCTATCTTTGTCAGTTCCTGTATTGTAAAAAAAGCTAGTTTACCCAGTGAAGCCTGTTTAGTTCATTCCTTCTGTTTATGCAGCAGAGGACCAGAAAAGGAGGGAAAACCAGTAGTAGGTATTGTGATGGTAAATTTAGAAGAGTTGTGATGAGAAAGCTGCACAGCAGGGTGGTAACAGAAACAACATTAATTCTGTTTTGTTTGACTTGCCTTTAGGTTGTTATTAACCATAAAACACTACAGTGGGAGGTTAACATAAACTTTGCATATGTGTGGTTCCAGACATCCTACTACTAGGATTATGTTAGTTTTGGCTTCTCTGTCTAATTTGCCATTTCTAAAATAAAGTTTAAAAAAAATTGCATACCTGTGGTGAGGAGGAATTATGCAACTGTGCCTTGTGCAAACCTCCACACTAAATAAAAGATATGTATACTTGGAGCACTTAATTTCTACAATAGTTTATGCAGATTTGCAATAGCAGCCTTATGTCAATAGAATTGTAGAGGGAAATAATCACAGATGGACAATGAAGGCCTGAGAACAAATTTTAGACATTGTTCATTATTCTTTTTCCATAATTACCAGATATCTGCCCTTGAACAGGCATGACATCTGTACTTTTTGAAAGTTAATTGCTTCTATAATAATTTTGTACTAGAAGAAACAAATGTGGAATTTAACCTAGTTCAGGTGGCAGAAGGGAGTGAGCATTGTCCTAGAAGAAGTGGTGTTACAAAAAAAGAAATCCGAAAAAAACACACACTTGTGTAAACACAGTGTCCATACAGGCCATAAACCTCCGGCAAACACGTAATTGAAGTAAACACTTTCAAATAGGTAAACTAACAATTTGATGCTGTCTTGTGAATGGATGAGTATACTTTTTTTCCTCTCGATATGTTGTAAAGATTATTATGACAATTCTAGTTGTGAATTGGTTTTATTTCAGAATTTCCTTACTGCATATAGAGATTTATTACTTGAAAAATATTTGCACCTTTGATATCAGTAGTGGAAAAGTATTGTAGAGATCTCTAATTGTCTGAGATGTCAGCAATTTATGAAATGAGAACACTCATCACGTAACGGAAACCTAACCTAAGAAACTTTTGGAAAAATCAAGGAATCAAAAATCACTGGAGGAAACCTAGTTACATATCCCTAAACCCATTAACTTAATCTCGATGGTGATGTAGTATCAACAGAACAGTTTTCTGTTCTATCAGAAGTTGAATAGTATTTTTGAAGATGGGAGTTTTTCTTCCTCCTCTCATGATGTCACTGTAGGGTGAAGGTTAAAACTCACTGTTTTGAATTTAAGGGCACATTTTGCAAGAGGCTTGTTTTGCCACTGACAATCCTCAAGCTTCAGTCATCTCCAGAAGGATGGGTGACAGCCTAAAACAATTCTTCCAGGAATTCTCTGAACTAGCACATCAGTATATTCTGTGGAAGAAAGCTAGAATCACGAAGGATGAGGAAAAATTGTCATTGATTTAGGAGTTTTTGCTTAATACAACAGGGAGAATAGATACAGATGCTGTTCCTACTTAAAACACATTACAGTTCAGTGGTTTACAGGTGAAGTGAACTGCACAAGGCAGTTGCTAAACTAAACAAAGGCTATAGTGCTGGAAAATATGGTTATTTAACTTTATTATAGCAGGTAATTTCAGTGAAATGCTGTCAACAAGAGTGCTCTGCAACTGAAATTCAGCATAACAATATGTTTTTTCAAGGACAGAGCCAAAGGATGCACAGATTTTTTTTTCCTTCCAGCTCTTTGATTCTGCAACTGTTTCTTGTAAGGGATGCTACAATACCTTTTGTGGTGGATCCTAAATGACCATGTTTGAAAATACGGAACTTCAAAGCTGATACAGTGCATGTTTTTGCACATTTGGCTGAAGTTTTTCCTCCAGACTTTCACTCACACTTCTGGGAAGTTAGCCTTTAACAGAGACAAACTTTTATGTAGAGTTAAGGTGGTGTACACTCTGTGAGGAAGGTCTGTGCCTCTTCTGCAGCTTCAGTTGCAGATGTGTGTGTGATTCTCTGGAGTGGCTGAATCAAACCAGGGTATAGTCTTGCAAAACCAGGAAGCAGCAATTATTTACCTGTGTGTTGTGTTTGTTTGGTTTTTTTTACCAGAATGCAGTTTGTGTGCTATATATACGTTTACTGTTTACAATTAGCTTTAGTTTTGTGTTTGTGTGGACAACTGTGCCACTGAGTGAGGTGTGGAAATCAAACACCAATACTTGTGTAAGCATACTGTGAATGTATTTCTGAGCACTACACACTGTCCAAAACAATAAGCCCCACAGCATGGCTCATTTCTACTCTCCCCACAGAATATTAATAAAGCTAGTACAATTTTTTATGAAGTTTTCTGTGGTTTAGTGATGTTTAGACTTTTCCACTTGTGGATCCCCACAGAACTTGTGGAATGGGTAATACACGTGGCAAAAGCCTTGCCTTCCTTAGTAATGGGCACTTGCAAGCTGTGGTTTCTCAGGCTGAAATTCACCACTATAGGTTATAGGGAAAAGTGTGTTACAATTCTTTCACTATTTTCAAAATGCCAATGGGGTACAGAGAAGAGGGAAGATGTATTGGTGTAAAAGTAGAGCATAGATTGCAAGATTTGTTTTCTATGGAAACTGGTAGCAGTTGTGAGGGATGAATGTGGTGGTTATGCCTGTAGCGGCTGCAGGTTACTATATAAGCATGTATAATATATGTCAGGAACCACATAAAGATAATGACCAAGCTTCAGAGAAATAACTTAGGGACTTCCTTTTTTTTTTTTTTTTAATTTTCTTGACTGCCTACAGTTCACAGAGCTGCCAGTAGAAACCTGGTGGTTTTATGCATGCATTCTGCTTTGGTTGTGAATTAATATGTTCATATATGCACATGCAAGTATGACAACATAATCTCTCACTAGAAATAGAATGTTCTCAATCTAATATAGAAGGCTAGTGAACTGATCTTTCCAAAATGCCACTTTGCTTTTTTGTTTGTTGTCTTTTCAACCAGAAATATCTCTTATTAGAAAATTGGTAAATACATTGCTTAATGTTTTAAATATTTGGACTCTTTTAACTGTAACTCTAACCTCAGACTTATTCCCAACTCTTTGCTACTTGACCTGTATGATATTTCAGAATACAGTCTGACTTGCATAGTGCCTGTGTAGCTTGGATTGAATATGAACAGGAAGATTTTAGTGATGAGAAATACTGAAAATACAACTTTAAATCTGTCTGCAGAAGACAGAAAACACAATTTAGAGGCAAGTTAATTGTCTAAATGCATATAATACCCCAGACACTGGACTTAATTTTAGCTAAGATGCTCATAGTATTGTATGGGGTTTTTGGTATGAAATTTCTGTTTGCTTGTAGATTTCCTCTGTTACTGAGGAAAATTCACACCTCTTCCCCCAAATGCCAAACGATACAAGTAAAGTCACCCCATCACATCAAACCTATGTTTCTAAAAGTACTTAGGGAAGTGCTTTGCGTTATATATGTATTACAGTATCTACAGCTACGCAGGTGGACGTTTCCAGAGCCAGGCTTAAGAATCACAGGAGAGGAACAGAATCCATCACCTAGTCCCAGACTCTTTTTCAAGAGCTCTTTCTTAATTTTTATCTTTAAGTTGTAGGTATTACTGTGTCTGTCCCTAATGCTGGGCTTGGAACTATGGTACCTTTCTGCCCTCTTCCTCCGGTCTCTGACCTTTCTGGGCTCCATGTGTTTGAGAGGTGTGCTGGTTCCTGCTGAAGTCAAAAGGATCAGCCCTAAGGAGGGGTTAAATAGAGGAAACTGCGTATGTTTGGCCATTTCCTGCTGGCTATTAAATTGAATTTTCAGCTTTTACAAGCAGGAAGTTGCACTTGGATAAGCCATATGGTGTATATAGTTGTATGTCTTTTCATGGTGTGGAGTTTTTTAGCTCTGAAATATTTTATATGTGGAAAAAGTAACTTTTAATTGAGTTTATTGCAGCTTAGTTTAATTGAATTACTGTGTGTCTTGTTTTGCAAGTGTTAAAATGTTGTGCTAGTGTGCCAATCTTGCATATAATTTACATCAGGAACTTATAAGTAAGAAAAGTGCTTAGGGAATGTGAACCGTGTGCAGATCTGTAAAGCTGTTACAAACACAGCACAGTTGTGGTAATTGTTGCAGAAGGGTCGATACTCAATTATATGCTTAGTGGAAGGAAAGATTACTAAAAAATATTAATGGGAGGCTTTAGTGGAGTTTGGTGATTACTATGTGTACTGTTTAGTTACTGTAGTTATTATTAACTAGGAAACAAATGCACAGTACAATTTCAAACTCAACTTCTTCTGTAAGTAGAAAACTTTTTTGTTTCATCACGTTATGTAGCAGTATTGTGTGCTAACTATGTATGTATATAGGTATCTCAAGTTGGCTGGATTGAAAGAGACAATTTTACATGTGAGCAGAGTACAGCGAAACATCCAGTCCTTGTCCTAGATTTTCAAGCAGACCGCTCCCACTGCCTTTGCATTTCAGAGATTTATGAAAGCTATTACAGAATAAACTCCCCGACTTTGGAACATTTAACAGAGAAACAATTTTCACGTTTAACAGAGAAATAATTTTCATGTTACCACAGAACTGCAGAATTGTTAGGGTTGGAAGGGACTTCTGTAGCCCAAGCCCCCCGCCAAGGCTGGGGTTACCCAGAGCAGGTTACACAGGAATGTGTCCAGGTGGGTTTTGGATGTCTCCAGAGAGGGGGGGCTCCACAACCTTCCTGGGCAGCATGTCCCAGTGCTCTACCTTCATTGTAAAAAAGTTCTTCCTCATGTTGAGGTGAAACTTCTTGTGTTTTAGTTATTGCCACTGCTTCTCGTCCTGTTGCTGGGCACCACTGGGCACCATCCTCTTGACACTCATCTTTGAGATATTTATATGCCTTCATGAGATGCACTGAAAAGTGCTGTGTCTTTGGACACATTTAGCTGCCAAACATTGGTGAAACTGTATTTTTTGTATTGTCGAAACTTGTCAGATATTGGCATATAAGAGGTATGTATTTTCCCTGTTCATCACAATCCTTTAGAGTTTCATAGTAATTTTTCCATGTAACTCTCTTCATCCAGCAAAGGCAGTAGCACATCAGTTTGTTCAGTCTAGTCACTCTCTTTCTGATTCTGGCTCTTGTGTCCTAACACTGTTTGCAAATGCTCTAGGAGATGTTTTAGAGCAGGCTTTGATAGTTATTTGAGATTTCAATAAGATTTTGAGATTTCTAAGTATTTCTTTTTAATAGTTAGGTATGAGCCTGGCTCAGGACCTCTGCAATAATGTCATTTGAAAGTCACCCTTTAGTGATCCTTTCTGCAGATTGTTTTTTATAAAAGCTGTTGGAATTCCTCTTCCTTCTCCTCCCCCCTGCCCCCTTCCCCAAAAATTTAAAAATTGTCTGGGGTGTCAGAATCCAGTTAGGACCTCCCAGTGCTGCAGGGGTGACACGTGTATCCTTCCTTGCATGCTCACAGAGCATGGAGCAAGGTGGTGCCATGGAGGCTGGAGGCTTGAGGCACAAAGGAGTCATCCCCCCAGGCATGAGGGCCCTTGTGGAGGCCCCTGCTCTCACTCATGCAAAATGATGATGGTGACAGTACATCTCANCCAGGCATGAGGGCCCTTGTGGAGAAGGTGCAGCACACGGGAGCTGCCTGAGGCCGCTGCTCTCACTCGTGCAAAATGACGATGGTGACAGTACATCTCGGGAGTCTGTGCAACACTGAGGAGTGTAAACAGGACAGGAGACTTCAAATTCCATCAGCATATTTAACAAAGGGAATTTACACTCATGCTCCCACCCTCCCCCTCAGTTTGGTGTGTGTGCACTAAAACATTCTGGCCTCTCCATTTGCATGACCCACGGATGTAGCTGTGTGTATTTGGCATGTTCCTTTCCTCTTGAACTAACCACAGGTGGTGCGTGCCATGTCTTTAGAGAGTGCATGGAGGTGTCAGGGGAAGATCACTTGTTCACTTTTTTGGTTTCTGAGTCTAAATGGCTTCAGGGAGCAAAACGAACCCTAGAATAAATAACGGAATTTGTTGTGTGGTAGAAGTTGCTGGCAAGTTGTCAGCCAGCCAGAAAGAGAGTTAGTGCAGCCCAGAGTCCTCCTGGAGCTCTTTCCTTCAGGGCAGCTCTGCTGGTGCTGATGCCCCGACTGATGCTACTGTGCAGGCATATGCCCTGACAAATGGCCTGCCCAGAACGGTAGCGTGTTTCTGTACCAGTACTGGCAAAACACAGCTATTTGTGTGTTTGGAGAAGTCCTGTGCCAGGAGGTGATGTGTGTGTGATGCCACTGGCTCGACCTGGGAAACTTCTGTGGCTTCCATACACGCCAGTGCCAGGTGCTTCGTGCCAGTAGTGGCATTGGTTGTGTGTTGCTTATTTCTATGCTGAAATAAATTCCATTATTTTGGATCATGCTCTTACCAGACGCTTTGAACAACCAGCTTTCCAACTTGTAATTCCATTTAAAAGAGGATCGTCGTGCTTTCAAGGTGACTTTTGAAGTGTTTTCAGATTGTGCAAATTGGTGAGCTTCTGCGTCAGTCGGAGGTCTGAATTTCTTGATGTTTTTCTTGTTGGCTATTTCTTCTTAAGGCTGGAATATCTGGAACAAGAATTTTGGTTTTGGTTTTCCCCTTTTATTTTGAAGGGAATGAAGCCAAACTTTTAAAGGAGGGAACAGATTTAAGAAAAAAAAGTTAGTATGTTGTTGTTTCACTTTTCTGCTTAGTAAAGATGCCATGGAAAGTAAAACATCACTTATTTTTAACCTCCCTTTGTTTTTTTCAATACATAAGAAAGTCTTGACAGGGAGTCTCTTTTCAAAAACATGAAACATTGTTATAGTCTGTCTAAACTGTTTTTGTGAAGGTTTTTTTTTAAGTGCCTGATAAATGAGCTTGCAGAGTCTCAGCTCTTAAGATGTGCTGTTACTGAATATTGAAATTGTTACTGTCCAGAGCTCTATGTTACCTGATAAAAATCACTTTTTCCTTTGTCTGTTGCTTATGTTTTGTTTCACTGGTGTGTGTGGTATCAACATTTTACTAGGTTCTCCTGATTTACTCCATGTTCTAAGAAAGCAGAATAGGTAACTTATGAAAGAATGGTAGTAAAGACAAAATTAAGAAAAAAATTAACAAGTCTTCCTTATTTGTCATAAGTGCAAAAACTGAGACAAACATGTTTTCATTTCCTTTGGGGATTGCCTCTGCTAAGAAATTTTGTGAGAGGAATTGTCCTTCCTTTCACTTCAAAATGTCAGCAATATATGGGATATTTATTTGTTTTCTGTGCTTCTCACTGAGTTCCTTGCCTCTTGAGATTTATAAAGAGAAGTCTCCTTATTTTGTATTCTAGCATCCATTGCAAGCAGTTCAGTTTGTACTTTTTATGTCAAGAAGTTTCAGGTCTTTTTAAGTGCTGAAGTTTATTAGGAGCATAAGACTGCAAATTATTAGCAAATCTCTAAAATTACCATGTAGCTGTTCATCTGTAGTTCAAGATGTAAAAGGACATTTGAGGATTACAGGCTGTTTTCCTCATCTGGGATGCTAACCTTGCTCCTCATTGGGAAATATATATGAAATGCAGACTTACTCATTCAGGAAGTATATTGGTTGTATGTTAAAGTAGCATGGGAAAAGTTTGGTCTGTGTTCTGGCTTCGTATCTAAATGTTCAGTGTGTGCCCATTGAAGTCACTTGTTGCAGAAATACACAAATATAACATCAGCATCGGACCCTTTATTTATTTAATTAGCTAATTCTTACTTCACTAAAATACATTTAATTCCTCTTGAAATTAACATCTGGTGTTGTGTCTACATCAAATGATGTTATCTTGTGTAAAAAAATTCCAGTTTTGTCTGAAATTAGAGTGAGAATCTGGAAACTTAAACCCTGTCTTTCTGTACATCAAGAAAAGAGTATATTTTAGCTTATGGCCAGACAAATTGTTATTTTTGTTTTTGTTTTGGAATAGTGTAAAGTTTACATGTGCCTGTATATGTCTTCATGTTATTCTGGATCTCATGTGCCATCTGTACCATAGAATAAAAATGTTACTCACAATCCTGTTGTTTGAAAATGTAGTGAGAGCTCTTCTTTCTTCTAGGGTGGTGTGTGGAGAGGCAATGCATCTCTGTCCCATCACTTTGTAATCTCTCTGGTTTTACAGCCTTTTAACCCTACCTTTGTACTGGGCAAAATCAACACTGGGAAACATTGGGGTAGGCAACAGCAATGTGAAAATTTCATAAAGATTGGATAACTAAATTTTCTGCCTTTCTTTTTGTTTATCAACTGTTTTGTTTATCTTTTGTTTCTCAGCTCCAGAAGAAAAGGATGCAATTAAAGGACAGTATGAGAAACTCATAGATGCTTATGGCTGCTTAGGAGAGCTTCAGCTTAAATGTGGTAAGTGGCCATCTGTATGAATGAGGTTATAAAGTGCACAGACAGTGATAAATGACAAGTGGCTAAAGTTGTCTGGTTCCTTAAATTGTGCAAGCTAATTGCACTTTGTCATGTACAGTCTGGAAAAGGTCTGTTTCTTTTTCTATTCTGTGCCAAAAGCATATCACTGAATGATAGTATAAGAATTTTGGATTTTTTCTTAATTTGTTTTGTATAACATTCTTAGGTGCCTGAAGATAATTGCCATTCTTTTTTCCCTGCCGTATTTGTCCAAGGCAACCTACTATTTCTTACATTTTCTCTTCTTTAGGGATCATGTTTAGACACTGATTATCATGGTCATCTGAGACTACAGTACTACAAATTGCCAGTTCTTGCTGTAATGCCCAATTGCCTTTAATTGGGTGATTCATGTGGATGAAGATTTGCAGAAGCATGCCTTTAGCTTCAGTCAGTATAGTAAGGAATATTTATTGTCATTGCTGTAAATTTCTGTACAGTTTGGGAATCTTGATTTAGCAAAGGACTTGCTATTACACTGCCCACAGGAATGTTAATGAAAATAACATGTTTTAAGAACAGAACTACAGTGACTGATTTGAAGGTAATAGTACCTTACACAGTACTTAAAAATCACTGATGAATTGGATGTATAAATAAAAAAGCACTATATGCATAGTTCCCAAGGTCTTCTTACAGTACACTTTAATTTTCTCTTGGAAGATGGACAAGATTTTTCCGTGTAACTTGACGCTTGGTCAAGCAATCTACCAAAGGCAGTGGTGGTGTGAGCAGTGGTGTAAGTGTGTCTTTTTATAGCCTACTTACCATTTTGCAGCCTGAGAAATATGACTTGAGGTTGATCTGAAGAGGCAATTGCAATCTGAGGGATTTTTGTGTCATAGTTTAAAACTGTAGGCCCATCTAGTCTTTTCACATGAATGTGTACTTTTTGTTTGTTTTATTTCTTTTGGAGTTAATTAGGCATTTCTCTGGACATTTGTATCAATTTTTTAATGTAATTAAAAATGGAGGGCTTGTGATTAGTTTTTCTTTGCACTTAGATCTGTTTTTCTTCATTGGAGTGTATTGAATCCTGTTTTAATAAAGGAATGTAGCTATTGGATTCAAGCTCTCCAAGCTACAGATAAGGGTAGTTTCTTGTATGTGATGGGAACCAAGTATATCGAAGTATGTTAGAAGGTGAATGATTTCAAATGGGGTGTGAAATATTCTCAGCCTTACTTTTTCTCGCATACTTACTTCTTCTTGAACAATGCCTGTTTAACTCCAGAGCCCTTAAAGTGTGAGGTTTTTCCTGTCTGAGCTTTTTCACTGCTCCTCTGTCTTGTTCTAAATGACAAGTTCTGGTACACGACTTCCTTTGGAAAGGATTGTCAAAATTTTATCAGTAATAAAGTTAACTACTAGAGGCAAGCTTCTACTTGTGATTGTGTGAAAAGTCAGAGGGTCATGCTACAATGGTAAGCAAGGGTAAGCAAACATTTCCTGCTGCTGAACACGTTTAAGAAAAAGCAAAGATGATTGCATGTCTGCTATCTCACCACTCAAGAGGTAGCCCAAGTTTTTGTCACATCTGGGTGTCTCATTTACACCATCTCTTTAGCTCTTGCGTACATAAAAGATTGACACCACACAGTTGGGTTTGCAAGGCAAGGCTTTGCTCATTGAAGGGGCTGAAGGAGCTGCCAGAAGTTTCCCCTGTGCCTGATGGAGCCGATGTCAGCCAGGCCCAAGACAGACACAATGCTGGCCAAGGCTGAGCCCATCAGTGACAGTGGTAGCTCCTCTGGGACAACTTTTTTAAGAAGAGGGGGAAAAAAACTGCTTGACTGAAGCTGAAGAAGAGTGGAGTGAGAATATGTGAAACAACTGCAGACACCAAGGTCAGTGCAGAAGGAGGGGGAGGAGGTGTATCAGGTGCTGGAGCAGAGATTCCCCTGCAGCCCATGGTGAAGACCATGGTGAGTCAGGCTGTCCCCCTGCAGCCCAGGGAGGTCCATGGAAGAGCAGAGACCCACCTGCAGCCCATAGAGGACCCCACATCAGAGCAGGTAGGTGCCTGAAGGTGGCTGTACTGGAGCAGGCTCCTGGCAGGACCTGTGGCCTCAGGCAGAGAGGACCCTACGCTAGAACAGGTTTGCTGGCAGGTCTTGTGGCCCTGTGGGGGTCTCAGGCTGGAGCAGTGTGTTCCTGAAGGACTGCACCCTGTGAAAGGGACCCATGCTGGAGCAGTTACTGATAAACTGCTGGCTGTGGAAAGAACTTGAATTGGAGAAGCTTGTGGAGGACTGTCTCCCATAGGAGGGACACCATCCTGGAGCATGGTAAGAGTGTGAGGAGTCCTTCCCCTGAGGAGAAAGGAGCAATAGAGACAATGTGTGATGAACTGACCACAACCCCCGTTTCCCATCCCCCTGTGCTGCTGTGGGGCAGCAGGGAGAGAAAATTGGGAGTACAGTTAAGCCTTGGAAGAAGGGATGGGTGGGCAAAGGTTTTTTTAGGATTTGGTTTTATTTCTCAATATTCTGCTCTGATTTGGTTAGTGATAAATTAAACTAATTTCCCCAAGTCGAGTCTGTTTTGTCCATGACTGGTGAGTGATCTCTCCCTGTCCTTATCTCAATCCATGAGCTTTTTGTCACGTTTCTTTCCCCTGTCCAGCTGAGGAGGGGAGTGACAGAGCAGCTCTGGTGGGTTCCTGGTGTCCAGCCAGGGTCAAACCACCACAGGAATGCAATGTAACTTTTCTTTTTTTATATAATGAATTTTAACAGCTGCAAACAAGGCAAAATTGTTTTTTTACCGAGCATCAGTGATGACACAGACTTTGTTCAGGAGTACCAGTATTTTTTCTTACTACTGGAAACGATAAGTACTAAATTAACTGAAAATATTTGTGAAAATACATTCCACTGAGATATTAAGAATATATTTGTAGAGCAGAAGGGGTGACTTTTTGTCAAGACACGAAAGATGTCTCTGAACACTTTAATTAATCTGTAAATATCTCTACTTAAGAATCCAAATAAATCACATTGTATGCCTGCCAAAATAGACCGTGCTTTCCACAAGAAAATAGATGAGATATCTGACATTGACTCAGAAAGTTAATGTTTCCCACCAGTAATAACATTCACTTCTATGTACTTATGTCTGTTAACATGACTCACTAAGTTCTTCTGCTTTCTTTTGTGAGATGGATGGCAGCAGAATGAATTGTACAGTGTTTCTGAGCTGTAACTCAGCCAAGATTTTGCTGCCAAAGAGAATCTAGCAGTGACAAATACATCTTAAACAAAGTGTTAAAAGAGCTGGCTTTGCAGTGTTTGGTATAGCCACTGGTGTCAGGAAGGGATGCATATATAATGTGATATTTTAAAACGATCACCACATAGGTTGTTTAGTTTAATATAGCTGCTGTATTTCAGGAGGCATTCTGAATTAATTTGATTGTGTATATACTCTCACTCTTGCACAGATACAATGTGTAGTTGAAAGGAACAAATCTCAAAGGCCAAAAGGACAGCTAAGTAGCTGACTTCCATTCCTTTTGCACGTTTCCTAAAAACATCATTGTATTTAGAAAAGGGAGGAGTATCTTTGCCATTAACATGGTCGTTTGGAAAACCCTTTTTTTCCCCATAATTCTGCTATAGATTTCCTCAGAAATTTTCAGCTAGGTGGTTAAAATCTGCTGCTCTGCTGCATTCTGCTGCTATTTTTGAAGACAGACAAGAGACAAAAATACCTTGCAAACTGTTTTTCAGTGGATTATAAAGTGAAGGTATGTATGAAGTGGAGCTGAAACAGGCTGAGGAAACATAAGGCAATGGCATGGCTGTGGTGGAATGAAGAAAGAGCAAAAATTGGAGCAAATTAATTTTTAAAAGGAAAAGGCAGTCTTGAGTGAAATATTTACAGTTAAGGAGGACAAAATAAGAATTGAATGTTGCCTCCTTTTCACCACAACTCATAATAAACAACACTGAAGTCATCCCATAAGCTGCAGGGGAAACAATTGCCTTGAGTCATGTAAACAGGTTAAATACAGAAACTGCAGCTTATTATTGTACAGTGTGACATTCCAGAACTGCGTTTCCTGTTCAACTTGGATAAAGGCAGTTGGTTTCACAAGAGCTTTTGAAAAACTGGATGGAAATTATTCTCTTGTTTCTGTGCCAAATATTCTTCATCCTCTGCCTCTCTTGTGCAACCTGATTAAAAAGGGCGTTCAGCACACATTGCTGTGGGCAAAACATTTCTTACATTTCTTTGAAAGTGTTCTTTAGAGGTGGTTATTGTGATTTACAGCTGTAATGACGTAAAATAATGATCTTTGTCACGATGCGTGAATGTTTATACACATTTATCTGAGATGAAAGTTTGGTCTATAAGCTTTTTGCTTTATATATAATATATATACACTTTTAATAATATAATATTTAATAATTTATATTAATATAATATAATCTAGAATATAGTTATAATTTTTTTCTTTAGTCTTGCCTTTTCAAAGATGTATTGCTGTAGAAAGCATGACCAGTAAGGAACACTTCACTTTTTGCTCTAAAATTATTTCAGAGATTTCTTTAAAACATTCCAGACTGTGTCCCAAGGATGTGAGGGATGTTTCTACAATGGTGCTCTTCAATTGCAATTCTTACATTTCTAAATCACTTTTATCTATGTGTACAGTTTAGAAAGGCTAATACGAATTAGGATTGTACATTAAACGACTTGTATAAGTTAAAGGAAAAAAAAGTTGTTTTCCAAGGTGAGGGACATTAAGTAGTCTGCAGCTGGTGTGGTGGTTGGTACAAAGTGAAATATAAGAGCCAGACCTGGAGCCTTGATCACTTCACAGGAAAATTTCCATTTTTTTGGATTGCTTTTTATTTGCCTTAGTGCCGGTCCCGTTCATCAGACACGTTGCAGCTCTCAGCTCAATATAACATGTTTTCTGCTACTGTATTGCACATGAAATTAAGAGGAAATCAGCATAAAATTTCCACCTAGTGTGTTTCCATTAATTACTTTTTGTTGAACTTTTGGGCTCCTGTTTTCAGGATGTGTGTTTGGCCTGTCCCATACTCCAGATGGAGCAGGGAGCTGCTGGGAACAGGGAGCCTCTGTAGACTGGCTGCAGTGGTAGTACTGGCAGGGCCACCGACTTTAGGGAATTCATTTAGTGTTAATTCTCCCTTTGAGCTGGAGGATGTACTGCCAGCATTTTGAAACTCAACTTTCTCTTATTTGAGCTTGCACTTAAGGGGAGACTGCTTGTTTCATGACTTTAGTACTTTTCTTTCCATGTTCTGAACAGAGGAAGTATAAATACCTTGAATACTGCTTAGCTCCTTCTGAAAGTTGTAACCCCATAATATGCTTCCTGATGATGCTGCCAGGTCGCTTTGACTGGACTAGCTGATATTTTTTTCTTGTGATTGGTATTAGTCTGGTACTTCAAGTGCTACTTGCATAAAACAGTTTTACTAAAAACTTAAAAGGAGCAGCATCTTTAATTTAATTATAGAATTGGAAATGGTAGTGAGCTGAAGTTTTGAAAGGTTAAGGCTGCAGGGATTAAGGGAATATTTTCAATTGTTTTAAGGAGAAATACCTTCTGACTTTAAGGAATATCTGAGTGTTTCAGTTTGATTATGATCAGTATTTGATTAATGATCAGTATTTCATTAAAGTAATGATATTTTAAAAATTTGTTCAGCAAAACCAATTTAAAAATTCTTGTCTTGTGTGATGGTCTCACAAATCCACTTACCACAGGAAATTCCTTGTTGTGTTCATAGCAGTATTGTTTATTTGTTTGTTTGGGGAGTGGGTGTAGCAAGCCAAGAATGCAATTTTGTGCATTCTTTTATGAGATCTACTGAATAATAAAAATTAATATTTTAGGAAGTAAAAGAATTTTTCAGTAAATTCTTGTCAGCTAAAAATGTTATTTTCCTTGTGATGACTGAACAATTGCCAAATAACATAGTATTTGAATTTTTTAGAATGGAGAAAGTTGATTTTAATTATGCTTTTTATAAAACTTACTTGTTCCAGTAGCAGCATGCATCCTGATTGAAGCAATTTAAGTAATTTCTACCCTTAAACTTAAGTGCATTTAGGTTGTGGTTGATACAGCTGTTTTCATGTTGCATATCTATTTTCAACAGGAAAGACTATGGCTTGTTGACATTTACATAACAGAGAAGAAACCTCAATGACTTTTTAAAGTTTAAATTTAGAAGTAAATGGACTGATTTTTTCTTTTTTCCTATTTTTTTTTTAACTTTAATATGTTCATAATAAACAGACTTTCAGGGACTGGAAAATAAGCAGAAATGGTTTTCCTGTGGCTGGAAATGTTATGTTTCTGTCGTAGTAGGTACTATTTGGATATGTAATGCTTTTGTTTTATTCCTTGGAATAACATTTGCAATATGAAAAAATGCCTAAGTGATAGCACGAGTGGAGATAACAGTTATCATTTCCATTACAATCTTGTTCAGTGTATTTATCAATATATATAAAGGCATTGACAACCTGGATTCAGGGAAACCAGTGTGAGAATAAAGGTTTGGGGTTGAAAGAAGAGATTCCCATAAATAAAATGATGTCACTGGTAAAGGAGGGAATACAGTGAAAGCTTTCTCTGTGTGTAGCTGTATAGCTTAGTGGTGAGGAATTTCTTGCGCCTTAATGGAGATATGATTAAAAGATAAATAGTGGAGTAGTGTTTTGGTAGCATTAGTTCTGCTGTGAAAGGTTCTAAAAGTGTGAAAGGCTGATGGGAGCCTTACCTTTGCTCAGAACCCCATGACTACATCTGTGCTGTGAATAGAAAAGGGACAGGGCACAGGCCTTGAGCACTGTCAATAGGAGATTGTGATTATCTTGTTCCTTGTGCTAAGAGTTGCGTGCCCATCAAGCAGGGATTTTCCTCCCACAGACAACACAGTGATAGCCCAGAACTAATTCCCAGGAACACTGTCTAAATGCCACCCAGGAAGAAAGTGCTATCAGAGGATGGGGCTTGGGACTTTTTTCCGAGTCGCAGAGTCAGAGAGATTTGTACTAAGCTGGAGCTGTGGTGTGGTAGAGTTTCTGCATTCTGGCTGTTTTGTAGCATTTCCTGCGTGGTTTAAGCAAATAAGAGAGGTTAGAGCTGATCTGAAAACCACCTAAGCTCACAGAGCAGCCTGGGAGGACAAAGTGGCAGAGCAGGCTAGCTGTATCATACCTTAAATCTATTTGTTTCTTCATCCTTTGTCTCCAGTTTTCTGGGCTATAAGTGTAAACTCTTTTGCCAGCCTGTCTCTGTTCAAAGGTAGCATGAGAAGTGCATGACAGATGCTTTGTAATTTTAAGTAACTGTAAAAAGACTTATTCTGTGTATGTATAGAATTGTAGAAAGGCTTGGGTCTGTAGGGACCTTTGAAGACCATGTACTTCCACCGCCACTGCCATTGGAAGGGACATTTTCCACCAGACCAGGTTGCTCAAAGCCCTATCCAACCTGGCCTTGAACATTTCCAGGGATGGGGCATCTACGGCTTCTCTGGGCAACCTGTTCCAGTGTTTTGCCACTCTCATTGTAAAAAGTGTCTTCCTTGTATCCAATCTAAATCTGCTCTCTTTCAGTTAAAACTGTTGCCTCTTGTCCTATCACTACAAGCACTTGTAAAAAGCCTCTCCTTTATTTTGTTACAGGCATCCCTTTATAGAAAGGTTGCAATAAGGTCTCCCCAGAGCTTTCTTTTCTCCAGGGTGAACAACCCCAACTCTGTCATGTGAGGTTACTGCACAGTGGCAGAAAAGTATTACACCTTCAGAAAACCAACATCCTGATGTTTCAGGAACAATGTAATAGCTTCTTAGCTGTGATTGTTTGTGATTTGGGGAAGTAGAAATGCTGGATCTTTGAATGTGTAGATGTATATCCCATTTGAGGAGTCAGTGGTTGAGTGGAGGAGGTAGTAGAAAGAGTTTAGAGTCACTGCTAAGTGATAGCAAGTTTCTAGGTAAGGCAAAACTATGCTGTTGGTTGGCTTTTCCTTGTGCTTTATTCCTAGTTCTTATGCCTTCTTAAACTAAAGGATTGCTTTGTTCAGATCCAGTTATTTTCCGCACTTATTTACAAGCTCATCAAAGGACAAAACCACAGATAATAAGCTCACTGTTATATTTTGTTCTCTGGCTATTTTAATGTTGGCTTTCTCATTTGGTCTCTTCTGAACCCTCTAGGAAAGTTTAAGGTCACTGAAGGCAATGAAAGTACTTGTACTCTTTGTCTCAGCATCCCAGCCAGCCAGCTCTCCAAGTCTGTCACTGCTGGGGGTTTTTGTCCCTGAAGCTAACCGATAGTAAGGAATGTTAACAGTGTTTCTATACATTGCTCCCAAATTCTTATGAGTTAAGTGTACTTTGAGCTGATCAGTTTTGCATGGTTTCAGCTAAGTCACAGAAGCTGTTAGCTATCCTGAGAGAGGGCTAACTCCTGATCTTTTCTAGAAGGCTGGAAGACAGCATTTAGTTATGAACTACCATGGTGATCACTGATGAGTCTCCTACTCTTAATCCTTTGTAGTTAGGCACCGTCATGTGCACAGAAGGAATAAACTGTCAAGTTCTATGCATTTCTAGCCCTCTGCTAGTGTCAAAAGCACAGAAGACATACTTCTTGAAAACACTCAAGGAGAACACAGCACACCCTTGTTACGCAAAGAAATGTGATGAACAGAGCTTTTTAGTAAATACCACCTACACTGGCCTTTATGCAAAACGGGAGTCAGCAGAACAGAATGAATAAGGTCTAATCTCCCATCTTGTCCTGCCATTCCAGTCCCATATGCCTACACAAATATTCTGACCCTGCTGAAAACCACCCCTAACTCAAGTTTCTGTAGCCAGCCTGTGGTCTGGAAGCAAGGACTTCTGGAAGCAAGCTGGTGTTTCAGAAAAAAAAGAATTGTGTGTGAGTTGGTCTGCATTTTCAGATGGTGGGTCACCATGGAGGGTCTAAAAGTGATCCTGCATAGGGTTCCCTTTTGCTGTCTGAAGCTATGCTGTCCCAGGTTGTCACTGTGCCCTTAGCTAATTAACTTGCTCTTGACAGGTCAGATGTTACTTCTGCTATGCTAAATTAATAAATCTTGGCTCATTTCCACCTTCTCTTACTAACTGGAGTGAATAGGTTGGCATTGTCTCCTTTACAGTGAATCAAGCAGTTTCTTCCTAGCAAAAGCAGTGTTTTCAGAACACTTGTTCTACTGTTTCTTAATTATAATTTCAGACAGAATGAGCAGAGGTTGTGTACAAGAGATAAGGTTACAGTGGTGTTCTCAAGCTGCAAAATTTAGTTTTTTTCAGTTTTGGGGGCCCTGAATTTCATCTGCTTCATGATTTCACACTTTTCTTCACAGCCATGACAGTTGTGATTCATTTAGTGACAACTGAGGTTGTCTGCTAATTGCGTACACTCTTTTGTGACATAGAAAGCAAAATCTCAAGAATTGTAATACTGAAATTTTCTGAATGTCTGAACACACCCAACTTCAGCTGAAGCCAGTAAAGAATATGAATGCTGTTAGTTCCCTGGCATGATGAAATTTGACTTTTTTAGTAATGTCCCAACAGCAAGCACATTGCCCTTCATAAAGTCAAAGGGGAAAACACACTCCAATGCAGCAAAGAATGTGGATGGGTAAGTATTGTGGAATATTGTACAACTGCAGCCACTTAGCTGCAACTAAGAGGAATTCAGAAATGTAAAGAGCACAGCCTGTGTGCCTGTTTGTATTTGTTATCTTGTGAAGCAAAGATGCTGGCCTCTGCTGGAGCCTTGTCAGCATTGCATGTGACAGCACTGATGAGAAACTGTGTCCACCTGTTAAGTAACCCTTATCTATCTGTCACCTTCTAGGTAGCACTCGGCTGCACTTCCTGGTCCTGGTGACAGGTTGTACATCGGTGGGAAAAATCCTGGACGCTGAAGTTTATAAAATTACTGGAACAGATTTCTGTCCTCTCCAGGAAGAAACTAAGGAAGATGAACGTGTTACTGCCTTAAAGAAAATACTAAACTCTGGGATGTTCTTTTTCTCATGGCCTAATGCAGGCTCAAACTTTGACCTGACTCTGCGGGCTCAGAAGCAGGGTGATAACCACTATGAATCTGGTAACTCGTTCTTCTGGTTAGTACTGCATGTTATACCAGAGTTTTCTGTTGTCCCCAGCTGTATTTTATTGGTCAGACATGCTCAGAGGGAAATGAACACCTGCATTGCAGGTGCGTCCCCTTTCATTTCACTTACATGTCATTTTACAGGGCACATGGCCTTAATGAATTCATGGAAGACCTGGGTCAAATAAGTAACTTCTGTTTAATTAGAATTAGTCTGATAGTGAAATGCAATTATAAAATGACATTTTATGCTTCAAAGAAGAAAACAGAAGCTCATCCTACAGAAATAGGTATCTCTCTACATGTCATGAATAGTTTCCCCTGCAGTCCTCTTTAATAATTTGCTTTAAAATTATCTAATAGAAGCCTGCCCTTGAAATGTTCACAAATCCCATCATCTGTGCTGAAGTATCTTCTATTTCTAAAAAGTGTATGTATTTCAAGTTTGTAGTTTACTATTTCAGTAATGTGCCCTAGATTTTATGTTGAAAACATCAATATTAATATGTTTACAGCACAGTGCAAGTGTATGTTGCATGGAAGGAAACTCCTTTGATACACTGTTCTGTGCTTTTTACCTTCTTGTGCTTAAAAGGCGAAGAAAAAGTATTTAATATTGTAGTAAGTATTGGCTGAGGGGAAAGGAGAAAACACAATGCTAGGTTTGTATTCCCTAAGTGGGTTTGTGGTTGATGTAATTCTGTTTATTTGCTTTACAAGTTTTGGTAGAATGCTTGAATTTCTATAATTCCTATGCCCTCTTTTTTTGTGTTTTTGTTTTCTTTTTTTTTTTTTCTCTTTTCCTTTTTTTTTTTTTTTTTAAACAAAAAGACAGTCACTCAGGAGGTATAGCTGTACTGGAAATAAGGGTTGATGTAGGTGGAAAATAACTGCAGGGTTAAATGTGGGTGTGCTACTAGAATGTGCAATAAGTCATGTGGCCCAAAGTAGCTGAATATTAAATAAGAAAAAAAATTCATAAGGGACGATAAGTTAACATGAGAGAGCAGTTCAGTTAGGCTAAATAAGCTTTGCAGCTATGATGTGATTTGGGCTGGTAAGATCTAGTGTTTTGCATTTAACCCCAAAGAGAGATATATAATATTTGCCTTCAACTGTGCTAATTATGCGTCCCTCTCAAAAGGCTCACCAAGCATGTCAAGTCAGACACACAGCAGAAATGAGCTGTGTTCCTATGATGACACTCCAAAGGTGGCAGTATCCCTCAACAAAGAAACAACCTTTAAAGCTGCTTTTTTTCCTTGTGCTGTCTTTTGAAACTTTTCCTCTTGAAAGATGAGTACATTTGAACTTTACTTCTTTGCTGCTTCTGGCTAATTTAGAAATAGCCCTTGAAGAGGTTCCATTCTCCTATGTTTTACAACAGGGATGAATAGCGACAGCATCACATTTAGGGCAAAAAGATGTTCCAAAGAAGATTTATCTTGAGGTAATTAGATGATATGGGAAATTTCAGACTAAACAATAGATTCCCGAGGAAAGTAAACAATGAGATAAATAGTTACACAATGAAAAATGTCAGAGGACCTTAGTGATAGGCAACACAAACTGCTTGTTAAATGAACTGCAACAACAAAAAAATTCTAGTGGAATTTGAATGAGGATTTCTTTTGTGAGTAGAAGTAGGAGAGAGGTGGAAGAGAGCAAAAAATGTTTTAGAACTGCTTTTTCAGTTACATGTTTAGATTAAAAATGTAAGAATGACTTGCACCTTTTTCAGAGAAATGCTGTACTCTAGCAGAACAGTTCTTCAGGGGTCTTGCTAGGTGTAGTAACTCTTATACAGATCTGCTATTGAGGAGTAAATGATCATAAAGGGGATTTTCTCATATGCGAAATAAGGCCTACACTGAAAAATGAAATCACAGAAAACATCATAATAGAAGAGACTAGCATCACTGTTAACCAGGGATGACAGGTTTCATGTGTTGTTGATCTTAAAATAAATCGAAGGTTAGAACAGATGTTCCTCTTAATTTTAGTAGCACTTTTTGCAGTATCGCTATTGACTTCCAATTTCTGCTTGGGAATTTTTTTCTGAAAATCCCAGTGGATTTTGGACTGGTTCTTCATCCTGTTGTGAATGCTAAGGTCCAAGCAGGACTGTTCAAAACAAGTAATTAGCTTGACGATAATGTAGTTTTTGAAAAAGATTACTAAATATAATTGTATTTCTGGAGCTGAAAGAGGTGACATTTGCATCTGAATTTAAAATACAGGTACAAGATATAAAGGCACCACCTTGGTGGTAGCTGTTAAAATTTGCCCTGTTCAGTTCACTGTAGTAGTTCACAAGGGATTTTTTCCTGATATTTCCTGGTTTTAAATAAAGGAAAGGTACAACAGAAAAGTAGTCTCAAAACATTAATTTATTAAATTATTAATGTTTAAATAGAAATTAGAATGTTAATTATAAAATTAATATTAAATGATTGATTGTTTGGGGTAACACACATGCCTGTCTGTTTATTTTGTTCAGTAATGTCTGTATGTTGTTGAACCTTTCAGGAACCAGCTATTGCATGTGCCCTTCAAACACTACCAGGTGAACTGCTCTGACTGGTTGCTGAAAGTGATCTGTGGTGTAGTAGACATTCGCACTGTTTATGCTTCCCACAAGAAAGCCAAAGCCTGCCTCATCTCCCGCATCAGCTGGCAGCGAGCTGGTGTCCGCTTCCACATCCGGGGGGTCAATGATGACGGACATGTGTCTAACTTTGTTGAGACAGAGCAGGTAAGTGGATGTATCCAATGGCTTTGAATAATTTAGTCCACTCGTGTTTAATTGGGGCAGAATTTCCAAGAAGAATTAAAGGAGTTGAGCAAAAGTTTTTTCCAAGAATATTTAAACTATCACTGCATGGCAGATCTGTTTGTTGTTGCCCATTAAGTATTTCTTTATGATCTGCTCTTTTTCTGTGTATCTGACTTTTCCACTCGCACAGTGTTCACTTATACTTTTGATTTTTTTTCCTGAATGTGAAAGTCTGGTCTTTTCATATTGTAGTGAAATGTAGACATGGGTTTTTAAACCATTCAGAAAGCTGTCAAGCAGACTGTTTGCTGGAAAATCACCTTTGGCTAGTAAAGTAAATGTAGAAAAAATAACATTCTCAGAGTCTGGCAAAATCCAGTTCAACTCATTTTGGAAGAGACTGCTTTATATTCCCCTTTGATTTGTGGGGGATTCTCTGCAGTGAGAGGTGGTATCAAAGTTTTTAAACATACATGATAAAAGCCTCGTTTCCAGCTGATGTGGAGACGAAATATGTGTGTGAAATGCATTCAGCAGCCTCCCCTGATTGGCACAATGAAAAAAAATAACAGTCAGTTGGTTTTATTACACATGGTTTATCTTGCTACCTTGAAGTCACTAAAAAGCATTGGACCCTGAAGAATCTGGAGTCTTCTGTGCCAGCTGAAATGAGTGCTTACTTATTCAAGTGCAATCACCTTTTACTTTTTGAACAGAAGTAGTAATTACTACCAGTCAGAGCCATCATACAGAAACGGATGACTTTATAAACAGAATAGATAAATGGCTGGTAGCTTTCAGCAGAGGACAAGGATTCGCTCCTAAAATTTCATTTTCAGCATCTTGTGGTCAAATCTACAGAGTTGCATATGCAGCATAGATTGTTTTATATGTGTATGTGTTTGTCTATATATGTAGGTGCACACACAATGGAAGTAGATTGCTGGTGTGATGCTCATAAGGGGAACAGGGCAACAGTGAGTGTAACATGGAGGTACTGAAGCTATGTTATTGCTTGTTCCAGAGAGTTAAAGCATTGTCACTGTAGGACTGTGCCTGACAGCTGAGGGTGGCATACCTTCTCGAAGGTGCCCATACTTCATCACTACTAGTGTTTCCTTATGGCAATGCATGAATGTAGCAGCTCACACTCCATGCCATCCTGTTTGTTATCCCACTGCATGAGGCAGGCATGCCTTCAGGCACCCGTCTGTCCAAAATCCAGCAATGTTTGGGTACTTTCCAACTTTCCTTTAACATGTTGCCTTCGTGGTGCATCTTTAACCTCTTCACATGGTTCTGCCTAAAGACACAGGTAGAGCTACCTTAGATTTGACAGTGCTTGGAATGCCTGGAGGAGTTGCAGACTGGTATTCCCCAGCCTGTTGGTGAGGTTTGATTCCCCAGATGTGCTCAGAGCATGCACAGTGTTAAACCTGTGACTTTCTTACCAGTGATCAGAGTTCTCATGGGAAGGGGGAGGTGACTTTTTGCTCATGTCTCTTCTTTTCCTGGTTTGCCTGCATTTTCAATTAGGCTGACAGCTTTCCATTTAGTGTTCAAGCTTACAATTCTGCTCACTGGATGCCAAACTTTTCCCCTGCAGTTTTTGGGTCTCTAATGCCAGCCCCTGAATTCTCTGGTAAAAATTCTTGTTTGTGCCTCTGTTCTAAAGCAACTGCAAGTCAAGGACTGTAGTATCTACGTCTTTCTAGGAAGTCTGTGAGTGCATTGGGAGATGCAGATGGGTCTGCTTATTGAAAAGAGGAATTTTGCCCCTGGAACTTGGGAACAGAAGAAGGCAGATACGACAATTTAAGTAATAACTTGGTACATTCTGCTATTTTAGTTGAGTATCTTTTCATGAGCATTACTGAAAAGCATGTTACTCAGGATTTGAAGAATACAGAGGAAAGAAAATGTTACAAAGAGTTATCAGCATTCCTTCAAATCAGTCTCACATTTGTGGCACTGCACTTAGCAGTTGTCTCATTATGGGAAATATTTCTGCTATCTTGCTCACTCCTTGTGTCAGAAGTTCTATTTAATTATATTCCTGGAGTACATTATGTTGCAAATGATTAGCATGAAAAATAAGATGGCCTTTGCATTCCAGCAGAAAGAGGATTGGCTCCTGGTGAGTGGGGAAACAGCACTTGATTGCTAATGCTTCCTTTACTGGGGTTGGGACGGGCTCTTCATGGGAACAGCTAGAGGTTGAAGTGGGAGGACTGAAGGCTTTTGAGTGTGTGTGTTTTTGTTTTGTTTTGTTTTCCAATTGAATAAGCAAAAGCATAAGAGTAAAATGATTTTAGACTGAAAGGCTTGACTGGGTTCAAAGTTCTAGCAAGGGTTTGCAGTTTTAAAGGATTGTGTGTTTTTCTTTGGCTTTTGTTTTAAAAGAAGAAAAGAAGATTGCTGTTGCTAATGGTGCCAAACACTAGTTTTACCAAGCTGCATGTCCTAAGCAAACAAAGTTGGGCTAACCACTGAGATGCCTAAGATCCAGTTCAGGCTGGCATCCCACTGCCATTAGGAAGGAAGAGTCCTAGAATAAACTCTCTCTTACTTTCATAGTAGACTACTGACTAATCTCCTATGAGGTAATATCTTGGCTGAAAAATATTTTGTTTCCATTTGCTGCAGCCTGTACAGTATAATGGCATGCTGGCTATGTGCTTTCATGGATAAATAGCACCCTAGGATTCTGAAAACCCAGGACTTTTCTTCACCTCTTTGTAGGAATTGCTTCTAACATTCTTCTGTTTTCAGAAGAGGGAGAAACAATTAATCTTATCTCCAGGCAGCTCTTTTATGCATAGATGGTACGCTTTTGTCTCCCACTGAGTTACCCTTGTGGCATTTTAGCTCTGCAATGAGTCATTTTTTTGTGGGCTCACTTAACTGCTGTGACTCATGGTGTTTGAGAAGAAGAGGGGAAAAGTTAAATATCTTACTTCACTTCTGCTTTACAGGGGGAAAAAAAAAAGCTAGTAGTAGATCTTTTAGATATTTAACTGTTTGGCTAGCATCTTTACAAGAAGGAAGAAAAAAAAAGGTAGAGGAAACACTTAAAGAAATGCAAAATGAGGGAAAGAGAAAGGAGAGCAATCCCTCTGTACTTCCAGATTTGTTAAAAGTATGTTGTAATGAGATGATAGCCCTTTCTACTTGCAGTGTTGAGTTAATCCTCAAGTAGTTTTAAAATGTCTGTTTCTCAGTCATAGTTTAAATGTTTCTCTTCACCTTTTCTTCCTCCCCTCGTAATCCTTTGAAGTTGAGACTGTGTTGCATTCTTTTAATTCTTTTCTGCTGATGGCTTTGAGAAACTAGCTCGCTTTCTGCATTTAGTTGGTGTGCCTGGTACTGTTTACATTTCAGCGTCTCCTGCAGTTATTCTCCAGAGTCACGCTACACTCTTCATATCTTAGTATGAGACTTAGAGGGAACAATTCTAATTAACCAAAAATAAATGAATGGTTTCAGTTATTTTCCTGTTTGTGGAACTATTCAGTAAAGAAAATGGAGACTTTGACAAAGCATTAAAAGGAAATACCATGAATTTGGATTAACCTCCACTTTTTTCCAGTTAAAGAAAAAATTTCAGGCATGGATTAAGGAAAATGACAATAACTCCTAGATCGTTTTGGAGAGCTTTCCAGGAGAGGAATGGATGCAATCATGTGGTTAATGTATTTTTTGGATCAAGTTTTAGTATGACCCCAGGCAAGGCAAAAAGGAATATTTTAGCAAGTATATCCTTGGATCCTGTGGTCTGAGCTAAATGGACTCAAGAGTGGTATGTTTAGGCCATCTGTTGTCCGTGCTCTTTGTGGATTGTGTGGCAGAGCTGGGGATCCCAGAATAAGACATTTGAGTATGTATTTCATCATGGACTGTGTTTCTGTGTGCCCCTTGAGTCTGTAATGAATTTTACCATTTGAAGTTGTGACCGAATGATTCTTTTTTCTAATGAAACTGAGTGATGGAGATTAGTGAATAAATTATTCCAATGGGCACAGCATGCTGGGATTAGAACACATTATTGTTGACATAGATGTTTGCTTCTTGCCCAGAAGCTTACTAGCAGTACCTGTGTGTGAAGCTTGTGTTACCAGCAAAGGTTTTAGGATCACTGGCCCTATACCCTATGAAGAGAAAGATTGAAAACTGTCCTATTGAACTGTCAGTACTATCACCCTTAATCCTGGAATTGGAGAAAGAGGGTAATCTAAAAGAGAATCTTAGACAACAGAAGTTGAAAGAAAAATGTGGCAAATTCTAACACCAGAGGTCAGAGGACAAGTAATGTATTATTAAGGCAAAGTGATCTTCCACATGGGTGAATCCAATTGCTACTATGATGTCTGATGGGAAACTGCAGGAGACCTGTCTGAAAATTCATGCATCTGACTGGATTGGATTGTATTATGGGCCAGACCCTTTGAGATGAATGAAGTAGTCCTCAAGTGTTTTGAAGTTGTGGTAGGAATGAACATGCTCCCTGTGGCACATAGGCAACAACTTGCTGTCATTTTGGATCTAAGACAAGAGATAAGACTCCACAATAATTTTATGAATTCCAAAGACAGAGATTTAGCAGTATGTATCAATCCTAATGACAAAGTGTTGTCAAAAAAGTAACTGGTTATTGTTGAACTTTTAGAGGAAAACCAGTGTGATCTGCTTGGATGTATTTCTTGTCCATGAGTTAAGGAAAACAGGACAGGAAAATTCTGGACATAAAGTGCTGCTTATTTTTCTTTAAATTTCTTTTCTTAAAAAACTTTTCATCTTTTGTCTAGTACCGTTGAATAAGGGAAATGGATCTGCTAGAGGACAGGGTAATAAAGTAAAAAATAGAATGACAAAAAAATGGGAAAGAGATGTGCTGTAGAAAACATGACATTGTGCACAAAACATTATTAAGGCTGCAAAGAATATGAGAAAAGAATTTTTGTACTTGTCCATCCATAAGGAACAAGTTGGAATCTTTTATTTATGAATAAAATTTTAACCTGAATGTATTATCAGTGCTTATATAAAATTTTAACAAATAGGGTTTCTTAAAGTGTATATGGGTTTTAAGATTGTGTCCGTTCCTGATCTGAAAAGTCCTCTTAGTCTTTAAACCTGCTCACTTCTGCTGGTAGGAAGTCTGTTGCCACTAATATTGTAAAGTCAAGAGACATACATACTAAAAGGCAATGTGAAGATCAGGGGGTCATGTTCCTTGGAGTGGTGAATGAAGGGTAGTGGGTATTGCTGAAATTCAGGGGAGATTTGCACAGTTGTAATGCTTGCTGAAATGATTACACTCTGTTTAGGAAGGAATGACTGGCAGAAAAGTAATTTTAATGAGTCTCCCACTCATTAAAAAAATACTAGGTCTTTTTCCAAGTCACTGGCAGCTTGGAAGAAAATAATTTTGGATTAATTTGAGTCATGAGAATGAGGTGAAAGGATTGGAAAAGACAAGAGGATTGCTCCAGAGAGCAAAATGATGAGCCCTGTAAGTGAACAGAAAAAAAAAAAAGGTGCTAATGGGGAGTACTTTCTTGTGAATTGCAAAGGGTATGCTCCCAGTTCAAGTCCCAGTATGCTTGTCTAATTTCTAGAAACTACATGGCAACATGCATAAAAATATGTTTCTTTAAAATGCTCTGTCATCATAGGAGGGTCTTGTATTAAACCTCAGCTCGACACAGGATCCCCCAGCCTGTCACCTAAAGATTTTGGCCTCCCATTTAGGTCACAAGAATGGTCCCCAAGTAGTTTGAATATTTTGGTTGTTCATTTCTCTGAACAGACAACTTAATAGCATGGAAAACAGGAGAGGTAATGGGTCAAAACCCTTGAACTGAAAAAGTGAGTGATAGTAGTAACAAACATCTGTTAACTCACTAATAAGTGCAAATAGAGCATCTGTTAATGCAGAAAGGCAGGAATGTTTGGTCAGTATTTTTCTTCCGTATTTGGCATGAGAAAGGCGGGTTGTATATTTATAGTCTGTAAATGATGAAATATTTTCTATTTAAACTGTAGCACAGGAAGACGTTAAACTGCAGGTATCAAATTAGCCATCATTAGATGTTTCCTTTCAACTCAGTCATTGCTAAGGTGATGATTGTTGTCGAATTTTTGAGTGACTAATATTAAATGAAGAGCAGGTCTTGAATCTATGCAAAAAAAAGATTCAGGACCTACTCATCATTTAATATTAGTCAGGATAATGCTGGGGCTGTCAGTATTGCTATTAAATTGCTTTACCTTGCTCTTCTGGGTTCATGACTATGAGTGAAAAGATGATTCAGTGTGTAGAAGTCAGACTCATTTTGGCACGACCTGTTTCAGGGAGAATGTGATAAAGAGGAAGAAGGTGGGCTTTATTATCCCTCTTGTAGTCCATCTGCAGGAGGATTGAACTTTTCTGAGCACGTATGGTGCACCTTTTCTTTGCACTATGTGTTGCCATGGTAATTAGCTCCTGCAGTCAGGTACCAGCAATGTTCAGAAAACTTTGCTGAGAGAGCATTTAGAGCCACATTACTCAAACTTTGAGGCAGGCCTTACAAGAAAGCTTCTCTGAGCAACCCCCTTGCTTGCAGGGAGTTGTGCTGGGATGCAGTACAACAGAGAAAAGGGGCTTTAATTCATTGGTGAGAGGTTAAAAATGTCAAAACATAGTTTTGCACTACATCTGCGCTGGTTGTTATTCTAACACTGACGTTGTGTCTGTGATGAAGCCACTAAAATCTTTCATCTTAGTGAAATGGAGACAGTTTAAGGTGCTCTGCAAAAGTATGGTAAATATTAATTAAGTATTCTATCACCAGTTCTATCTAAATAATTATCTCTCTGGTGTAACTATACTTCTTTTCACACATGTAGCTCTAAAAATTTTACATTAATAATGTTTATAAAGATGAGAGGTCAAGGTCAGGCACTTTGCCTGAGCCAATAGTTGGCTACATCTAGTGGCAAATCCAAAAGGACAAACCACATTAAAGCTGTAGAGGAACCCATTTTCATTTTCTATTTTCAGAGCTACTAGCCAGCTGGCAGCAGTTGTGCTAAATGATATGATGTGGTTAGAGAGCAGCTACCTGGATAACCTGGATACCATTCCTCCCAAGGGCTGCAGAACACTCATTGTCATGCATGAGAGAACGGAGATGTGTTTCATGTGTATCATGTATCCCCTGTGGAAAACAGCCAGGATTCCACTGCTAAGTATAGGCCAGGGGAGTGAGCTGGGCTTTGCACAGTTGCTCTGTGGTCATCTTGAATCTGAAGATCGTACCTTTTGTGCTAAATTAACATATAATATAATGCTTTGATTGGGGGCTGTGGGAGCGGAAGGCAAAAGGGGAAATCAGTCTTTGTACTTCGTATACCTTTGACTCAAAATCAGCTTGTTAACAGGGACTATAAGAACACCTAATAAGAGAGTTTGAGGTCTGGTTAGGGAAGGAAATGGGGAGTTTGGACCCTCTTGCTGTAAGCCTCCTGGAAAAGAAGTAGATCACATGCTGTTCACTGTATCTCAGAGTGGGAGTGGCAGAGCTGCTGGTTTCAGAGTTTAATTTGGACTCTCTGACAAGGCACAACATGCAGTGAAATAAGAAATAGTAAATACAGCAGGAGATAAGCTTATCCCACACCTGGCGTTACCCATCATCAGTCACAAGGAGCAATGACATTTTGCACAGTTAAGTTTTGTGAGAGAGTATATAGCTGGTCTTTCTGAGTATCTCGACCAATAGATCAAATCCATCTTCATTGTGGATGAAAGATTCCTTCTTCTTGCCAGTGGTGGTGTTTTAAATTTTGTCTTGTTTCTGGTGAGTAGTGAATTGAATCTGCTGTGATGACATGAAAGCAAATACGTTGTGCTTTGTTCCACTGCTTGTGAGACTATGGAAAAGGGGCTGAGCAGTAAGTAGAGACAGTGAGATAGATACATGGTTTACTTTTTTCACCTTTTGAGTTCAGTGTCTTTAACTGTCACCTGATGAAGGGTGTCACAGACTGATAGATCTAACTGCAGAATTCCTTTCCTGTGTTTTATATTTGCAGACAATTTACTTGGATGATGACGTCTCTTCTTTTGTGCAGATCAGAGGTTCTGTTCCACTGTTTTGGGAGCAAACAGCGCTTCAGGTAAAAAAATAGTCAAAAAGCCTACCTCGCTTATCTCTTTCTTGATACTTACAATTTAGAATAAGCATAACATTTAATTTATTTATATATTTAATTTATTTATATTTCTTTAAATGAGCTGCATTAAATCTAGCACCTATGTACTATTCAGAGGTACTGGATTTAGCACAAAAGGAAATGACTAGAGAATCTGTGTTTTTGTCTGTTAGCACCATCCAGTGCCATACTTGCTTCTTTTTAGAAAGAAAGTCTGTCCATATGATTGTGCACATCCTGCTCATGATGCAGCTGTATACAGCACTGTTGTTCTGTATGTTATGAAGCCTTCAAGATTTTCCCCAAGTATTTTTGGCTAATGGGTAATATTTCTAGTTAAACAGAATTTTCAACTTTTAGTAAGTTTGGGTTTTTTGCCTAATCTGGATTAGATTATGTACTCTTACTGCTTGGATGTGAACATACTGGCAACTGGTTTTAGAGATAATTGCAGAAACCAACATCAAGAAAAACAAAGATGAAGAAGTACAGGAAACAATGCACGATCCTACAATTATTAGGGTAGTTTTTGGAGAAGAAAGAAGCCCTCTGAATACTGTAATAACAGTAGATAGAATTCAAAAGGAGCTTGAGGCTACTGTTGTTGACATCTGTATTAAAGACTGTGAGACTCAGGTATTAAAAGTCCTATCAATTTGATGGCACAGGATTTCATCCTTCATATATTTGAATGACTGTTCTGATACTTTTGAAAGAACTCAGGACACACAGCCTGTGGAACTGATGTAACTGCAGCCTTTTCTACCAAGGCGAGGGCAGTAGGAATGCTGGGCACACAGTACACTCATGAGAGGCAGTGTGTGCTACTTGCGAGAGGAAGCTGGCAAAGAAATGTGGTTTGTTTGGCCATAAAAAGATGTGTAGGTATTCCTTTGCTTAAAGATAATTGTGTTTTCATTTGTAATTGTAAATGTTGTCTAATAAAAGCTGAGGCTTTTGTATTAAGGACATTATATGTGGGGGTGTTTGGAGTTAGAGGTATCTGGTGCCTTTAAAGAAGACGTTTTTATCTGAAGGAAAAAGGGAGACATCTAGTGATTTAGGACTCTAGCATTTTAAGAAGTTATTTCTTTTTCTTTTCCTTCTAATATTTTATTTTAGGTTGGTTCCCGTCATCTAAGGCTTAACAGAGGTCTGGAAGCTAATGCACCTGCCTTTGACAGGTAGGTTTCATTCCACTTTGGCAGTAACACAGCAGCCTGGAATTTAACCAAGATTCCACTACTTTGTCTTCCCAGTAAATCCCGAGATAATGTGAAACATCTCTCAGATGACATCTCTCAGGGGGATGTGGCCAATCCCCCTGGTGTTGATGATTATTAAATTGTTTTATTTAATTTTGTCACTTCTTTTTCTAGTTTTTCCTTCTTGTTTTCAGTGCTAAGTGAATTAATTTGGTCTCCTGGCTTGTTTCTGCAAAAACTTAGAAATACTAAGTGATATGCAAAAGAGGTTTTTGTAACCCTTTGTGAACCAACAAAGGTGAATTTACACTTAGGGTACACAGGACATGTGTGCTTTACCACTGTAACCCACGTAATTAAAGAGTAAACACTGCTTCCACTCCATTCTGGATTTTTTTTCTTGTCATTGTTTTACTCCTATACAGAAATAGCAGTGCATTATTCTATGACCAGTGTTGTATGATGCTGTTATGCTGATGCCTTTCTATTTTACACAAAAACTGGTTTGTAAAGCTCTTTAAACCATTAAGACTGTTTGTCAACTGGAAACTAGAAAAAGACATGCATTAACTCGATTCCTTTGAATGTCTGACTCTGAAGTGCTGTCCTTTAAGGGCATATTTTCACTGATATCCATGGGAACAGTGCCTGAAAAGGACCTGAAGAATTTGGTCCGTGGGCAGTGTTCACCTTGTAAGTGCCAGGTCATGTGATTAATTTCTGGTTTGGTTTGGTTTTGGCAGGTCAGAGTGTATGTTGATTTTGAGTAAGGCCTCTTAATTACTTGATTTCATTTACTGCAGCTATTAGCAAATAGGACATTAGTGACAATGCATTTGCAGCACTGAAGATCCCAAACAGGGATTACAATCTAAAGGGACTGTACACCATAGCAGTCACTGCTCCAATGGTTCCCAGCTTACATTCTCCAAGCTTTTAAGGCTCTTAAATTCTACTGAATTCAAGTGCCTTTGAGACTCGTGGTCTCATAGCCATCTGGTACCATCATAACTTGCCCTGCCACTGTCCCTGAAGCTCCATCTTAGAGGTTTGCATTCCACAGCAGAGATACTTCATGTAGGAAACCAGTAGCTTATTCATCATCCTCTTGTACTGCCCATGACATTGAGAGTGCCTCAGGAAGGAACAACTCTGTAAGATCGTTTAGCTCTGACCCTAAAGCAGCTAATGAATAGCTTTCTTGTAAGAAACACGAACATAAGGATCAACTTGCACCTACTCCTTTTCCTTGTGCCTCTAGGTTGGATGAAGTTAGGGATCTCTCTGCTTACCAGTATGCAGAAGACAGTCCTTTCAAAATGGGCAAGGAATAAGTGGCTGCTTATATGGAAAAATACAGTTGAATTCAACAACTTGTTACAGCTTTTCTGAGAGTGTTAGAGTGGATTTAGCTTGTTACATTTAAACATCTGATAGGTTATTGTGTTGAGAAGGCACAGTGAGAAGAGAATGATAATCTTGTTAGTGGATATTTTCTCATCCTCTCTTCCTAGGAAATCCTCAGGAAGCTTTGCTTACAGGTGACTTGAGCTTCAATAGTTTTTTTGCAAGTAAGCAACACTGACAGAGAGATAGGATCTTGATGCTAGGATCAGAGGGGTGCAAATGTATGGGAAGAGCTGGCATACAGGGAATGCATTGCAGAATCAAGAACATAAATGCACCAGGAAATATGTTTAGCTGTGTTTCTTGTAGGCAATGCTGATAACTTCTTTCTTTTCTCTGCTTCCGTGGTTTTCTGTGTGATATATTTCTGGTTAAAGGATTAAAAGGTTCAGTATTTGCCTTTTTTCGGACACTTCGCCATTACAAGTAATTTTGCAGTATGTAATAACTTTTCACTGGTGTGTTTATTTTATTTTTCTTGTTTATTTCTATCCAGCTTCCTCATAAGTGCTACTACAGTGTTGTTTGTATGTGATGGAAGTCAGCTTTAAGATCTAAGTGTTGATGGGCCAGCATACCTTCTGTAACACATACATACCAACTTAAAAAAAGATGTATTGAGGGAAGAATGGGTGTGTCTGCATCTGGATAAAAGCTCTTGACTTGAGACTCCCTAAATGTCAGGCTTTGAGAGTTTGGTGACATAGACCAGAAAACTACCCACTTTATATTTGTCCTATTTTGTGTTTTTCCTGAAGAATCTGAGCCAGATGACTTGGCTAGAAAGACCTTTGGTCTGATCCAGTGCAGCAGTTCTTATGATTACTAACCTTCCCGCTTGATTTAATTAAGTTGAGAGTGAATGTCTCAATGTTGGGGTAGCTTAGAGATGTTTGATGTGTGTTTGCACCTCTCTGGCCTTGGCACTGGAGTCCTGGGCCCTGTTGCTGCTGCCGACTCGTTGTAGTCTCAGCCCTGCAAGATGCTGTGCAATTCCTGTTGAAGTGTAATATGCTTTCCTCTCTTTTTGTTTGTCCTATGTAGTTCCTAGGCTGACAGCCAAGAGGTGGGAATGTACAAAGGGCACTGTCAAAGCTAACAGTGATATAAAAGATCCAGGGCCTATTTCCTAAGATGCTTCTTTCTCGAAGTTCAGTACAAAATACTGTATCCACTAATTGCATACTTTCAACATTTATACTTTAATAATTGATTGCAAGGAAACTGAGGAAGATGTCTGTAGATGGAGTGGCTGAAACTGTCTGTTGAATGAAACAACCAGCGATCTCCTACTTCTGTATTTTAAAAATGGTAGTAGGCAACATTACATGGTTTTGTTTAGTACCTATTATGGTTACTTTTGCTGTAGGCATATGATGCTTCTGAAAGAGCAGTATGGAAAACAAGTGATCGTTAACCTGTTGGGAAGCAGAGGAGGAGAGGAGGTGCTCAACAGAGCTTTTAAGGTAAAAGCAGTAATTTTCTTTTCAAACACTGATTTCCCTTGAGCCTCCATGTTCTTCTGTTTCCCTTCTGGCCCAGGAGCTGATGAATAGTATATATATCTAAAGAAATTTTGTTAACTCTTTACTACATGTTACAGACAGAGAATAGTGCCTCTTAGTCTCATACCTTAATTTCCAGCACTTCTTTTCTGCTTACTTCTTCAGACATTTGTGTACATTCTCTGTAACCAAACTTTAAAAATATATTGCTTAATAGTCCTAAGAGTAGTTCACATTTGCAAAAACGAATCATGGGCAGCTTTGAAATAGTATGTAACCACCTCTGCAGTCAGATGCCTTATGGGATTGCCAGAACTGCCTGGGGACCAGGCCCTGAGCCTCGCTCACTGAGCATAGTGACTTAGCATCGCTAAGCTGTCTTGCTCTGATAGTGATGGGAAATAGCTATCTTGCACTGAATTGTGTTGGGAGTTGGCTGCCTGAGCACCAGATGTTAGTTTGGTGTATGGAGAGAGATTTTCCTGGCCTCTAAAAGTCACTAGGCACAACTAATACCTGAAAGCAAGGATGTCAGGCCTTGTAGAATTAAAGCTGTGCTGAGATCTAGTGTAGAATTCTCACAGCTAGATTTTTAAAACAAGTGTAAACTTGAAGCCACAGATTGGCACTGAGTGAGATTTGCAGCAGTGCAATAGCTGCTTGAATCTGGCTGGAGGCTGATGGAAGTCCACCTCCTGAGTGCCTGTTGCTTTAGCAATCTGACATACATACTTTGGAGTATATGTTCCTCAAACTAATCATAGGATGGTTTAAATGCACACCTGTAGTAAGTGCTATGTATTTATTATGGGTAAAGAATGATACCAAGAGTTCTGAGTTTAAATGTTTGCTGTGTGAAACTGAGCAAAATAAAAGTTGTAGTTAAATAATAGTGTCTGATTTCTTTCCCTCTCTATTGGAATAGTGCACTTGAGACAAGGAGTGTCAAGTTTTTTGTCAGTTTTTCTATGTGACCATTTCCTTCTCCCGCAAAATAGTTGAGAAGGACTATCTGCTTCCCCAGCAGGAAGTGGAAAAGTGAAAGTCTCCCCCAGTACAGAATATGGACAGAGAAAGTGATTATGACTAAAGCTTGTAAGGCAATTATGAAGGTACAGAAGTGAAGTTTGGTCCTAGCTTCTGTTTTCAGCCTCTTACTGAATTTCTGTGTGACACAGCTAAGCCTCTGTAATCCTTTGGTTTCCCTCTCTTTTTAAAATAGTTGTTCTAGTTTGTTTTGCAAAACCCACTGAAATTTAAAGGTGAGAGAGAAGCCCTTCTGAACGAGGTTACATTACACTTGTTTTATCTTTAATACTAATATTTTCTCTAACTCTCACATTCTTGAAGAGAATGTTCTGGCCAGTAACATGCAACCAGATATTAGGTCAGAAACACGTAATCTCTGGAATAAAAACCTTGCATTTGTTAATTTAAATCAAGATCTGTCTTGTTTAAATTGTTAAACTTTTTTTGTGTTTAAAAAATAAATAAACTCTGAAAGTACCCTACGAGCTGAAAGAATTCAGACTGACAGCACTGAAAACCAAAGTCTTGTACTTATACAAAATTGCTCCCTCTTGGTCATTTCTTTACCTTTGTGTTTTAAGAAATGGATGTTAGGAAAGAATATTGAGTTAGATTTTGCTTTGATGATTTTAAAGAGCTTGAATTAAAAATGAAGTAATTTGTAGGGGTATGATTAGAAATGCAGGCTTGTCTCCTCTTCTGTCATTAGTTTATTTCTTTGTTCCTCCATCTTTCTTTTGCTTTTATTCCTTTCTCTTCTCTCACCTCTTGCTTCAACCTTAGTAATTCTTATCAGCGTTGGTTCAAAATATTCCTGTAATTACTGCTGCTGGGTTGTCTTGATCAGAATGGCGCTGTTACCATTCATTTATGCAACATCTGTTACCTGAATCAGCTGTTACCAGGTCAAAAATCAATATTGTTCCCAGTAATGCTGTTCTTCCCATAAGCATTCTCTATAACAGATGTCATTATGTTTACAGTAAAAGCAATGCTGTAGTGTAGAGTTGCAAATACTCTGACAATGATTTACACCGAGGCAGTGGGTAAGTGGCATCCTCAAGTGCATTGCTAGTGTCAGCAGCTGTAAGGGCAGGTTGAGGTGTCAACAGTAACAGTCTAATGAAATATATTTTACACATCTCCTTCCAAACACTGCCTTTAAATTTACTTCTGCAGGAAAGGCTTAATGGCTTACTTGATACAACCATGCTGGTGTAGCTGCTGCATGCACACTTTTGATGTAATATCAGATTTATTTTGTCCAATGCGTGTCACCATCTACCTGAAGAAAAGCATCCATCTCTTGGGATGATAATGTGCAGGAGAGGAAGAGAATAGACAAGGGCTTGCGTAGTTAGAGTTAATATAATGGTCCTCTCTGGCTTTGTTGCAGAGAACAGGATGTATCACTGTTGTATCTATTACAGATACTTTAATGAAATTTGTGGTGATTATGGAAATGCGTGTGAGGTCATTGAAATTGGAGATGAAATAATGAGGCTATTTGTGCCTCTTCTTTCACTTTTAAAGTTTACCACAAACATTTTATAGTACATTTCCTGAGACATAATTCCTCTCTTACTTCCTTCCCCTGAGCCTGCCTAGGGCATCACTGTTTCTGTACACTCTCATGCACAGAGGTAGCAGCTGCAGGGCTGCCACTAGCCAAGGCATAATTCCGATGTATACTTGGCTGTTGCAGTTTGAGTTCCCCTACAGAAAAATTGTGGTCTAACAGTCATGTTTACTTCTGTGAAGAAAAGAAACGGGGAACTTCAGTTGCTTTTTTCATATCTGGCTTTTCAAAATTCCCTATGAACTATCTCATTAACGGTCATGGTTTGGTAATGATAAAAGCATGCTGGTATCAATCCTTACATGTGGATTTGTTCTCTTTCATTCTCTGTCTAAACAGAAACTGCTATGGGCCTCTTCCCATGCAGAAGACACTCCCATGATAAACTTTGACTACCACCAGTTTGCAAAAGGTGGGAAAGCTGAGAAACTGGAAAATTTGCTGAGGCCTCAGCTGAAGTTGCACTGGGAAGACTTTGGAATCTTCACAAAGGGCGAGCGTGTAAGTCCACGGTGAGTGTCGCTGCCCCTCTGTCCCAGCATAGCCAGGCACTGTTTGTCCTGGCCTTACCAAGTTTCTTGCTGTGTTTGCACCATGTCTGTAAATGACCACCTTGACCTACAATTTTGAGACCAAGCCTAGTCTTGGTGCTAAATCGATTATTTGGCTTAACTGGATCTCCATTGTTTCAAATCTGCAAATGTAGCAGTGCATAGATTTGCTAATACAGTGTTGCAGACATAACTAATTAGATGTGTTAAGGAAATACATTGTGCACAATATGCTCGTACGGCCAAAATGTGAGTGGGTATATTCAGGCTGAACATTTGAAGATCTTGTTCAATCAACTCATGATTAGATGTTATTTTAAAATATACTTAAATGTACTTAAAATATATTTTTTCCTCCCTCCTCTTGTGTTTGATTACCAAAGTCTGCAGACAGGTACTTTTCGAATGAATTGTTTGGACTGCCTGGATCGTACTAATAGTGTACAGTCCTTCGTTGCACTGGAGGTGAGTTTGTCAGAGGATCTTCTATGGGATACCTGTACTGCAGGTTCCTTGTTCCATGGGAAAGACAGGAAAGAGGGCGTAAGTCTTAGTTGTGCAAATCTGTCTTGCCAACTTTATGGTACAGAATGGTGCTGACTGAAATACTTAAACTGAGGATAAAAAGCAAAAACACTTTTAAGAACAGTCTTGTTTGTTTTGTTTTCTCTCCTTCTGCACCTAATCCAGATACTGCTTGCTCAATTAGAGAGCCTTGGTTTGAACTCTAAATCTATAGTTGAGCGCTTTGTGGAGTCCTACAAAGAGATGTGGACTCTCAATGGTCATAATCTCAGCAGAGTATTTACTGGCAGTCGTGCCCTTGAGGGGAAGAACAAGGTAAAGAAGAAGAACATCTTTCTTCACTTGTGAATAAACAATTTTGCCATATTTACTCTTCAGTGTCACTTGCACTCATGATTACTGTCTGATGTAGGTTGGGAAGCTCAAGGATAGTGCCCGCTCTGTGTCTCGCACCATTCAGTCAAATTTCTTTGACACAGCAAAGCAGGAAGCAATTGAGTTGCTACTCATGGGTGACTTCTTCAGTGAGGAATATGCAGACAAAGGCAAGATGCTTATGGACCAGACTGCACTGCTGGGTAAGGCCAGTGTAAATCCTTCAGTTTTCATTTGTGTCTGCTTTTAGCTGTCAGATATAAGCAATTGTACCCTTTTGAAAAAAAGTCAATAAATAAGCTACTTTCCCACAAATCTATTGTTTAAAACACTGCTTTCAAGTGACCATAGCACAACTCTGTGTGTTATAATTCCACTGAGCTTATTTATCGTATTTTATTTTGAAAAGTTGAGTATGTTTGTCTGCTCTTTGATAGTGATATTTTCTGACAGTTTAGAGGAGCTGGACCAGAGGGAAGGATTTTAGGGCTTATTTCCCATATTCCAAGTCTGTTTCTATCTGAGTTTTTCTTGAGGAAGTCTCTTGAGCTCAACCTTTTTTATCTCCTTATTTTTGCCCTTGCTGTTTGTACATGCTTTTAGCCATTTGGATCTTTAAAAGCACATTTCTGTTGTTATTTTGGTTCATTCTGTGCTTTACTCAAGGCCTCTGATAGTCTACACCATAGACACATTTGTTTACACCCATCTAGAGTAAATGCAGCTCTTCCTGAGAAGGTATATATGTGCAAAATATAGGATAATTTCACCTAGGAGCAGTATTTGGTAGTCAGTTTACTCCAGAGCATCATTCAGTACCACTTCAATCCTGGGCTTGTTCCCTGATGCGGACCACAAGGAAAATAGAGATAGCTGCTCTATGCCCGACTGCCATTACAAGTCAGGTAGTTAAAGATTAAGTCTATTTCAGTTGCTCACACAACAAAAGCACACTGCTAATTTTCTGTACTCATCAGAAATAAGTAAACGTAGCTGTTTTGGATGTCTAACCAGCCTAGAGAGCCATGACATTGCTAGATTTGGGCTGTGAGACTCTGTGCTCCTGTCCACCTTTCCTTCTACATTCTAAACTTCTCAGAGCTTTAGTTTAAGTTATAATTTGTGACGTGCTTGATTGGTTGTCCTGTTTTCAAGAATAAAGTTCATTGTCTTCCTAGTATCTGATATAGTGTTATGTTTTGGATTTAATATGAAACTAATGAGTGAGCAAGTAAGTGAGTGTGTGGTACCTAGTTGCTGGCTGGGTTTAAGCCATGGCACGTTAGTAACACAGTGATGTTTTTAGTTGTCGCTAAGCAGTGTCTATGCTAAGTCAAGGACTTTTCAAATTTTCATGCTCTCCCATTCAGAAGGGTGGAGGGCTGTAAGAAGTTGGGAGAGGATGCAGCCAGGACAGTTGACCTCAACTGGCCAAAAGAATATTCCATACTGAATGATGTCATGCTTAGTATATAAAATGGGGGGAAAGCTGACTGGAGGCCACTGCTTTGTAATTGGCTGGGCATTGGTTGGGCAGCAGTGAGCATTGCATTGTGTGTCATTTGTTTTGTATATGATTCTAATTCTATTATCATTATCATGACTTTTTTCCCTTTTCTGTCCCATTAAACTGTCTTTATCTCAACCCATGAGTTTTTTCACATTTACTCTTGCAATTCTCTCCTCCGTTTCAGTGTGGAGGCAGGGAGTGAGCAAGTGGCTAGAATAAGCATTCCTAAGCACTAGTTGCCAGATGGGGTTAAACCATGACATTGCTGTAGACTAAACTAAAAAGGTTATGGGAGACAGAAGAATTTTTTCTGTACTTGAAGAAGTACAGAAAAATGTACACTGCAAGTGAGTGAACAGCCTTTCACAAGCTTTCAAAGGGTGCCTAGTTTCTGGAAGAGAACTTGCTGACATCGACCCCAGTTATGTTGTAGCTGTCACCATTGCCATTGGAATTATTCCCTAGCTTTTGTGTTTTTGCTGCTGGGGTAATGTCATTATTTCACAGTGACTGTGCTGCTGCTGTCTATATGGTTTCTGTTCTTTTACAGCACATTCTTCTTTTATACACCCTCTTTCTCTTTCCCCTCTTCTGTAAGTAACGCCAAGTATTTTGAAGGCCATGTCAGAACGTCAGTTTGAATTCACAAGCTTCAAGCGTGTTCGTGTTGCCACGGGGACCTGGAATGTGAATGGGGGAAAGCAGTTTCGAAGCAACATCCTTGGTACCAGTGAGCTGACAGACTGGCTGCTGGATTCTCCCAAGCTCTCAGGAGTTTCAGAATTTCAAGGTAAGACTTCACAGTCAAAATGTGTAAGCAGTATTTGGTGACATCTTTAGAGACAGTGAGTCAGGATACAACATTTGACCAGCCTTTCAAAGGCACTGCATCTTGGAGGGCATTTTCTCTCAATTCTTAGGGGTGTAGTCAGCTCCTCCATGCTTGTGTTGCCTCCCCACAGAAGTGGAATGGTGTGTGAAGGGCTCTTGACAGAGTGACTTCTGAGTCTATATGACATGACTGTTTTGAACTTTTAGCAGGTCAGAATTCAGAGCTCTCTTTTATGCTGTCATGGAATGTATCTGCTTATTCTGCACCCCATATTTCATTTTCTTCTTCCATATCTCTGTTCTTTGTTCTTTATCATGAATGGTAGCTATATGCATAGGTGCTCTCAGAACATCTCCTTGGCCTCTACCCTGGAGATAAAAGTCTGTATCTGTACAGTCTGGACTCTGAGCTTTTCTGTTACTATCAAAGCCTTCAGTCAAAAAGATTGATTATGTTGAAGGTGATTTTCTTTTTTTTTTTTCAAGCAGTATAGAAAATTATCATGCTTGTGTCTTGCTGAAATTGGCTGCTAAATTTCTTGTTTATGCAACAAGGTCAGGTATTGTAATTGATTTACAGATTTTTATTAAGATAAGTGAAAAGTGAGCATTCTGCCACTTTAAAAATTGAGTGGTTACAAAACTGGCAAAACCTGTGCTTTTATTGTTGCAGTGGAACATTTAGCTTCCTGCAGACATCACAGATATAGTTCTGTACCTGACCTTGAAGGTCAGGAATTCATTCCTCAAGTCCTTGGCTACTTAATGCTGGTTGTCAAATTTGAACCCTTAGTACTTGAGTGATATGTGATTAGGTGCAAACCACTGTACTCTGAGTAGCTTAGGTGGGTGATTGGTCCAGTCTGTTTCAGAAACACATTAGACATGTTAGCACATGACTGTCCTCATGATATTAAAATTGGTTGAGAGCTTGTCATGTGTTAGCTTTGTCAGGCCTTCCCCTGAGAGAACCAGGGGAGCAGGACTGCATGATACAGGCAGCCATAACATGGTAGGTCTAAGCAGCTTCTGGAAGAGAAGCGCGTTGTGAATGGGCAGAGTTAGGGTACGACCACGCAAATGTCTGTGTTCACGTTAATGTCAGTGCAGTGCCTACACAAATGGGTAAGTATTCAAAGACAAATGTCCAGAATTATTAATGTGAAATACACGTGACAGTGCCTGTCATGTTAAACCAAAAAAGGAGGCTAGCTGCTGTGTGCTAGTTTCACTCTTGTGGTCTCAGAGAATTGCTGTATATTTAATTTTTCTTTCCATTCATGCTTTCTGAATCAGATCTGATTTAAGTTTCAATATTTGCCTACTGTCTGGGTCTTCATGTTGAATTAAGTTAATGTCACCATGGTCATATGAGAGTTTAAAAAAAATAAAAACCCTTTAGAACTGATGGGTCAGCAGATTTGCTTCTTTATGTTATGTGACAGCATTTGATCTTTGGTATTTTACCAAGGTAACATCCACAAATCTGGGTCAGGGAAGGGGGATCACTGTGCTCCAGAGTGATCTGGATGAGTGATCTAGGAAGGACTTGGAAGAAAGAAGACAAGAAGAAATTTCAAAGGATTCCTTAAACAAGGAGATACATTTACTAAAGGCATTGAGATGGAAGTGACATAGTGGTGTATGGAATCAGTGTCAAAAAGGAAGAGCATGTTGGGTAAAATGACAAGCAGGTAAAAGATGGTGGGTAGTGAGATGTTGTGGCTGTAGTGATGAATGAGGTGAGGGAGAGAGAACATTGAGTATTTTCTCATCTTAACATTGCTACAGTATAATGTTCTGTTCTGAACTGCTTCCTGCTAGAGAGATGGAGACCAACTGGTGGGAGAAAAGCAGGAAAAAATTTCAGAGGAACTGCAGGGGTTGTTTTGTGTGATTAGATTAAAGGAGCTATGAATATGTATATCTTGGCAGGGGATGCACAAGATAGAACTACAGGAAGGATCTCTGACAGAAATTAGAATACAAGTCATTAGAAGAAACAACAAAATAGTAATTCTGGTATGACTTTTCCCTCTCACCAACAGATGATGATAACTGCCCTCCTGACATATTTGCAGTGGGATTTGAAGAGATGGTTGAGTTAAGTGCAGGGAATATCGTGAATGCCAGGTAGGTAAAAAACCCCCCCAACTCTCTCTGCCCCCCCCTCCCCCCAAACAACAAAAAAACCAGCCAAACA
>WEIV01008990.1:35417-62892 GCA_013390005.1 Calyptomena viridis | reverse complement strand
TATTTTCTCAAACGTCAAGACTGGAAGACACTTTTGGAATTTGATCAACTACAACAGCAAAAGTCCAGTGGAAAAGTAAGGCAGTGTGTCTCATTTTCTTGAATACCTGCATGTTGACTTGGCCTTGTTGCTTGAGAGAGTGAAGAAATTGCATTTTCAGCCCCTCGTTTGTTGCACATGAATGTAGCAATTTGTTGAAAAATCAGAATGTTGTTTGTTTGCGAGAAAGTTGATACGTCACAATGGGACCCATCTCATCTGTAACTTAATCAAAGAGATGTTATTTATTTTAATAGATTTTTAAAGACTTCCATGAAGGGACTATTAATTTTGGACCAACATATAAATATGACGTTGGCTCAGAGGCTTATGATACAAGTGATAAGTGCAGAACCCCAGCATGGACTGACAGAGTGCTTTGGTGGAGAAAGAAACTGCCTTTTGAAAAAACAGGTGTGTAGGATCTTTCCTTCTTTATCNGTTTTCATAACCATTCTGTCAGTCTGCAGGAACGTCTATCCCCCAATGTTTCTAAGTTTGAATAAATTTGTATTAAAAGTGTAATCGCTGGAGACTTAAGTTGGTCTGTGCCTGCAGATGTGATTTTCACATTCCTGGAAACTTCTGCCTGGAATTTAAATCATGATGTGACTATGTTAAGTGTAAAAACTACAAAGCAAAACTAGGGCAATCAAAGTGTACATATCAATGTGATACAGTTATTCACTGTTATTTAAGGTGTGAAAAACAAAGTGAAATGAGGAGCATAAGCCATTGATAGAGATGCAGTCTGGGAAAGAAAAGCTGTGTGAGACATAATAAGGAAGTTAAAACAGCGCTCTTGTGCTCACTGTTTTCATTTTAGGAGAAAGAACATCCTTCAGCGTTTTCAATGCATATTCCTTACTTTGCATGGCAAGGCTTGCCCACGAAGAACTTTAGTATTTGGAGTACACACAGAACATAGGGCCTAACAAGCTGGTCTGCAAGAGTCAAGGCAGGTTTCTCTCTTTAGAGCTTGTAGGCCTCCCACAGCTCACATGGATATATAACTGACACCTTCCCAGCCCTGCAAAGCTTTTCTTAGTTCACTACTCCCCTTTACTGCTGGTCGCAAGGCTCTTCTGCCTCTCAGCTCAAATTGTTTAGTGTTGCTTCTTATAACTGTTATAGGCTAAAGGACTACTCTCATTCTGAGAAGAAAGTGTGATCCCAGCGTGCGTGATTAGGCAGAAATTCCGTATTTCATATTGACTCATTTTCAGTTCCACAGAAAAGAGATAGTTATCCATTTGCCCAAACAGTGACCTAAAAACTTTCCTGTTATTAACAACAACAACAACAGAATACCTCATTCTAGCATAATGTCTGGAGCACTTCTGTCACCTTAATGCATTGCAAAAGAAGTATGTGGAAGTTGGATTTGTCTTGGTTTGCTTTCTCCCATTTCTTGTGTATTATTTCTCCAATCCCTGTGTCATATTCAGATTTGAAATGTAATTTCCAAGTACAGTGTCTGTTTCTATGCTCAGTAATGGGAGAGGAGGTAAAATACTAATACGATTCTGTCAACCCAGGCTGTACAGGTAATTAAATGGGTGACATTCAGGTCAACCATTTTGCAAGTGTCTTATTCTAGTGATCAGCTTTCTTGGTTGCACTCCCGGTACTTTCTGTATTTTTAATTTGTAGTCCCTAATTTGTGAATCTTTTAGGATACAAACTGTACCTTGAATGGTATGTACAAGAACAAAAAAATTCCACCTCCCACTACTAGGGTCTTTGAAAGTCATCCTAATAAAATAGTGTTTAACTGTTAGTAAAACTAGCTTTGAGTGAGTTTTAAATCATGTCTTGTTCTGCATAGCTGGAGAGATCAATCTTCTAGACAATGATCTGAATGCTGATAGTAAAGTCAGGCACACCTGGACCCCTGGAGCCTTGATGTACTATGGGAGAGCAGAGCTGCAAGCATCTGACCACAGGTAAAATCCTATGCAAACAATCAGAGAAAGGACTGCTAGGTTAGAATGTGTCATACTGAATTACACCTTCAGAGTGAAGGACCAAGTCTGATTATAACAGGAATTACACCCTTTATTCTGTGTTCAGTATCTGTTGGGTGGGTTTTTTCCCCTCATAGTGGGTTTTATACCAGGGTGGCAAGTATCTATGGTCACTTATTTCTTTTTGCTGCACTGTGATCTCAGCAAGCCTTGGAAAAGTTGCAGCAACAGCTGTAGAAAACAGGTGTAGAATTCTGTTGCGTGGTTTTGGAAAGCTCTGATACCTAAGGAAGCTGCTCTGGTGGACTTCCACTCAGATTGCTGTGGGAGAGGAGGAGACTGGGACTGTGTGACCCGAAGAGGTGTAAGCCAGGCCACATAGGGCCATGTTTGACCTCTTCACAGTAGCCAAGTGTGGGTCATCTGTGCCTCCCCTAAAAATGGGGATGGGAGAAGGAAGAAAAATCAAAGACCAGTGCTTCTGATTGGTCCGTATCATTAACTTCTCTTTTGGGATATGAATGACCTTTCTTTGTTAAACTTGTTCTCTGCTTCACTTCTGGGAAACAAATTGTGTAATAAATACACTTGGAAAGGTCTCTTGCATTCAGAATAAAATTTGTCTCACACCATGCATGCCCTGTGGAAATGCTACAATATTGTCCCTCCTTGCAGTGCTCAGTGACTCCCAGTAGCTGTCTCTGTGCTGCTCATGGTGCTCTTGCATGCAAGGACTGTTCTGTATTCCTCCAGCAAGGGAAAAGCATGCCTCTTGCAATCAATTTCTTTGTGTCAAGGCTTTGACATTGCTGTATTCTGAAAAGCACAGTGGAACTACTGCACTCATTATATAGGACCCTGAGGATGCAATCTGTGAAACATGGCAGTTATACATGGTTTTCTATTTCAGCAAAGTCGACTGCAAAAACTGCTTTTTAATTACAGTCAGCAGGTTTGCTTTCCTGAAGTTTGTGCTAGAAAAAGGGCATAGCTGTATCCTTGTGACATATGGAAATGCATTATGATTCACCATGCTTAAGGAAATAGTTAATGCTTCCTATACACTTTTCCCCTTTACTATCCCTTTCTAGCTTTGCTGTTACTGCTTACATTTTTTCTGGTAATGCGTATTCAGGAGCCAGGTCTATTAAAAGTAGGAGGCAGCAGTTTTGACATAGTTATAAGAACAGCCATCCCAGTTACTGCTCTGTGTGTATGTGCAGGCGGAAATCTGAGAGTGTGGATTGCATCCACTAAGATGAGATGAGTTTTACTCCTTCAGTCAGCTCTCAATTTTATTCAGATCTAACACACAGAGAGGTAGGTGATTTGTAAGAAATGGCTCAAGAAGCAAGTTTGCAGAATTGCCTGCTTATAATGTGATGGATTGACATATTTGCTACATAAAAACATTATGCACTTAGAGTACATTGTCCTTAGCTTTTGGAAGAAGATGTCTTTATGTGGCCTTGCCTAACAGAAAATAATATATTTCCATCCTGATCTACAGATGTTTTGGGGCACAGGTGTTTGATAATGAGTGAAGTATCCTAGTGATTTTAGTCTGCAGGTTTGCCAGAGGTGATACATAAAATTGTTATTTAAATTCCTCTATGTTGCATCCTCACTGTTTAATTCAGCTAATGCAGGACTGGAAAATATAGTGCTCAAGGCATGATCTTGACCACTGCAGGAAAAATTAAGCTTACCTGTCCTTGGCATAGATTTTAGTTTTATATAAGCACTTCTTATTTTTAAATAAGCAGTTTTCCTTTGTTTCATGTAGGCCAGTGTTAGCTATTGTAGAAGTGGAGGTTCAGGAAGTTAACGAAGCTGCTCGTGAGAGTGTTTTCCGGGAAGTGTCATCTTTCCAGGGACCACTGGATGCCACAGTAGTGGTAAACCTGCTATCACCAACACCTGAAGAGAAAAATGAATTTCCTGAGGACTTGCGTACAGAGCTTATGCAAATGTTTGAGAATTATGGCACTGTTGTTCTGGTCAGGTAAGTTTGGGATGTGAAATGGCATGTTATCTATTAAAAACATGAACTAGAAAATCTCTTTTGTCCTGACAGAGTTAACTTTGTCCTGGAAAGTACTATGTTGAATTCCTTTCCTCCATGTTGAATTCTTCATTAGAAATTAAATAAAAATGTTTTGAATATCTTATACCTCACAACAACCTGTTAAAGGAATAGTCTAACAGCTCTCTTGGCTGAGTGGAAGAGAATTTTATTCAGTATAGCATCAGAAAGCAGAAGTTTTGATGTAAATCGTCAGATTTGGGCCTCACTTCCATGCATTGCTCCTTCTGGTGGGTCCTCGGGCCCTGCTTCACTTCCTCTGAAGAGGTTTGCTCTTTTCCACCACTCTTTCACACTCAGTAGGACTTTCTGGCTGACTCTCCTTTCTGTTGGGGGTCATTTTGCTTGTTTGTTAATAGTACAGCTTCTCTCAGTGCTGTCGTCTACTGGGTTTGAGAGGGAGAGTGTGATACCTTCTGGCAGAGCAGCTTAATTTCTGGTCATTCTGATTGATTCTGTACAGGGCTCCAGCACAGCTATGAAACTTCTGTTTTGAGAAATACAGGCAAAAGACCTAACAGTTGACCTCTGGGAAACACCACCAGAAGCTTGTATTTGATCCATTTATTAATGGAGAAAGCTGTTGTATAGTTTTCTGAAGTACAAATATCAGCTTAGGGTTCCAAAGCAGCCTTGCAGGAAGAGAAGCATCACCTTGCTTGTGAAGAAGAGGACCAAGAAAAGAACATGCTTTTGTGGTTTTGGTTTAGTTTGAATTGCTTTAGATCTTGGTGGTATACTGGTCTTTGGGAACATCACATGTTCTCTGAGGTGACGGATATGCAGAGCCATGGAAGTCAGTACAGAGAGAGTGTGGATATTGGACCGGGTAGCCTGGCAACAGCTGCTGAGATGTTTGTACTGCTGCTCCAGGGGCAATCCAGTAAAGAACAGGGTGCTGGGGTCACACAAGGGCGGATAGGAGAGAAGAGGAAATAGAAAACTATCATGCTTGCCTTTAAGGGGTTTTATGCAACAGTGGAGTAAAATGCACTGTTTTTTCTCCTCTGCTTTCTTTCACTAGGATCAATGGAGGTCAAATGCTGGTGACATTTGCAGACAGCAAGTCAGCTCTTCATGTTATGGATATAGATGGTGTCCAAGTAAGATTCTCTCAAACCTATAACAATAACTTTGTAACAAATTTCTCAAAAGTGGCTGCTTAGAATGACATAGTTGAGTTTCTAGGTAAATCAAGTAGCATTATTTTAAAGAAAGCTATTGCTTGCAAAGTCCTTAGCTCTCACCACTGCTGAGGCTTTTAATGCAGTATTTCAGTTTCCAGACAGCATGAGGTGACTTTTCATGGAGCTCCTAAGCAGTGCTTAGTATTTGGCTCTGATACCAACTGCAGAATGCATGGACTTAGTCATTGTTCTGGCACTTGAAGCAGTTCTGAGATTCTGTGTGACTTTATACTGTTGCCAAAGCATCCTCATGATTGTGGTTTGGAGAATTTTTGTTTCTCTAACAAGCTGGAACAACATGATTCATTGGCCTCCATGGTGAATTCAGCATTAACAGTAGGCATTTACCTTCCCATCCTCTGCTCTTCCTTCCCACACGTACTCTACATCTCATCAACTCCCTCATTTTTGCTGGCAAAAGTGTTTGTGGAGCTGCCTTGTAAACTCAACACTGGATTTAACTCTCATTCTTCTTTAATATTTGCAGTTTTCTCTTTTAATTTGACTCATGCCATTGATGTAATTTATAGCATGGACCAAAACACAACTGTACATGCACAGTATGTGAAGGTGCTGGGAACCTGGGTTGGGAACTCTTCACCCTAATTTTCCTGTCAAAGCTGCTGGCTTGGATACATTTCACCCCAAATGTAGAGCAACACATATAGTGTTAGGACCTGTAGTCCTAATCTGTTTAATAATACACTTTTGCATATACATCAACCATCATACATGAGATTTTTCTGGTCAGTCTCCTTACAGATGGCAGCAGGCAGCAAACTCTTGTGTGTTTTAAAGGTGCTGACTCAAAAATTGAACCCTCCCATACCAATATTACTATCACAGTATCCTTTTGATGATATTTGATGTTTCACCTATTTCTCCAATATTTCCCAAATACAGCAGCAGTGCTTTTGAGCTGTGAAGCTCATTTTCTTTCAAGAATATTCTTAACAGTCTAAAAACAAAGTTAGGGGTGTAGGAAGAACGTTTTAATTTAGCTTCTGAAGTGAAGCTTTAGTTGCATCAGTTTCTGAAGCAGTTGTACAACAGGCAGCACTTGCTTATTCTGTTCAGGTGTTCTTGTTTTGTGATGTTGCTTGGCAAAGGGAAACAATTCTTTCTTTGCATTAGATCAGAGGCAGAACAGTGAAAATCCAGCCCAAGACTAAAGACTGGCTAAAGGGCCTTCAAGAGGAAATTGCTCGAAAAAGGGACAGCATTGTCCCCATGTCCCCCACGGCAAACTCCCATCTACTGGAAGAAAATTTTGACTTCTCGAGTTTGGACTATGACTCAGAAGGTAAGCAACAGGTTTCTAAGCTAAGCTGTGAGAAATTGCTTCACTGATTTTGGTTGCACAGAGAAGGTACAGTGTGTCAGTGGTATTTTAATTTGTAATGAATGGTAATGAAACTGTGCTTCTTAAAAAGAGGACTGTAACTAAAGCCACGACCCAGCACTGTGCCTCTGCAGATCACCCTATCAATTTAGTGTTGTATGTAAGCAATTTCAATGTATGGTACAGTTGTCTGTATAGAGATGCACTGTAATGGAACACATGAGTTAGTTACACAATAATCCTACTCAGCCTATAAAATTAATTGATAGTATAGGTTATTAATTGGTAGTATAGAGAGACAGAGAATGCATTTCTAATGCATTCTAATCACTAATTCAGTGTTATCTAATATTTTAATTCAGGTGATATAGAGGATGACGATGATTATTTAGATGATGCTTTGTGTCAACACCTAGTAGCAGACACAGCAGAAGATATGTCTGAGGGCTCCAGACATTGCACACCCATAGCTCTTTCAAACAAATCTGGACAAAACCCACGGCTGTATAAAGGTAAAGTATTTACGTTCCTTAAAGTGAGACCTGAAGGTTTGTTGTTAGTTCTCCTGTTGTCTGTATTTCCCTGCCCATTTAAATTTTCATTCTAGGTCCTCCTGTAGTACCTATTCCTGCTCAGCTGAGGCTCTCAGGCATAACAGCAGTACAAGTAATAAAGCTTAGACTCTCCTCCTCTCTACCCCAGGGCAAGGCAAGAATGCTGAAAAATGCTGTTTTCCTTTTATAGCCATGAGAAATCAAGTCTTTTTATCCATTTGATGTTGTTTGGCACCAGAGCACACAACAAAAAATTGTATGTTATTTTCTTATTGGTGAGGGCCGGCACGAAATCAAACCAAAGGAATCCTGTTGATTCAGTGATAGGATCAACTCTGTCCTTTGATTAGTGGTAGTGGCAGAGCAGTCAGGTGTAAGCTGGGAGGTTGTTGTGTTCAAATTATTTCAGAGGCCTAAAGTTTCTCCTTTGTTCCCATTGATATATTTCTGAAGAAGCTGAGGTCCACAGAACATATGTATTCGTTCTTGCAGTGCTTCATACGTGTGTTACCTTTTTTTCTCAGTCACATGGCTTGTTTGCACATTATTGTGACATTCTTCAGTAAAGAGAAGATAAAGCTGCAAAGAGAATATTGACAAAAACTGCAGCAAGGACTAGCCAAGCCAGTGGTGATCTTGCATTGGGATGTGATCAGGACATGCTTTGGTGGCCAAGCATTGACAGGCTGGGTTATGTATTAAACACCTCATTGTGACCGCAAGTGATTCAGTAGCTGTCATTCTCCACTCTCTCAGAAGTGCTTTGTCTTCTGACATAACAGTGAAAACTTCTAATGCCTCCAAAGGTTGAGTCAGAAGTAGAGTTCAAAAAGATTAGATGAAATGTGTACATTTACACAGACAGATTTTTCAGATAGAGTGATTTATGGCTTTCTTGCCCACCTTGAGTCATAGGCTGGGTGCAGTGTGGCCAGACCCAGGAACCTACCCCTGAGTCAAGGAGTCATTATTAAATACTGTGAAGCCGATCACATTTATTATAGAGTGCCTTGCTCTCCAAGCACCTCTGGCCTACTGTGTGATGATTCATTAAGCCACAGAGAAATGCAGTGTTTTTTGTCACCCACGCTAACTCTTCTCCACAAAAAATACCACAAAGTCAATAGAGATCATGGAGTTTAGTTTGAAGGAGGTCACAGTGGGGTCAGGATCTCACAACTCAAAATGTGATATATTCAATTCATCTTAGTGTCTGCAGTTTCAGGTGTCCCCATAAGCTTCCAATTCTGCCTGAGTAACTCCTAACTGAAGGTATGATGATTGTGTAGCTGCTGTTAGACACAGCTGGAAGCCAATGACAGGCACAACAGTGTGTATGTGTGTTTCTGAGGTCAGAGAAGGGCATAGCCTCGTGAAATTGATATCTCTGCCAGCAGCCTTTTGAGGGAAGGGATTGCATGGTGATGCCTGTTTTTTGTCCTGTTCAGTTTCATTGCCAGAACTTCAAGCCATGCTTCTAGGTGCCTGCATGACTCCTTGGATTCTACTGATGATCCTGTGCAGCTTAGAAGTATCGACAAGGCAGAGAAGAGGGAGGTGGTCTGGGCAGCTCACAGACTCAGTCTCTGTGGCTGCCATCCATTGCTGAGTGGGAGTAAGAGGCTGTGAGGCAACTCAGTATTCCTGCAGAACACAGCTTTCTGAAAAACCACAACTTGTTTAAAAATACCTGAAGTATGAGAGACTGCTGCTACACAATTCCTTCCCCATCTCTCCAAACCGCAGGGACAAAACTAAACCCAGTGAATCCTGGAGCCCTAAAGAACAAAGCTGCACGGCTGGGTAGTGCATGTATACTCACCCATGGCAGGGTGAGAGGACTGAAGTGATAGTTTTCACTATAGCAGAAAGGGAGAATAAAGCAATACTTCTCTTCCCTCCAGCTGTCAGAGAGGCTTAGACAAGTTGAAAGAGTGAGTAATTACTTAGTGATGTAAGGTGCAGCTAAAGTCTAGCAGATTGAGGCAGGTGTACCTGTTAGAAGGTGTTGCTGGAAAGCAGAGATGTGATGAGTGAGCCATTCAGACAGATTTTTCTCTAGCATAAAAACAGTTCTCCTGAGCAAGAAAAGGCTTCTAATCCTCAGTTGGAATTCCTGTGTTCAGGATGGAAGAGCAAGGTATTGACCATGACTAGCCATGGCAGTTTGAATGAGAGCAGGTTGCCACCAAGTCTGGCTGTAAAAACCTTGGAATCTAACAAGGTGACTAATAAATAGTGGAAAAGGAGAGAGAAGCATTTGACAAAATGGTAGATATTCCCTGCAGTGGGAGCAGGCAGACGTGGGGAGAGCAAAACAATATGAAAGGAGCCATGCCGTGTTGCTGAGATACCTGTTTGAGGCGTGCCATTCACAGTCGCCACTCGCCTGACCACTCGGACTTGGTACATCTCACCCGGTGAGTATCTAATACAGATACTTTCAAAATTTTCCCCAGATGATACAGACCTGGCTGATTTGAAGCAGGAGCTGGAGGCAAGTGGAGAATGCCACCGCCGGATTCCAAGCAGGTCCCTGTCCATTCCTAACAGGCCTCGGCCACTTCAGCCGCCACAGAGGCCTCCTCCTCCTGGTGAGCTGAACTTCCTTCAATGCTGTGTTGGACCCAGCTGATCGGGTTTTGCTTGCCATTTCTCAGTGACAAAGAAAGTAATACCTTGTTCTGAAATATGAAGCTGTTGAGGTACTTGTGCTACTTGTACTTGCTTCCCAGCCTGTTTCAGCTTGAGTATGGCTGCTGTTAGTAAGGGGAGAAGTTTGTCTTTAGGATGACATATACTCCACCAAAAAAAATGCCTTTAGTAAGGATAGAATGGCCTATATGTTTCACACTAACTCATTATTCAGGTTAGTGTGTTGAATGTGTTTTATTGTTGCAATAAAAATACTGGTATTTATGCCTGCAGACTTTCCAAAGTCACTGTTTTCTTACAGTTTCTTGGTTTCTGAATTAATTGTAATAATACTTTTAAAAAGCTTTGACAAAATACTTGTTCTGGACAGTTTTTGTCCTTTCCTGCTTTGCAGGCAATTCTTTCTTGCTTTTGTGTTTATGAAAGAAATGCAAAGTGGCTTATAATTTTCAGTGAGGGACAAAGGGAGAGTGATGCTCTTTACCTAAGCTCTGCCCACCTGATATGCCATCAGTGCTGTGCTGCTCATGTTTTTATGGCTACTTCTGGATGATTGCTAGATCAGCATAATCATCTTTGCTTTCTGTATTAGACAAGCTATACATCACATTTTCCTTGCAGCCCAAAAATCTCTCTTTTGCATACATTTCCCAGTCTTAAAGGTTCTGTCAGGCTCACTGCTAAAAGACGAGTTCTTCAGGATTGTTCCCATTAACTTCTAAGCCTGTTGCAACAGAAGTTGCAACACCGGTATCTGTATTTCTGCACCTAGAATGCAATGTTAATGCTTAGCTGAGGTTATCTAATTAATTACTAACTAGAACTAACTTGGAAAGACTAACTAGGAAACTCCTTCCTGAAACTGTTCAAGATTTCAGCATTTTATTCTGAGATTTTTTTTTCATTTTAGAGTAGACCAGCAACTGTTCATCACATCACTCCGCCTAGATTAAAGTGTCTGACTTTTGGCACTCATGCACAGCGACTCAAGGTTCTCAGTGTCCTACAGGAAGGTCTTGTCTAACATGTCTGTCCCTGGAGGAGCAGGGAGAGTGACAGCATCTCTTCATCTCTTTTATTTATCACAGTTTCCAAGCTCATTGTTTTTGCTCCATTGCAGATAAAATGCTGTACCAGCTCTTGAATGTAAAAAACTATTTTTATTCTTCTTTCAGCTGGAACATCAGGGAAAAAGTCCCCTTTGGATGGTTCCCTCTCTCCAGGAAGCCATTCCACCTGCTCCATCCTGGCAACAGCAAAGCTGCTACCTGGAGCCCCTCAGCAGCCAGTGAGTCCTGCTGCTCAGCATGGCCTTCTGGCACTGTCCTGATCTCTTCCATCTACACTGACATCGAGCATCACGTGCAGGATCCACCTATCATACAAGGAAGGAATAAGCTGAAATGTCTGAGCCGAAAATGCTAAGATAACTTCTAGTACTGCAATACCAGACTCTAGGCCCTCCCTGCTAGACACTAGAAAAATGTTCATGAAGTGCCAGGAACTAGGAAGGATAAAGAGGGAGAGAGAAAATGAATGGTGCTAGACCAGTGCACTGTTGGTTTATTCCACGTGCTGCATTCTGACAGACACTAACTTGAATTTTCAGCACCATTATAATACGCTTTAATTCTTTGTTCACCTCTGTTTTGATGGGCTGTGCTAGTGCCCAAAATGCAGGAAAAGTCTTGACCATTGCCAGCAAGGTTGTTAGTCCCCTAAGGAGAACAAGACCAGAATGTGGAAACGACTCCCCACTCCTGTCTTGCTGGCTAAGAACCCTAATGCATTAAACAAGAGGTGGCTAAGGGACAAGCTGTGGCAGTCAGGCATTGGCCTGTCTGTCAGCTGGTAGCAAAAATGTAGTGTTTGCCAAAAGATTCTTTAGTATTTCTAGTAAATTCTGAATAGCCACTGGAAAGAATAGAATTTTACAAGTGTATGAGCTTAGCTGTAAAGTTACAGATATACAAGAAAAATCAGTTCTCTCAAGGTTACTCTTTTTTTTTTTTAAGCCTAAAGTCCGGACTGGAATAAGCAAACCTTACAATGTCAAGCAGATCAAAACCACCACAGCTGAGGAAGCAGAAGAAGCTATTAGATGTCTTATGGAAGCCAAAGGAGGTGAGCACAGCTTTCTTACTGACTTCTAAAAATCCTTAAATAAAGAAAACTGTAGGTGGATTCATCCATCTCATCATAGCCCAGCTGCACGTATTTCTATTCTTGCAAAACTGTATGTGCTCTTCTCTGTCAGTTCTGATATTAACCTTTTTCGAAGATGATTAAAGTTTTGTATTTTGTTGTAGAACCTGCTACTAGGAGCACCTTGGGTTATTTATGTCCAGATTTAATCAGAACAATTAAAGTATGAAGAAGGTATCTTACTAAGCTGACGGTGCCTGTGTTTGCTCAGAGTTGCATAAAGGATATTTGCTGCTCTCCTTAGTGAATGCTCACTATTCCAAGTAGAACTACAGAGCAAATACAGCTGCAGGAGAAATAACCTGGCTTCTGTTCACATTTGGACAGCAAGTATAGTTGTAACCTAGATAGAAGCTTGCACCACTTCAGCTTGAATATCTAAGCTGAAAGGCTACTCTTTGTTTAGGCTCTCTATGCAGTCCCTGGAGAAGAGAGCTTCTTGCAAGTTAGAGCAGCAAACTAGCTTAGGTACTGTGAACGTACCCTCCAGAGTTGCATGCAGTTTTTCAGCTGATGCTGTATTAATGAGAAAGGCTTCCTGAGTTTGGAAGGCTCTCAGTTTAGGAGAAAAACATCCCTTTTTAATTTACAAGTAGAACAAACGCAGTCTGGACTAATCCCATTTATTTAGAAATACCATAAAGGCATCCTAATGTTTGGTCCTCAATGCTGTTCATTTCATTTTGAAATCAGATTTACTTTCCATTAATTTTGAAATTCACATTAAGCATTTCGCTTGGTATGGGTGAGAAAACTAGTCTGGTCAGCATCACTTTCAGTCCCTTGTGCTATACTACCAGTTGGCATTTACAATTCTTCCCAAAATACTCTACAAGATATGCTTGGCAGCATTATCTTGATTTTTCCAGATAAGGGCAAATGGATACTCAGAATTTGAGACCAGTACTCCTGAACCACCAGTCAGTGTTTTTTCCACGCAGCCAAATAGTGGCACTACACTGATAGTCTGTCATGACATTAGTGCAGACGGGAGTTTTTCCCTAACAGCCTCTTATGAATGCAACAGGATTGCAAAGGTTTTTATTTCTAAAACCTACCCTCCTGGCCTGAGTCAGCCCTTTTGGCCCGAACATTTTGGGAAACATGACTGTGAAAGAAAGTATCTTGAAGGTACATTCTGATCAGGCTGAGATGCCGTATTTGGTTTTGCTTTTCAGGACTACAGGAAGATGCAGTAAAGCCTGTTCCAACCAGAACCCAAACTTTCACCAAACCTGAGCCTCTTCCCAGCATCACAAAGTCAGCATTATGTCAGGGGTCACAGGCAGGACCAGTGCCTGTACCTCATCGTCCACCACCCAAAGTTCCAACTCCAAAGAAGCCAGTACCCCTGCAAAGGACTGCAGTCAAGGTGGAAAATGTAAGATAGTTGCAGCAAAATGCATCCAGCCTCCATTACACAGTGCGGACAAGGGCAGGAGGGGCAGACTCTTGAACTATTTGTATGAAGTCCGGCCATGTCAGCAGGCACTGACAGGATTTTGTGTATTGTAGTCAGCAAAGCATAAAAATGTAAGATCGGAAAAGAAAGAGCCATATTCAGCTTTTCTATTTGTCAGTCCATTCTCTTAGTATTTGTTACCTTTTTTCTGTTTTGTCTAAACCTTCTCAGGTTTTAAGACTCATTTCTTCTTCATTGCAGTGTTTACTTTTGACCATGAGTGATCTGCTCTGTAACGATTTGAGGCAGCTTCTTTATCAGTTCTGAGTTTTGTGTCCTCGCTTTTCTTGCATACCTCGTAATGGGACTCAGCTTTTCAATTTGAATTCTGGAGTCTATTCAAGAGTTCAGGTTCTTAAAAATACAAACCTGTAGGTGTTCAGGTTTTAATCACTGTCAGGTCTCTACAATGAAGATAATAGTTCACCTCTAGAACTGTTAAAACGATTATGTAATGTTGAAAACAATTTAAGTAAAAGAGAAAGACAAATACAACATTTCACATTCTTCTGTTGACAGAACCTCTGATCAGGAAGCTCTGCTCTAAGCTGTTAGAGCTCCTGCCTTACCTTCCTCTGTTAAGGCATTCATCCCTTCTCTATAGTGGACTTTGTGCTATCTTTACTTAGCAGATTCACAAAATAATAGAAAAAAAAAACAAACTCAGACAGCACAGTTCATGCCAAGTAATGGTCAGTTGGTTCTGTTTATGTTGCTACCATTCCCAGGTCACTCCTGAAAGATACAGAGAGGCATTGCTATTTTGGTGTTAGATCTATTCCTGCAGAAACTCTCACATAACTATTTTCAGTTTGACTTTGCTTTGGAATTCCACTCCTTCCTCCATCTGAGGGAGGTCAGATAGGAGTTGTGTACTTAAAACCCTCTACCCAATCCACCTTGCCAAAAGAGGATGCAGTCAAATGTAGGCAACTTAACCACAAGCATATAGACAGAAATGGCAGGGGATATGTCCATCATGAAATAAAGACTAAATATTTTGCCTCCATTAAAAAGCCTGTATATTATCTTTTAATGCTACAGAAGAGTAATAAAGAATTTAAATGTTTTCATTCAATCACACCAAATGTGAGAAAGCTGAAGCAGCCCGTGCCCTCTTAGACTGAGCTGGGCTCATTATTTATATATATTTTAAATGGTGGACATATGCTAGACTGTGCTTTGAGAGCTTACTTTTATCTTCACTTCCTAGCATCAGTGAGACAGGACAGAGCCATTAATGCATTTATTGGGCTAGCATAAGCTAATTGTCCTTCAGTCTTATCTATCAGAATGTACCCAAAGGCATGTGCCCATTAACTTAGGCCTCCCTATACATTCTTGCTTAAATAACATTAGTCAGAGAGATGTCACAAATAAATAACTCTTCACAGAACTGTGTTAATTTGGCTCAGAGCAAAATCCTGATGTGAAAGGGAGATGGTCAGAGGTATTTTTCATACAGGAAGTGAAAAGGCTGTAGGGTCCCTGTCCTTAAATAGCTTTCTGGGAATGAACACGGATGCAAGGCACAACGCACAAGCACAGAGCCCAGCAGGTACAGTGTAGAATTATGCTGTCAAGCCTCCTCTTTGTACTCCTTTTTTTACTTCCAGGACTGTCAGCTTTTCCTAGTAATGCCATCAGTATGACTTGCACCAGTAGTGACTCAGAGGTTAAGGTACCCTTTTTGTTCTCTAATTTCTTCTTCCGTTTTTCCCCTCAGGCCACGTCTACAGAAGAGCACTTTGACCAACAGACGCTACAGTCTCCTTTTGGCCTGTTAGAGCCCTGTCTAGACAACGGAGCTATTCTTTGCCCAACCAAGATCACTCCAGTCCCTAAACCCAGAACGCCGCAAGGTGGGAAGCCTCAGGAGAGCCGGGGAAGCAGTGAAAGGCAGCCCCCCTCAGCAAGCATGGCTGAGGCCATTGTACTGCCTCCCCAGAGTACTCCCTTTGCCCCAAAAGTGCCACCACGAAGAAAGAAGTCAGCTCCTGCAGCTTTCCATCTGCAAGTTCTCCAGAGCAGTGACAGCCCACTTTTTAGTGGGTCAATGTTCAGCTCCAACAACCACCCTAGGTCCTGCACCCAGACTGATGTCCCTGCTCACTCAGCTCCTACAGCTCCTTCCAGCCCAGAAAACAGCACAACTAAGCCATTGGCACCAAATGCTACAGAACTGATGGCTAATCTCCAGGGTCCTCCTAGAGCAGCGGGCCAGCACCCACAACGCTTGGATACCACTGCCCTTCCAGAGAACACCAACCTTTTGGACCTGGACATACATTCTTCCTGCCCTCTTTCCCTACAGGCAACATCAGCTACTTCTCCAGCACACACTTCAGAGAACTTAAAATGCCCCAAACTGAAAGATTTCAGTCACTGGGTTACATTTAGTGATGATGACGACAGCAGTGCATTGTCAGAAGGGTTCAATAAACTGCTTGTCTAAACAAAAATACCTTGACAAATACAGATTTAGAGCTGTAAAAACCTTAGGGTTCCTACAGAAATCATAATTTTGATGCAAAATAAAAAGTAATGATTTTTTATTTAATGAAATCTATCATCTGTCCATGCTCCATTTCATTTTCATGTTTAAAGATAAAGATATTGCCCCTGGAGGGACGTATATAGAATACATACAGCCTAACATTATCTACAGCTTGTTTGAAAAGTTCTTTATTTTAAGTTATTTCTTTTTATTAATCCACCTTAAGATGTTTTATTTCATTTTGGGTACAAACCATATGTAAGAATATGGAATGAGGCATGGGAAAAAAAGACATTAAGAAAAACATTCTCCTGTGGAATTTATATTTTAATCAATTGTTTGAAATAAAGCATTCTTACCTCACATGGCTGGACTGCCACAGTTATTCTGGAATGAACATCCAAAGGGGAAAGCTATGCCAAAAGGCCTGGGCTGCCTCTCGATACATTGCTCTGACCTACAGTGAGCTCAAAAGCAGCCTTAGTTGGTCTTGTACCACAATTCCAAAACTCGCCCTGTTTTTCTTTTCACAATAAGCCCATGTCCAACAACATAATTTGCAATGAAATAGCACTTGGACGATGACAGTCCCTTTGTGAAGAAATGCTACAGCCTGCTTGTATATTATCAATGCAAATCCTGAAGAAATATGGGGAACAGTTGTGACCAGTCACTGACATGGTCATGCACTTATTGATGTCTTATGCTAAAGACAGTTTTAGCAAGTCAGTAGTTACGTCCCTGTTCCCATTTTGTGTCTTCATAAGCAAAGGCCGTGTCAGTCTTTTATTTCCACAGTGGAGATGAGGAAAGAGCTGGTCCTGGAACCTAAATGTGTCCCACTCTAGCTGTGCAGGCTTTTGCCTTGCTTGTGGGGTAAAACTGCTCACGAGAGATGCCATTTGTGCAATGCAGGCAGCTAAAAATGATAAACAGATTGCAACTTGTCATGGTAACTTGTTAAGAGAAGCATCAAGATCTTTTATTATTAAAGGGAGGACAACATTTTTAAGCATTTGGTGAAGTTGAAAAAAACCCTCTTTTTCAAAGGCTTTTTTTCCAAAAAGATATGTTTAAAAAATTGTTTCTTTTTTTTCCCCCCCCAAGGAAAATTAATAGGCTTGCTCTCAGCTTCCTGGACACTGGGAATTCAGCCATTTTCTTCCTTGTAATGCCTATCTGTTTCACCGCCACTGCCAAATTTTGAACACAAGGCATCTTGTAAGCTAGGATGCTGCCTTGTCTGAGCACCTGTCACCCTCCTCTGCTCCCTCGTTTGCCAGACACTTTAAAAAAATCCCCAAAACCTTCAAAGGCCAAGCCCATAAAACCCAGTGCTAAGCTTCCTACATGTCAGTTTAACGTGGTAGCAGGCTGGTGGATAATGCTAAAAGCAAGATAGTCATTTCCCTACAAGATGTCACAGAGCCTTTGCCTCTTCGTCCTCCTTTTAAAAAAATACAGTGAATATTTATGGGCACATCTCAGTATAAAACATTAAGAGCAGTTAAAAAGAAAGACTACGTTATATATGACCATATCCAGCATTTTCTGCAAAGATAATTAACAGCTCTAGGACAGCTAATTTACATGTTAATGAAAGTGTTATCAGGAAAGCCAATTAAACTGGATTTATACAAGTCAAATAAAATCTGCTTTATTACTCTCCTTGAATAAGAGACGGATGTGGCCTTTAGCATTCTATCTTATGTCTGTGTATGTGGCAGGCTGCCCATTAAAGTATGAATCCCGGCAGCGAGCTGGTTTATGCTGTCAGTGACAGCATATACTGTTCAACCGCTGCAAATCAAGGGAAAGGGACAGACAGTCCAGCTGAAAAGGTTACAGCACAGAATGAGGAATCTCCTGTCTCAATAAATTACCTTCCACACTGGTGCCCAACCTCCCAGCCAAGTTTTTTCACAGAGGCAGGTGCTTGTGACCTGGGTTCTGGTTTCAATGCTCAGGGGAAGCAAAGCAGGGCCAGACTTGCTCTGTGTTTGAAAAACTCCTGCAGGAAGCTCATACTGCAGGAGGTGGTGATTCTTTCCTTTTCTTTCAGGATTAAGCTGGACCACACCACAATGTAAAAACCTGAACCATCATTACCTGATGTCCACAACTAGTGGACAATGGCACAGCTCTGCCCTCAGCTCCACTGCTCGTCCTCATTCAGACATTACTAATGGAAACCCCTGTACTCAGTGACTGCTGTCAGTCTTCAGGGCCGTATAATGGGTGGTAGGGAATGGCTATCCCATGACATTTTTCTTGTTGTGAACCCAGTGCTTGGGAATCTAAAAATTGTTGACTGTGGCTGTGAAGCCAGGTGTGAATAATTTACCAGATCCAAGTATTAAAGGGTCTGGTTGCTTTATTTAATGTGAGAGATTTTGGCAAGAGGAGATTAACACCATGTGAGCTTGCCCAGGTCCCTGTAGTACTGCAGCCCCAAGCTGCAGCAGGCACCCTGCTTGCTCTGCTGCATTTATGCTTCGGGTGGGGAAGTGGTTCTCCTTGGTATAGCAACTGCCTGAATTAGCTTATTAAAGTAGGCGATCACTGAAACAAACAAAAAGGAAGAGAAACAAAACCAAAATATTGGTAGGAATTTTCACTCTGACCAAATAACATTTTTGCTTTTCCCCTTTTTGACTGGGATAGCTATTTTTACCAGATGGAGAACTTTTCATTTCTAGCCAGCTGTTCCACCTGGCACCACGAAGCACAAATCACAGTGAAAGTCAGTTTGCACTACTGTAATCACAGCCATTAAAAACTCGATGACTGTTGCTACTAGAAATATCAATACAGTTATATGAGCGTGCTGGACAACAAATGCAGAGGACTGACCAACCCCTATTAGCCCTCACTTCCTGTCTTACTGTTTTACTCTTGGATGCCACAATGCAGATGAAACACCATCTCCTCAGACAACTCACACATACCTGCTAATCACACCTGCAGCTAGGGCCCAGGCTAGATGGGATTAAGGGCATAGTTGGAGACTTAAGATTTATATAAAGGCACTGTTCTCAATTAATGTGACACCAGGAAGCACAAAAGCATGAAGTTCCTAATTGGAAGTAGACATGAATGCTATGCAGCAAACCTGCTGGCCCTCGAACCAATGTCTACATGCTTTAGGAGGCACTGCTGCAAAATCCAAAAACATAACTGAAAATCTGTTCAGTTTGACAAAACATCACTGACTTGCTGCCCCCCTTGTATTGTGCTTCTCACTAAAGATGAACACTACATTGTTCCAGCATGTGACAATCAAAAAATAATGCAGATCTTCAAAAAAAGCTAACATGATCCAGAGCATTCATATGGTAGATCATTAACCTTTAATACATTTTGTGATGTGTCTAAGACATTTTTTAAATCGCATTACTATATTAAAACAAAAAAACAAACCAAACAACCCACAACAAAAAAACAAACCCAACAACCCCGTTGCCAAGTATTAGTTTTAAAAGTTACACATATATAAATAGTTACAAAAACAAAACATTGCCTTAGGAGTTCCAGTTTCAGTAACAAAACATAGATGCATTTAGTAAGATTAATGTTGAATGTCATTGATCTGAGTCCCTGTAAGCCAAAGTCTATTAAAATCAATAGATTTGTTACACTAAACAAGTGTTCAGTTGTTAGAAGTCTTGTCTATTCACAATGAATTCCACATACTCTCTACTTTGTGAATACAAAGTGTACTAATATATTTACACTCTGAAGTTAAACCAGTGTAAAAAGGGTAAAGCTCTCTAGAGCTCTGTTACATTTTCTATATGAAATATTGCCATGCAGCGTTCTTACCTACATCTCAGTTACAGGGGAAAATGCTCCTTTTGCCAGTGTAGTGCTGTGTATTCTCTGTATTGCTCTTGTGAATTTTACTATGTGACTCCCTCAGGTCAAGGCTCAACTTCCAGAAGTGTATTTTAAGATGTAGTGTCTTCCTGGGCTTGAGTGCTCTGAAGTGGGAACAGCTGTGGTGGCCTCGGGACCTGGTAGGAATGCAGTGCTCACTGGCACTGGAATCAAGCCCGTGCAGAACTCCAAGGTGTACCCAGCTCTTTGGTAGCTTTCATAGCCATAATTTTAAGGACAGCAATACTGGATCCACCTCATGTAAGTGACCTTAGGAGACATCTCAGGCCTGTCATCAATACACGCCTTATTTAACATGGTCAGCACAGGCAGCATGGCCTTATCATAGCCTATGATAAGAGGGTTCGGGGTGTAAAGAAAGGAAGGAAAGACACCATGATTACACTAGGTGGCTTTTAACTACAGTGCAAACTATCTTAAGACTTCAAAAAGTGGCTGTGCACTGCCTTTTTTTTTTTTCTAAAAATACTGATTTCTCGTCAGTACTGTTAAGGTACCCTAAACATAAACTTAAATAAGACAATACTGCTGTTTTTCTTTGTATCTACACATATAAATATACTCAGGCCCCAAGAAACCAAAACATCTGTGGTGATCTGCATTTCCAGTGAGGCCTTATGACCATGCAAACCTTTTCCTCCTTTACTTTTCCCTACTAAAACATTAGCATTTTTGTGAGGGTCTGTATTTGTCTTACTCCACCTGATCATTTTCAACGTTCTTTAAATCAACTAAAGGTGAAAACAGGGATTTGAATGTACTATCTTCTCAGAACGCCTCAAGAATAAAGCAGAAGAGCAGAGCTAGGCCTTTGTTCTGTATCTTCCACATGAACAAGCACAGACATGCCCTGTGTCTGACCAGAGAAACACTGTCCTAAAGAAAGCAATCTAACAAGTTGCTAAAATTAGGAGACAAATTTACAAGGTGAACACTTCTTTTCTTTTGTTTTCAATAATATAAGCAAGATTAAAACCATGACAGTTGTCTAAGTAAGACAGCTTACAAACCCATCTCTTTCTCATGCAGAAAACTGACGTCACATTTGTTGGCAAATCTGGGTGGTCTATTAAATGAAAAGGCAAATAACAAAACCTCCTGTAATTGGGCCACTAGACCAAAATGGTACCTTCATTCACTTGGATATTATTTCTTCAGGCTCCAGTCAGACTACTTAACATGGACAGTAAACCAAAACTTTGTGGCACCACAGGCTTCTTCACCTTTTTGACACAAGAAATAACCACCTCGGCTAATGCTTTTTGATCCTCTATGGTTTTTTTCATCCTCTCTGTAAGACTGTCCCAGATGTATATTTACCTTATTTATATTTACCTGCCTCCAAAGCAAGCTTGTGGTTTTTTTGCTAAAAGAAGATATCCTGGGCACACATTTTCTTTTTGCCAAGTTTGTATTTGTTTTGAGTGTATTCTAGAAATAAAGTGGAGAGGTGTCCATGTTGGAGATGTACCAAAAAATCTTTTAGCAGCAGATACTACTGATACAGCACCCTTGTAGTCCTGCAGATCCCCTAACACACAAGAACTTCCTGTGTCACACCAAATGGAGAGCACAAATAGTCAAGGATAGCAAATACTCAGTCTCCAAGTTCTGGGGCTAAAACGTCCTGAATGAACTTCAGTGTACGTTGATACAGGAAAGCATCCTTCTTCTTTGGCTTACAAATATTTAGATGATTAACATCCACTGGAATAAGGTCTCCAATTCCTAATTCTGGGAGAGGGGAAAGAAAAAAAAAAGAAAAAAAATAAGATAAAACTGCCAAAGTTCATAACCTAGACTGAAAAGCACATCTTGCATTGGCAATTTCTCTCTCAAAAGCAACTTGTCTTCAGTATTATTGTCTGGTCCTCAATATTTTTTAATGTGCTAAAAGCATCAATACACACTGCTATAGTCAGATAGAGCACCACAAACCCCACACTGGTAAACCATTAGGCCAGAGTTCTACTATCTTTGTTTGAAATACACGAATGTACATTTCTCCATATAGACAACTGTGATGAAACTAAACTGCATTTACCAGAACCTGACTGACAGCACAGTCTTGACATGAACAGGGAAAGGGTTTAATCCATGGTATCATGAATCTGATCACCACTAATTGTCCATATTGCTTATAAAAATGCTTCGATGTAGAGATTAAAAAGTGGACTAGAATAAACCTGAAATATGCCACAAATGACTCCACACATTTCTGGGCAGATGAAATATTTACATTATGGCATTTATTCTTTACTGACAGGTATCACTACTAACTTTCCAGTTAAGACGCTGTGACTACCACATTCCAGTTTATTATCTATTCACTCAGTGTCCTGGGAAATCCTCCATTTTGCCTTGAACTCTGTACGTTTAACCATGTAAAATTGCACAAGAGCAGAACAAAGCTTTGCTTATATGAGTTCAAGCACACGTGCAAAAACATGGAGTGCACTGCTTGTCAGACAGCATTTTGAACAAAATGAGTGATGTGTCACCAAACTGCCACGTACCCTCGAGAGTGCTCATGTGCTGCATTGTGTGTCATCTCTAGAAGAGAGCTATGCTACAAAATTTTAAGTGCACAGTGTTTACTTCAGGTCTGTTATACATTCTTCTTTTTATTTTGCTAGATCAAAAAAAAACCCAACCAATGTCCTGGTTTTCAGTCCCTGCCAATAAAGTTCCACCAGCAACATTTTTGCAAACAATTGGCACTCAAGAAGACATAGTGTAAAAATACGGCAAAATACTGACTCAGAAAAACAGGGATGTATAGTCCACCCTTTCCAGAGCAACTGACCTTGCACTTAAGCTAGTGGATTTAGGTGGTGGAAAGCCTGTTACGAAACCCAACACAGCAATGGTTTCTGTTCAAGGCCTTACAGATACCCTGGGCAGTGCAAAGCAAGTTTTTGCTTCACGAAAACCCAAAAACGTAAGACTCAAAACAACTCTAAGTTAAACACACGTAAAAAAAGCTGGGGGAAAAAACGTCTGGTTTTCCTTCCCTCTACAAAAGGCAAAAAGATGGAGGGAACTCTTCAGGAGGCTAACTCTACTCCTTGAGTGTTTGAGATATGGAAAGTAAAGGATTCTTAACACTGAAAACCAGCTTTGCGAATTTTTCCCTTCATTAGCAGTTTACTGATTTTGTTCTTTTTTTTTTAAAGGAGGAAATAGCTGGAATTTGTGGAAGCATCTGAAACACTATGCAGCCTACCTATACAAAGATAAAAATTAGTCATAATTCCAAAGGAAACACCTCCCACAGTGTAACATTAGACCAGGGTCTACCCTGCTTTTCACAACAAGCAAGTGTTACTTGCATTTAGAAAAACCAAAACAGCTATTCTAAGATCTAAACGTAGCTGCTACTGATCTCAGCAGGGAGACTGTAGTTTAAATTCTGTCAAAAGTTTAAAAAAAAAAACCACAATGTAACAGCATTTTTCTAGGTCTTTCTACCACAACATTTATAACCCTTCCTCATTATCAATGCTTACATGAATATATACAAAATTAAATGGTTATTTGACTTACCTGCTGATTCCAAAGGTACGACATGCAGTTTTAGCATGCTGCCTATGTGTGTTGGTAAGGTTTCTGCAAAACTCAGCACTGAAAATTTCTTGTCTTTGGCAAAAGACAAGAAGTCATCATTCAACTCTTTAAGGGCAGGAGAATCTGAGAAAGAGCAACATAATTTTTGTAGTGTTATCTGGAATATGAGATTATAGCATTTGTCTGGCAAGACTGCATTGCCAAAGAGATGTTTTTGAAAAATTAGTATAACAGTAAAAGGAGTAGCATTTTGATTGTAATCCCTTTTTCCCAGCTACCATATGCAACAATTGTTTAATTCTACATAGCATGGAATTAGCTTAGAAGGTAAGAGTCCAAAGTCCAGCACACGTCAAGTTATTACATTGCTGAATGGCCAAAACTACTCTTTAAACTTGTTCTGACTCCCCCTTTTCACTTCACCTCTGCAATCAAATGAAACAGCTACTCAAAATTACTTGCAATAATTCAACACACAACCCAAAACATAAAAAGGGGATTTGTTGTTCTCACCCAGCTTTTTCTGACAGCATGATGGAAAAAAACAAAGCTCTGTGAACAGATTAGCAGAGTTCCCTGTTGTGAGATGGTAGCAAAGCGAACATACCCTTGCTGAGTTCTTTAACCTCCACAGACGGAAAGAGAAGATATCTGGCATTTATAGAATATTCAGCCAGCTGGGAACCATGGTGAGGTACGCTATAAAATATGATTCCTCTGGTGTTGTTTACAATTTTATCCATTTCTGGATTCTTGGAAGCATCCACCAGCATCTTTTTGACTAGAAGACCTGGAAACAGAAACTGAATTAACATAGGGATTTAAAACACTGTGAAAATAACGATCATGCTATATTATCCATGAAACAACTAACCATATTCTTGCCTCATTGATTAGTCCTTAGATTGTTAAATACACAAGATTAACTTGCAAAAAACCAAACCGAACCTGACGAGGCATTAATATAAAATGTCAATGAATGATGCAAACCCAATTTTGGTTTGCTTTAAATGTTGCTAATGACATTTACTATAGGTCTGATCATGGAGAAAATTTTGCCTCTGGATTTCCATTTACATTAATTTCAACTCGCTGAGTTTTTAAATTAACAGAGTAAGAACAAACAGCAATAAAAATCCTTTAAAAATGCACTTGCTACTGAATATAATGCATTAAGAAAGCAGAAATCCATTTTTCAATTTTAGGTACTTGGAAAATTTTTAAAGAAACTATTCTGAATAACTGTATTTCAATCTGAATTCGTTTAACAGCTTATTCTGAAATACAACAGCAAATAAATAGTTTATATCAGACAGGCAACATGCTTACCACCCATGCTATGGGATACCCACACCAGAGGTCTGTCTCCAATTCCAGCAGCTTTGAGCTTGTCAAGCAGCTCACTGCTCCTGTAAGCAATAGACTTCCTGCAAAGAAAAAAACAAACTCAGGCATAATGAAGCATGACAGGTAAAAAGGCAATGTGAAAACACAATGAATTTTCAAAGTGCTGTGTGTTTATGAAAGTGAATTAGGTCTAGAAACATTAATTGCCTAATTATTGTTGCTCCATCGAAAAATGCCAAAAACTTTTGTAAGGTTGGCTTCACAAGGACGAGAATTGAGCTAGATCCAGTTTCTTGATCTTGCTAGAAACTTTTATTTTAATTTCGCTCACCAATCATTTCTCTCAGCTTGACAAATTGTTTTAGGGAGTTTCAGACAGTTTCATTTACACGCTGTAATGAAACGATGTTTTCGTTTTATGAAAGCAACATGACCACATAATGAAATTTATTCCCTGAAACATGAACATACCTAATGTCTGACAAAAACATACTTTGCTAAACTGCTCAAAATGTGGAGCAATGTAGAGAAACTTAATAACTAAGTGCATGATCAACCAATGCATTAAAAAATCACAGCCAATGTCTGTTACACCTTCCAGACAATAATCTCCAAATGCTTTGTACTGGCATAGTATGAAAGTCAATAATATCCTCTTTATAAATGAAAAGACTGAGCACTGGAAAGGATAAGCTACACATTAGACATTGAAAATGAACCTGCTGAAAACGAACAAAACCAACCCCAATTTCCAAACCAAGCTTGGAAGTGCAACATCATTACGCCTTGCAGTGTAACAAGAATCAAACACAGAAAGCACTAGGATAATGAAAGTATCAGGATAGAGGCAACCACTGTGCAAAATAATTCACTTCATCTCTATTGGCCTCAGCATTCTCACCAGAAATTGCTTTATAATACATATGAAAGGATACTCAAATGTGTCTTTTCAGATGAACAACAGGCTTTAGGCTAGCAGAGACACATAAAAATTCATTTTTGAAACACTGAATGAGCAAACCAAAGTTGATTCTACTGCCACATCTTTGTTCCTGCTACTTAAAAATATCTTCAATATATTTCATTTATTATTAACCATAGCAAATTATAAAATAATCAAATACTATGCTTGGGTGACCAAAAGTAGCAGGTAATGTAATTTTCCACTTTGTAATGAAAAAGACATTAAAGAAAGAAATAAACTTTTATTTAACATATTTAGTGCAGACAGACTCAGGAAAAGAGTTTTCTTAGAATCATAGAATCATTCAGGTTGAAAAAGACTTTTAAGATCATTGAGTCCAACCATGAACCCAGCACTGCCAAGTCTACCACAAAACCATGCCCCTAGAGGCCACACTGCATGCCTTTATATCACCTTCAAGGATGGGGGAGCCTCTTGCCTGGGCAGCCTCTTCCAGGGTATAACAATCCTTTCAGTGAAGAATTTTTTCCTAATATCCAATCTAAACCTCCCCTAGTGCAACTTAAAGCCATTTCCAGTCTTTTCTGGACATGTAGAGGTAACCACCTACATGCTTCTTACTGTGATTCTCCCGCCTCATTTCAAATAGGCATATTAACAGTCATGTCTTCCCTACTTTTTCCCTGCTTACATGTCTTCTTTAACACGATAATTGCATTGAGCTTTCACACAGTCAGAGGGAGGAGGGAATGAACAAGTACCAAGTCAACTACACACATGCTCAATTTTTTTCTTCCCTGCACAAAACATAATCCATTCTCAGCTTCCCATCTGTGAGCAGTCATGCACACACCTTCACTGAAGTACACAAGTTGAGTCTACAGTACTAGTTACACGCTAAAGTATCTGCATAAGTGTTTGAAGGACTTAGGTTCTGATTTAAAGACCACTGAACCCCACTATGAAGCCTAAAATCCATTCAAGCCAAATAACGCAATACTACAAGTTTAAAGTACTTTTATTTTTCAGGAGGAACATGTTTGGCGGTTGCATCTTCCTTTGACCTACCCAGTTCACAATTGGTAAAAACACAATTCTTCTGGCAAGGGCAACTACGCTATCTGACCAAATCAGATACAGTTGCTGTATTTTATCATAGTAATGCTTTTTGAATAAAAGTACTTTTGTATCAGAAATAGTGTGGCCGGCAGGGCTAGGGAAGTCATTGGTGAGGCAGTGCCTCGAATCATTGTCCAGAGAAGGGCAACGGAGCCTGGAAGGGTCTGGAGAACAAGTCCTATGAGAAACAGCTGAGGGAGCTGCGGTTGTTAAGCCTGGAGAAAAGGAGGCTCAGGGGAGACCTTATTGTTCTCTATGACTACCTGAAAGCAGGTTGTAGCCAGATGGAGGGTGGTCCCTTCTCCCAGGTAACAAGTAACAGGATGAGAGGAAATAATCTCAAATTGCACCAGGGAGCTTTAGATTGGATATTAAGAAAAATTTCTTCATCAAAAGGGTTGTCAAACACTGAAACAGGCTGGCCAGGAAAAGGTTGAGTCCCCATCCCTGGAGGTACTCAAAAAACACATAGATGTGCCTTAGGGACATGGTTTAGTGGCGACTTGGCAGTCCACCACTAGGTTAATGGCTGGACTCAGTGATCTGAAGGGTCATTTTGAGCCTAAACGATTCTATGAAAATATATATTTCATTTTATCAGGATTGTAAAGCCATAGTACAGTGAT
>WEIV01008990.1:253-30323 GCA_013390005.1 Calyptomena viridis | reverse complement strand
TTTATACCACAGAAACATAAGATAATGAGATTTGATACAATCCTCAATAAGACTTTAAGTCATAGCTACTATGACTTACAGACACTTCATAATACTCTACCTAATAAAATTTTACCTGCAAAATTTTCCTAGACATGGCTGGGGATGTTCATAGACTACTGAGAAATGCAAAGGAATATCTCATGTGCAGACACACACGTTTCTTTAAAATCCTGATAAATTTTGTTGCTGGAGCAAAAGTGGCCTACAAATCATAATTACATTACTGTAAAGTTCATAAATAAAACCCGGGAAGACCTTGAAGAGAGATTTTTCAAAGGCAGGCTGTTTTGAAAAAAGAACAATTTATTTAATGAGCATTGTTTCAAAATCATGTACATTATATTACTACTAGTATAGTCAGTAAGTTGGTCACCAAAGACTGAAGAGAAGAACAAATTGACATTTGAGTTTTGTTTTAAACAAACGAACAAAACTGCTAGTACTTTCAAGGACTGTAATTTTTTTAAGAATTATGTATTTAAATTACATTTCTAAGCAGAATATATGTTGACCACTGTGCAAGTTCCCCTTAATAAAAATACTATCTAAAATCTATTTTCAGTTCTCCAAATACAAAGGAAGACTGCCAACCAACTCTGACTAAAACTAGCTCGCTCTCTGGTTTTGCATTCTATTATATGAGCCAAGAGGAAGAGTCAAATAGTGTTCAGAATCCTTCTGCCCCCAGATACCCCATCACAGTTACTATACAACGCCTCACTGCTTTTCTTCCTTTTCCTGTGCCAGTAGTTTTTGCAAGGGAAAGAGCCTTAGAGGTTTGTTCTTATGCATCATCCACCAATAAAAGAGAAGCTTTATCAACTCTGGACCAGAAGTATCCGCCTGCTCATCTCTGGAGTTCGGTTCACTGTCTAAAATTCCTTTTGTACTGAGAGCTCTGTTCCAGGGAGCTGCTGACTCTCCTGTTTGGATCTTTTCCTCTACATGTATGGTTTTAACAACCATAAGAATGTAAGAATGGTGCTAGAGCTCAGAACAAAGGCCTTTGTAGTCCAGCTACCTTTTTTCAGAAGCTAGCAGCATGAAAGCTGCAGGACCATAAAAGAGCAATTATATAGTACTGATTCTACTCTATACCCTCTGATTTTATGCAGTCAACTTGGTTTCCATGTGTAGAACTTTATGGATTTTTCTTTTCATAAATTTGTCTAATCACTTTTTGAAGCTCTGTAAGTCTTCAACTATCACAATGTTTTGTGCCAAGTTTTAATTTGGTCATGCAATATATTGAAAAATATGTATTTATTTTTTCTGTCTCTTTATAATTTAATGTGCAAGAACCTTTGGCCTTGCATTACAATAAACAGCAGACGACCATTCCCTCTTTGCCTTCTCTGTGTCAGTGAAGAGAATTTTGTTAATTTTCATTGTATTCTCTTTAAGTTGCTTTTTCCATACCAAGTGTCTCAGTTTAGTTATTTATTCTTTCTATCACAGGCATTTCAAATTTTTCATCAACCTCACAGTCTTTTCCATTGCCTTTGCTACTTCTTTGTGTAACAGAGATTAAAAATGCACACTGCATTCAACAGGCAGACACCAGCTCGGACCCATACAACAGCATACTGATATTTTCTATTTATTTATTGTTGAACAAGACATTGGGAATTATTTATTTGGTAAAGAACTTTCATTGTGATATTTAGAGCATATTAAAAAAGGGGCACGAGTGAAAAACTTAGAAGTTACTAGTCTAGCATTAAACAAAGGAGGGAAGCACATTATGTTTCACTTTGTTCCAAAAGGTGAGACTGCAAGTGGTCTGTTCATTCACAAGACTAAAACAAAATCAAATTTTAAAAAAAATCTACAAGGTAGATGACCTGTAAGAGTAGGAAACTCAGAAGATTTTTTCCAATAGTGTCGACCAAACATCAAAGTCCAAAGTTTCACCATCCATCAGACTTTGAACATCTCTCACTGAGATATACTGGCTAGACAGCAAACAGGAGTTTTCAGTCAATGCCATCTAAACAGTCTCTATATTTTGTATTAAAAAACACCAACAACAACACGTCCCCACCCCTTACAAATATAAAACCCACGCTGCTACCTTTGAATTTTCCATAAGAACCAAATCCTTGGAAAATTTTAGAATAGAAATCTCACATTCAGACTACTTGCACTTTTTTCCTTTTACCTGCACGTACTATGGATGCATGAAGACGTTCATCCAAAGCCATATTTCCAATAATGCGAATTATGTTCCTCTGTATCTTTGCTGAATCTTTACGCAGCTGGTATATCCTCTGTAGGAGCTGAAGGCCTCCTTTAGCTTCAATTTTATCACAGTGAGAAGAAATCTAGTATTACACAGTAAATACAGTGACAATAAATAGATGTTAGTCAAAACGTTCTTAAATGCTGTTAATTCACAAGTTAGGGAGTTCTTTGGAGATGATATAATGCAGAGCCCTTATTACATAGAAATCATTATTACTTTGGAATTTATTATGCCACGGTTAAAGAGGAAATAAATATTTTAATATGCTAAATGCATGATTTCTATGAAGTAACAACCTGGAAGACAACTGAGTACCAACACTCTACTCCACATTTAAGGGAGACAAGATTGTTCTCCACCTGGCGTGATCAAATTTCAACTAAATTTCAACAGTCTGAAAGGGTCAATTGTCTGCATTTTTACAGCATTATATCAACCAGAGCCACCTGTCTTCCCGTCCGCCACCTAAAATGCACTCATTATAATTCCTTCTCTTTGAAATGCAAAGGTTTTTTTACATTCTGAACAGTACTGCTATCACAGCTGATCCAAAGGGCAACAATAGATTTTAGTCTAAGCAGATGAATATGCACTAATTAGTTGTAGTCTCAGCTACTGATATTAGCCAAACGCTTATAACTTGAACAGATTGTCTACATTGCTTAAGTATGTGTTAAATATATCAGAACCACTGGTATCTTCAAGTCTACGAGGCTTTCAACAGACAGACATGCATTTGGAATGAGTACAGTCACAACTTGCAAAACTTGCAAAATCTGGAACATAACAAATTCTAAAGAAAGTCAGAATTTCTATGTATATGGAAAGTGTGAAAGGAATACTGGCAAACTGCTGTTTATCCATCCCTACTATCAATAACAATTTAGTGTTCTCAACACTGTTTCTTAGTGGTTTAGGTTTCTGAGTAATTAAGTGCACACAGAAGAGTGCAGCAACGAGAAACAAGAAGAATCATTGCTAAGAAGTCTTCCATGCTCTCACAAAAAACAGACTAGTCCTGGGAAGGCCACTGTATTAGCTGCTTGCTGTGCAATATTCTGCTCAAAGGCAGTGGCCCTTGAAGGAGGGACCTTTGTGAATAGATAAGGTTTGAACTCATGAGGCTACTTCGCTCTGTGAAAACCTGGCACTAGGTTGGATTAAGAGCCGTAAGAGATCGCTTGTAAGCTTTCTGAACTGATGTGCACTGACTCACACAAATCCATCTATTTTGCACGGAGAATTTCACATTATCAGTATTTCAATTACTGAGAAGCTACAGGGTGGAAACACTAAGTGTTCCCTCCTATGTATCTTCAATGACTTTGACTCTCAGCGGGAAGTATCCCCACACAAAATGAAATCATTTACGCCATCTGGATCTCAGGCATTCTCTCCTGCTTTTCTGTCTCAGAGCTGCCCATTTGACTTCTTGAAAGATACATATAGGTATACTACAGGGGAACTTATAAGGGCTAATGAGAAACAAGAACAGAACTTACATACACTTCCCCATGAAATAAAAAAATAGTTTGTTACACTGCCTTCATTTCAGACTAGTCTGCTGTCTGAACATCCTTACAGAAGGAGTGAGGGGTAGGACACAAGGGAATGGCAACTCCTTCGCAATTTATGAGAGTAAATTAGAAAGGAATGTTTATAAATGTAGTTTTTCATTAAATTTAAAGGACAAATTACCTTAGAATGCTGTACTAAAGCCTGCAAGCAAAAGAGTTCCACTGTCTCTGAAGGGATTTTACTCAATGTCTCACAATATGGAAGTCCGTTTCCTCCAAAACACCATAAGCCTCCCTGGAATGAGAAACAGTAAAAATTATAACATTTCAAATGGCTACATAAACCAAGGATGTCTAAACTAAAATGTTAAGTGTGTAATGATCTACAGAAATTGCTTTAAAGAGTGCACAGCATGCACTTTTGAAATGTACAAATTGCACAACAGTACACCATAAAAATACTGTTTTTAACTGAAAATATTAATTAGATTTTCAGTCAGTAGTCTCCAGTCTATTAACTTCAAAACATACAATAAAGGGGGAAAACGTACGATTTTCACTTTGTTAATGAATGTTTTAAGATCATTTGCTTAAGCATAAAAAAAGAATCAGACTAAATCTAGACTTGCATAGTTGCCCAACTGAAGAGAAAAAAAGTCTTCAATATGTGGCACATCCAGACCACCAGTCTCTCCATCACAGAGCAGAAAGACCAGCACGACCTCAATAAAAATCAAAATGCCTGGAAGTGTATTGTCTTACCAAAGCTCCCTTCATAGCAAGAGCTTTGGCCGTGTGAAAAAAAAAAAGGAGAGTTAGTGTAAAAATAATACACATAACTCTGTCACAGGAAATGTAGAGTTATTTCGCTCTAAAATCTCTAAACAAAGGCTGACATTTCTGCTACTGGATCTTATAAAAAAATAATCACTGATTAAAGAACTCACAACTTTTAAATAAAAAAGTAATTTTCACATGAGAGAATGGATGAAACTAGCATTACAATTATCATTATTAAGCAATAATGGCATTTTAAATGATGTTCCTAAAGCCACTTAGGAAGTTGTTGCACTGAGTAGAAGAATTCCTAGTTCAAGTTCAGATGGACCACTAGACTATTCCAATTCTCATTTGCTAGCAGGGACCTGTTACAGGGAGGCATTTCCATGTGATACAATGGAGTTTACTATTTAAGGTGTGCTAACAACCTACCAGTTGACTACTAGTAAGACTTAACAGAGATTGAATCATCTCGGCAATAAAAGAACATTCAAACAACAGTAAAATGAAACTTGGAAAATCATTTTATAAGCACTACAAGGGGAAAGAATATTTGGAACAAAATGTTGAAATATCTGCCTAATGGGAAGATTTGTAAGATAAATCTTTTCACTAGGCCTCTTAACTAATATAGCTGGGAAATACAAACAAGCTTGCAAGCAGACAGACTGTATTTAGAAAAGATTTAAGAAAAGTCTCTATATTTCTCTTCCTCTTACAATGTTCAAAAATATGCAAAGGTTTGTATTGTTGACATCCGCAGGAACAAAGAACCCAAATAGTTCTTACTCTGCAGACGGGAACTCACCCTTTGTGCAGCAAGAGTCTGGCTACTTTCACGTAAAGCAAGAGATGTGAAGTACTGGACACATGGATCAAGACCAGTCTGAGGTAAAGATACTAACAACAAGCGAAGTTCATCTTCTATGGGATAATCCTGTGAAAAGTAAGCACAAACAGCTTTTAGATTTGTTCAAAGCATGAAGCAAAACAGACAGAAAAAAAATACTTGACATAATGAAATCAGCCATACTACTGAGGCCATAATATATGAACCTTGGACTTAAGTGCTCTGCAACTTGTTAATAGTTGTATCTGTAAAGACTTTGGAAACTAGTAATTCTAAAACCACCATGTAAGTGATGAAAAGCAAGTTTTACACTTCATACTTTGGTGGCCTTATTCTAGTGGTTCCAGAGGGCAAAAGAAAAACCGGTTCCTCTTGGCACAGGAAGCTTAAAAGTTCACCCTTAACTACACGGTAATTTTCATACAATCATATATTATAATATCACCCTTTATATATACATATATATATAAAATATAATACACATGTTATATCCTGAGTTGGAAGTAACCCACAAGGATCACCAAAGTCCAACTTCTGGCCCTGCACAGGACCACCCCACAAATCACACCATGCGCCCGAAAGTATTGTCCAAAGACTCCTTGAACTCTGTCAGGCATGGTGCTGTGACCACTTCCCTGGGGAGCCTGTTCCAATGCCCAGCCACTCTCTGGCTGAAGAACCTTTTCCTGATAGCAGACCAAAACCTTCCCTGGCACATCTTCATGCCATTTCTTTGGGTCCTGACAGAGAAGAGATCAATGCCTGCCCCTCCTCTTCCCCTCACAAGGAAGTTGTAACTGCAATGAGGTCTCCCCTCAGTCTCCTCTTCTCCAGGCTGAACAGACCAAGTGACCTCAGCCTCTCCTCATAAGCCTCTCCTCCTTCCCCTCTAGACCATTCATTATCATCTTCATAGCCCTTCTTTGGACGCTCTCTAATAACTTTATATCTTTTCTATATTGTTGTGCCCAAAACGGCACACAGTACTTGAGGTGAGGCCGCACCAGTGCAGAGTAGACCCAAACAATCACCCTCCTCAACCAGTTTGCGATGCTTCGCTTCTGGTGATGCTCCATTAAAATGAATGTATAAATTACTAGTAAAAAATAAAGACAAATTTCTTTTAAGCTCTTATCTTCAAAATATTCATACAGGTGTTAATTTAACAATCCATAGATCAACTGATAGATTCAACAGTGATTTTATTGGCCCACAGTTGTGAAACTTGCAGTTATTCTAATCCTTGCTACAATCAGAGATGGAGACTTCTATGATGCATAGAGCTGCCACAATGGTTTGCTTAAACCTCCTAAACAGCAGATTGGGAGCTCTTGGCTTCAATCACCTACCTAATGATCATACTTCAGTAAAAATATGTACACAACCATATACTAGTATAACCTAATACTTAAACACTGACAGGTACAGATCCACTATCGCACAATGTTACAAAGATAAGAAAGCAAAAACCGAGAATACTACTACCAATCAAAGTTAGTGTTCAGAGTTTTGTTGGTTAAGTGTCCAACAGGGACTTCTGCCAGTATTCATTCATTCTATTAGCATTACAAAACACCTTGAATATTACATTTTGCATGCCAATTCTGTCTGTTGAAGAGGCTGATAGGATGACATGACTGCTCTGACCATCATATATATATAGTACATACACACACACTTAAAAATTAACTTTAAAAGAAACCAAAGCCAAATTTATCCAGCAAGGATTTGTTGGCACCCAAAAGCTGGCAACAAAGAGGTGGGCCTGCAGCAGAGCACCACACTAGCAGTGAGGATGCAAAGGCCTCCAGGAGCACTCCCTATGTGTAGGATTCTGTCAGGATCAATGAGGCAATCCAGGACGATTTCTTCGCATTGCCTATTAGGCACAGACAAGCAGTGTGTGTATCAGACCAGTAAGTCAGACTTCACTGCTGGTAGGTACATACTGTGGATAAACAGTTCAAGAATAATAATTGAGCAATGCTTCCAACCTAATTTTTTCCAGTGTGCCCTTCACTAATGCAGATATAGCCCGGGTTGTATCTTGGCCATAATTTTACTAATTACTTTAGAAGAACTCCGTTTTAAACGGTTAACAAAAACAAAAGCAGTAAAAACAAATAAGCAACTAAGAATCATCTAATCATCTAATACCTACTTTTCATTTACTTACAGTCTTTATTTTTGGCAGTGGTGGTGGAGGCAGGAAAAAGCGAAGGTCAATATCTTTGGATCGAGCCAAACCTATAGCAGTTCTTTGATCAGAGGTTTGAGCAACCGTACCATATTGATAATCTGTCATATAAGAATTTCAGTGTTAGGGTTAAAACTAACCTTAAACACTTCATTTGGTTTTAAACACAGTTTCTGATCTACTTTGAAAATATGCTTGAAAAAAGAACCACCTCTCTGCAATTCACTTAAACAAGCTCTAATTTTGTAACCACAATCTCCAAGAATTAAAAACTGCAGATGTTAGACCAGCACCACACCGAGCTGAAATGAGCACTACTGGGCACTAATTGTTTGTTATAGACCAGTTTGATAAAGATCCTCATATATAAGTTGAACACAAGCAAAAGCAAACGTTCAGTATTGTCACTGTGAAAGGAATACAAGGACTATAAATCCAAGCTTGAGTTAAAATTTAAAAGGCATCTTGCATATTCTTTTCTGAATACGTTATCAAAAAACAGAGCCTTCAATCCAAATGCTTGAAAAACAGACGTGTTTCAATAAAATTGATAGCACAGTGCCACAGTACAGTTTTAAGTAGCCCTTCCATACTGAAAATACAAGAGCGACTTTCAGTTACTCTACTGAAGGGAAACCAGATTTAAAGACCAACTACTCCTCCTTTCCAAAACCTGCCTACTTTATAGCTGGTAAAATTGAAAATTACATACTGAAATTCAGTGGCAAACTGAAGGAAAAGAAAATATAACCTTGAAGTGGATCAATACTTTTTCTATAAAAATTTGCTTCTATTCTTGTTACTGTTATTCAGTTTTAGAACAAACTGACAAGCCATTTAAAATATACTTTTCACAGACACAGATTGGCCATATTTTTATTTTGGTACAGATCACTTACACTTGCAAACTTAATTCACTGGAGCTGTGCTTTGGACAAGCTGAGCAATTTGGTCCTAGCTGGGAAAAGTTAGCACATACTTTCAGTATTAACCTTTCTTGGACTCCATTTTGAAGTATCAGGCTAAAAAAAATGGTTTCCCTCATGCGGCAGTTGGCAAGAATAATTAATAACGTCCAATATACCAACAATGAGCACTACAAAGAAAGGGAGATAACAAAAAGCAGCTAAATTCCTGATACTGGACATCCTGTGCTTTGAGACCCTGAGATTACCTGCTAATAGATAGTATCATCCTACAAACACCAGACAGTTACACAAATTGGTACACACAGCCTCAGTTTTGATACATTCTAGCTTTCACAGGTTTTCAAACACAGTTTGTTGACGTAAAATCCCTGTGGAAATTGGTTTGAATTTTAAAGAGGCAATTTGAAACAAGATAAATCCCATGGAATTGCTTCGAAAGAGTGAAAAATCCTCTGTTGACTGGATTACCATAATAATGAGAGTCCAGAATAGAATGTCACTGAGTTTATGCAGCCTAGTGATGGAGGGAAGAGGAGGACACACATGTACACATACACATACCTTCCCTTTACTCAGGGTTTCAAGGATATTTTCTAGAGCAACAGGGAGAACTTATTACTACTAAATAATAACCAGGACAAAAAATGGTTTACAAAAAAATGCTTGCCCTATGTCTGGTTTGTCTTTACTACCTATCAGCTCCTAACCAATTTTTATTAACTTAAGTATGGTCTTAAACACACTCCCACAGGCCCTATTAAAAAAAAATATCACAAGCAGAACTTTTGACAGTGTTAGCAGTCCCATCAGAAAACCCAAGGAACTAAGTGAGCATGAACTGCTCTCCCATGCCACAGCAATGGTTGCACTTCTCTGGTGGGGAAACAGTGAGAGGCCTGTACTGTAGACACACACTCGGTGTCAGGGTATTAGGAAAGAACAGCTACTTCAAATGTAAATAATCCCCTTACATTTTAGGCCAAATTTCAGAGCATATTTATGCTTCTTGCAGCTACTAGCTTTTCTTCCTGTTGACAGCAGACTTGGAACAGCTAACTGAGACTGTCACATTGCTTGGGGGAATTAGGCTACATGAGCACACATTACCATGCCAGTGACTGTTGCTTGCCAGGTCTTGCACAGCCTGCAATCGGACCTCTTTGTCTTCTGACTGACTTCTCTTTAAGAGAAGCCATAAGGCACACTCATGATCTTCTCCATCAAATGTACTGAACTGTTCTTTTAACAGGAAACAAATGAAACACAAGTTATTATTAATGAGCATTTTAACAGTCATGTTTTCATTCGTTGAATAAGGAAATACGGTTATTTTAATAGTTCAATATTAGTCATTAACCATAATTTAGAATGTAATGTTTTAATATTAAATTAGTACAATAAACAATGACAGAATGACACCAGTAAAATGCTGATCCTCAAATTACCACTGTTTCAAACAGAAAAAAACATGTTAAGTTTGCAAGAAAAAATATTTTACTTTCTAAAAGCCCTACTCCTCCCTGTCAAAAATAGTAATGATAGACAGTCATGCTTTCAATACCTACCATTAAGAGGTTTCCGGAAGATTTTAGCTTCTGTTTCTAGAATTTTCCTCACTGCTTTATGGATTTCTTTTCTGGCTTTGTATGTGATTCCTACAAGAGTATTTTTATATTACTGGAAGTTTGAAAGACAGTTCCCTCACATCACTTTTCGTAAATATATGAAAAAAATATACACACACGTATACATATGGACATATGGAGAGAGAATTATCTTTTATATAGAGAACTATTTATAGAAAGAGTTACCTTAAAAAATAAATCAGTCAACAGCTTAAAATAAATTTGGTGACATTTTTCGATAACAGATCTCAGGAAATACAACTTTACTTATTATATAAACATGACTTTCAGAAACATTTTATTCTCTTAAAACTCTATTTTTTAGAAACCAAACAATTATGCATCTTACCTTGATATTCACTTGTATTTAGAGAAGCTGTACGTACATATACATAGGATTTAAGTTTTTCTTGATGTAGAGCTTGAGTATCTATTTGCAGTAACTTATTTAAGGACAGGACTTCGTATGTAATGAATACAAAACCTCTTTAAAGAAAAGAAAACTGCATGTGAATATGAACTAAAAAAATATGATGGCAAAAAAAGTTAACTATCACTTTGGTCTAAATCATTCAGATTTTACCAAATACATAATAGTCTGCACATTATTTTGATGTAGCAAAATAAAGACAAGGCTATAAAATACTTGAAATAAATAATAACCATCAGAAGTTATGCTTCAGAATTATATTCTACGTATCCAATGGTCCCCTAATATTGCCACTTTTTTTGAAAAATACACAAACTAAAATTTTAACTGTATACATAAGTTACGTATATGCTTGTCAGTTACAACTTACCCTAGTAGAAGTGATCCAGTTACCTTTGCAATTTTTCCTTGAAAAAATTAAAAACTCACGTCAAACCAAGTTGTGCATCAATATAAACACAATTACCATTCAATTATCAGACAGTAAGAATATCAGCCATTAAGAATAACCTTTTAAAAATTCTTCTATTGCTGACTAGCTTTCAGGAAATCATTAACCAAAACTTACAGAGAAAACATTACTTGATTAGAATTTCCTGCTCTCCTAAGCAAGATGATAAAACATGTACCCTGCCCGTGCTATTTACTTTAAGTATTGCTACCTCTCAACTGCATTCATTGCTCAGCTGCAGGAACCAACAGTAAATGTTCTCTGCCTTTACCACTGGCATTGATTTCGAACTCGAAATTATTTTAAGGAGCTAACTTTTTCTTACGTGCTGTAGCTATTTCTTCAATGTATATTATTACATACAGGAGTATGTATGTTCTTTGAAAAGTCCTGCAGAGTCTCCGTAAGAAAATATATTTTTAAAAATAATTCCATTTGATCTAATTTATAAAGCAAACGGCTAAGAAACACATGCTACTTGCAACAATTTTCCTTTAAGTCTAACAATTCCTGTCAGATTTCAGCTATTTGTCTTTACAATGTTGTTTATCTGGATATAAGGATCTCTGTACAGAGAAACTCTTATGATTACCAGTGTCAGCAAACCCAATGGAACACATCTCACCTATCATGAATAATTTCTTTTCCTCAGCATGAATTGGAAGATTTGCCCCACAACCACTGCTACCAGCTTCCATCTTTGTGACACCATAAGAACTTTGCATGCAGGCAAAAGGCAACAGCTACATGTTGAAGAAATAACTGGCAGAGAAGTTTGAAAAAGAAAAAAAAATGCAATGCTTCCTGTAGACCAAAATTGATATATCCTATCTTTAACGTTCAGAAATAAACTTTGGAATTGTAACAACTGTCATTCTATGCAGAAAGCACCAAAGAAAGCAGAGAAAGCAAGAAAGACTGCAAAACTAATATGGCTAAATAAAAAAAAAATAATAGAAACAAACTTATTCACTGTTTATCGATGTAATTATTTCATGGCTCTAGAAGTTACAAAAAAAAATCAGATACAAGTGGAGTTTAGGATAGTTTAATGAGATTACATTTACTGAGGGGAGGACCCTCATATCATGTTTGTATCTGTTCCCAGATAATCTGCTGGTGTCATTTTACGTATTGCTATGCAAAGCAAGGTCCAAAGCAGATAACCACTTCAGGCAAACAGGAGCTTTTAATCACAAAGCATTCAGGGATTGAGAACTTTAGCATCATTTAACTGTGCATGGCATCACACCATCCCTTTCTATTAACGCTTCAGATCAATACATAATGAACTGTACTTACTGATATCATTCCAAGGTAGGTGTGTTTTTGTGGCTGGACCAGAGGTTCCTATTTGTCTGTAGCAAAATACACAGTAAGCAGCCACTGACATTCTGTGCATTAAAAAAAAAAAAAAGTAATGATTGATTTGAAAATTAAAAGCAGAAAACCTGTAGCAGCTTTTTCCTTTCTCTTTACACCAAAGGTCATGACAGCAAAGGGCACAATAAACCATACTTGTGTCATTTCGCTCCATATAAAGCGCTCCAATTAAAGAAGTCTATAAACTTACTAATTTAATGGGCTTCATTTCAATTACAAGAAAAGTTTAATGCAGTTTTTCATCGGTTATGTCTTACTGTTGATTTAGTAAGTATGTATCTCCAATTAACTTCTCTGCTTCTACAGTTTCCTTTCTTACTTCTTAGTAACTCCCCTTAAATACCAGATATGGTCATGTCTCCATCAAGACATTATTTGGTATGACATGGGCTTTAATACAACTCAGTAACCAACTGCTTTTAAAATTCATAATTGATTGTGTTAGCAAGTAAGTCTTTTATTTTGACAAAAAGGTTAATAGAACTACTACATATTTTTGGCTTTAAAGGGTAAATCTAACTAATACTTCAAGAATGTAAAACCTCAACAGTTAATAAAAATTAGTACTGTTTCCCAAATGCTCTGTCTCCTTGAGCTCATGAAACTCACAGGGCATGCCTTCAGGTAAAACATGCATCTCATTCTAGAAAGGTTCTAACACATGCAAAAGAATGAGAATGTAGTCCAAGCCATAAAGAAGAGAAATCTTCCCATAATTAAGACCTTAGGAATTTAACATTATGAAGCCACAGCATAAGTGTACTGTATTTACTGGATGCTGAAATCAAACTAGATTTTTTTCTGAAGTCACAAACACACACGTATATTAGAACTACCAAAGTTCTGAATGTACAGGCGACCCTGCCAAACAACAAAAATGGATCTTCATGACAGTAGTGGTCTTCATGAAGGTAGTATCTAAGTTCTTCAGAGATATGAAACAATTTATTCTTCTGACCTGTATATGATGCAAGGCATTGAATTTTCACAGTTTTACAGGCAGGAAGATAAGGAAAATTTGCTACAACTTCCATCCATATTGCAGATATCACCTTGACTCTTTTAACAAGTGGGACTATTAACTTAGACAATAAAAATGTGTCTAAATTAGGAAAATTTAAAAATTGGCTTTGGCAACCCACAAAACCAACCAAGTTCTGCATGTTACTTCTGATGAAGATCTCCTCTCCAGTCTTAGTAGAGAGAATATTTTTAGTACAAGAATATTTTAGTACAATAGAGAGTATTTTTAGTACAAGAAATTATGAAAAAAAACAGAAAGACTCTTAAACATAACAATCATAAAAACATGCAAAAAAAAGTTCTTGCAAACACTGCAGCAGTCACATGAAATTCGTATGTTGACAGTGAAGTTTTAGTGTCTGCATTGACGCATTTATACTAACTGAAATACTGAGTTGGTGTGTTTTAAATTCACTTCAACACATTAATATCTTTCACATATTAATCAAATTATTATGTTCTTATTAGATGTCAAACTAGGTCTCTACCACCACAATCACAACTAACCCAAAATGAAAAGCATTTCATGTGTAAATCTGACCTTGAAATACAGGAGCCAGATATGCTTCCTTGAATTTAAGGTAATCTCTACAGACCAAGAAAAGTGCTTACATCACTTTTATTGTCGCTGTCCAACTTCTCTAAATAAGTGGCTTCTGTTTGTTTCCTTCCATTAATGTGTCTTTCCTCTTTTCTCATTTCCCCAAAAGTTTTTATTTTTCCCTTCTCTCTTGCTTGTGTTCAGGGGATTTTTGAATAATGTCAGTATTACTCCAGCATTGCCACAATCACAGCAGACTACTTTTTGACCTCCATCATTTCCACATTGTGCTTATCCATTCTCTTCAACAGAGTACACAACACTGTGAAACACTTTGAAGACATCGGTAATCAGTCCTCTAGAGACACCTCTTCCACCTCCAAACTCTATCTGACCACAGCTCCTTGACTACCTCTATTCACACATCACAGTACTTGCATCCGTTCTTCTCCCTAGCCACAATCTGTAACAGCAACAAACACGTGGTTCAGTGACAGCAGGTGCCACAACTGAATTTAAAACCAACACCTGCAAACAGAGGAGGCCAAAGCCAGTGCCATTTCTCTGCAGCCAGAAGCTGCTGTTCAGGTCCAAGAGTAAACACAGAATCACAGGGGTTGGAATGGACCTTGACATTCTAGTCCCAACCCCGTGTCATGGGCAGGGACACCTTCCACTAGGCCAGGTTGTTCAAAGCCTTATCCAACTCAGGATTTGAACACTGCCAGCGCTGGCACATCCACAACTTCCCTGGGCAACTTGTTCCAGTGTCTCACGACCCCCACAGTAAAGAACTTCTTCGTACTATCTATCCTAAATTTCCCCATTTTCTCTTTGTACCCATTCGCCCTTGTCCTATCACTACAGTTCCTCAGGGAGAGTCCCTCTCCAGCTTCCCTTCAGACACAGGAAGGTTACCATCAGGTCTCCACGCAACCTTTTCTTCTCCAGGCTGAGCAGCCCCAACTCTCAGCCTGCCTTCCTAGGGGAGGTGCTCCAGTCCTGTCAGCCTCGCGGCCTCCGCCGGACTTACTCCCACAGTTCCATGCCTGGCTTACGTTGGGGGCCCCGGAGCTGGATGCAGCACCCCAGGTGGGGTCTCACCGCAGCAAAGGGGCAGAATCCCCTCCCTCGCCCTGCCGGCCGCACTTCATTTGAAGCAGCGCAGGATTTGTTGTCGTTCTGGGCTGCGAGCGCACACTGCCGGCTCAGTGTTAGTTTTTCGTGCTGAGGGACACACAAATATAACGCAAAAGAACCCATTCCGCTCCCTGTTTCGCAGCAGGTCCAGGCAGCTGTGAACCCGTCCTACACCGAGGAACGGTGCCGATCCACCTGCCCCGACCCCTGTGTGGGGCAGGGACGCCGCTATGCGGCCGCTCCGCGACCAGGAANCGGCGGGGAGCGGTGCGCGAGGCGGAGGTGAGGGGCGGGAGCGACCAGGCAGGGCAGTTGTCTTAAAGGGTCTCCGAGTCCGCCTAACCGAGCTGGTGTCCTTTTTTCCCCCGCCTTTTAGGTTTCCTCCTTTCGTGTGTGCGACCCGAAGAAAGGGTTGGTTTTGCCGCCTGTTGCCCTCGGCGTTTGTAGGAGAACCGGGAAGATGGTGAACGTTCTGAAAGGCGTCCTGATTGAGTGGTGAGTGGCAGCGCTTACTGCTGTTCCGTGTGCCAGAGCCTGCTTGTTCCTTTAGACCTTAAGGAACTTGAGAGTCCAGACGAAAGGAATTGTTGTGAGGAAGGGGTGGTGCTGAACAAACAAAAAGTGTGGCCTTTTGGGGGAGAAGGAGAGAGGCACTTGTAGGTAATCCTAATTCCAAACTCCATTTTTCTTTTCAAGGTACCATTTATGCTTAACCTCTTAAAAGGAAACTACATATGAATATTGAAGAAAGGGTACTGCCTAACATTGTACAGACTGGTCATACCAGCTAAGACAAAATAGTTTTTAGTTTTGGTTTGTTTTAGGCTGCTTTAGCAGCAGCATAGGGGAACTTGTCTGCTAATCAAGCAGCTGGTTCTACTCATTAGACTTTATTGATTTATTTTTGTCTCCAAAGTAACTGAAGAATTACTACTGTGAAAGAAAACTTTTTCAAAAGTTGTCTTGGAAACTGTGTTTAAGTTCTGAGTGACTCTGGAAATTAATAATAAACTCCCTAAAGTCTTTGGAGTGTCTTCAAATGATGTTTCTTCTGTTTGCTCGTAACTGTATCTTATATTACAATGAGGTGAGATCTGATGTGTGTTTATCTCTACAGTGACCCAGCAATGAAGCAGTTTTTGCTCTACTTGGACGAGTCAAATGCTTTGGGAAAGAAGTTCATCATACAAGACCTGGATGAAACTCATGTCTTTGTATTAGCCGAGTTGGTTAACTTCCTCCAGGAGAGAGTGGGCGAGTTAATGGACCAGAACTCATTTCCTATTACTCAGAAGTGATAAGAGAAATGAGATTACTGCAACTTTTGAAACACTGAATTTCAATAGCATGGGTTGTTACTGTTTAAATAGATAACTCTGTGGTTTGTAAGTTCCACATAGAAGTGGCTACTCTAGAAAATGTATCATTTTCATAGACAAAATACTCTGGAATCAGATTTTGTTTCCCATTTTGAAAGATTATAGTATCTTTATTAAAATGCTTAAAATTATACATTTCAGGACTTGCCTTGAGAATTTTTGATGCATGCTCTGTTTTTCCTTTAGGATTTTTATCTTGCAAAGTGGTATGACTTAAAAGTTTGCATTTTTGCATTGGAATGGTATACGAACTCCTCTGACATACTATGTTCCTGTGGAATTGACTGAAAGTAAAAAATGTCTGTTAAGGTATATCTTCGCTTGATGGAACAACTCTGTAAGTTGCAGGTATGGTCAGATAATGCTTTAACGTAATGGATTTTATACACCAGAATGAAAGGTGGTGTGTGTTTTATTGTTTTGTTTTTGGTTTGTGTTCCAAAAATTTTACAAATGCCCCATACTACTGTAGTCACAATAAGCTATGTGATCAGGGAGAAGGAGATTCACATGCTCTTCCCTGCAAAGAGGAAAGCTGGTTTGGGATTTTTTTTTTTAATATTGGGGTTTTCTTTCTTCAGATTAGCTCTTCCTTCCCTATTGCTTTTTGCTACAAAGGAAAAGCTTCATAGTCTCATAGTTGTTTTGTTTGGGGTTTTTTTACTTTTATTTTTGTTTGGTTTTGTTTTTACACTCTATTTGTAACTAGCTCAGACACTGCCTTATTTAGTGAGTCAGCTTGTGCATGATGATGAAACCTGCAAAGATTCCTGGGTACAGATCAGGTATATGCAGATTACAGAAACAAGAAGAATAGCATGAATTACTTTTTCTCTTATCCTACTTCCTACTCAAAATTATTCCTAGTTAAAATTATTTGATCTATAAGTAATCATTGATAAACAAAAGACTCGTAAGATATTACATCAAAGGGAAGCTTGGTATTCTGAGCTCCTCATGTCCGTCAGTGAGATGCCACATTTTTATCTTTGAGAAAAAAACAAGTATAAAGGCTTTTTATAAGGAATAGTTTTCCTTGGTGACTCTCCCTCTGCTGCTTGTTTTTCTTGTGTAGTAGCTATCAGATTATTTTGTGGGTTTGTTCTTGTTTGGATTGTTTGTTGGTTTGGTTGGTTTTTCTCCCCCTCAGGAACAGGAAAGCTTGAGGAGAAAGTTTCACTGTATGTTTTTAATCAAAAAGATGTCCAAAGAAAGTTCTGTAGAATTTCATATATTCAGGCTCATGTGGATGAGCAAATAGCCCTGTAGAATTTAGCTTTGTGAAATTTCTGGTACCTTCCCTTCTCTAACTGTGTAGAACAATGGGGTTTGGTCCAAGTTGTTTAATCTCTTTCTTTCATAAATGGATGCTTCCCCGGTCACATAGATCAAAAACCAGCTACACATCTTCACTTGAAATAAGAAATTTAAATCTTTTATAAGTAGTTTGTGGTTCCTAACCTCTTGCTTGAGACTGGTTAAATGTTGGCCTCATAACTGTTATTTTTTGGAAGATTATTGGATGCTCATTTAATAGAGAAATAGTCAGCAGTTTTAACATGGCATTATAGCTCAATACAATCAATTTAGAAGTGTGTTTCCTTTCTTTGGAATCCTGGTTTATCTTCCATCCAGATTTTGCTGAAAGGTAAATCATCTGTTACTCTCTCTTCAAATGACAGCATTTAAAAAGTTGTGTATGGAATTCCAGCTGTTTAAGCTTCTCTATATTTAGCATGTTTGGTGCTCCATTTCTATTGTGATTTTCCTTTTAAGCCTGTAATAAACTTCTTGCAGTTCTTGTCTTTTTCTCCTGGTTAATTGTACATCTTTGCTGTTGCATTACCTATGTTTTGGCTCATATTTACCATTGATAAATGGCTTATGTAATACAGAGGGATAAAAATTCCAAACTGTATAAACTAAACAGTTAGGCATGCACTCTTATACCCTCTGCTTGCAACTTTTTTTTTTTTTTTTGAGCAAACAAGTTTATGGACTTTTTCTAAATATGTTAGTAATTCGATCCTTCCTTCAACCTAAGGTGGCCTAACTGATTCTATGCTGGAAGAATACACAAAAGATATAAAGAAGCAAATTGGTATCATCATATGTGGGTAGTTCCTAGGGAAAAAAGGGTCTTGAATTACTTAGTATGGTGAAGGAAATCTGATGAGGAAACTCAAGTAAGTGTATGAATTTAAACAAACTAACAGAACACCCAAGGGTTTCTGGTGTTTGAATAAAGTTGGAGCTCTGAAAGGTTTTGGTTGTTTTTAAATGCCTATAATCCTGGAATGCACGTGCTTTAACAAAAAAAATAAAGTATCTATATTGCTCAGATGGGAGAAAAGTAGATACAAGTGCTAAAAAAATCAAGACATTTTGATATACTCAGCATTTACACTTACATATTTGAACTGTTTTTGCTGGTTTTCATTTAGGTCTGAAGTATTGATGAGTAGAGCTTAAAATGAAACATGTTGAGAATATATTTAAAGGCTGGAAGCATTTGAGAAGACAAGCTGAAGAAGATATTTTTAAATATGTATCTGTTTTGATAATAGAGTTGATACGGTGAGAAAATCAGCTCACACTCTATTTGGAATACTATATGTTAATGTAACGTTTGTATCCATTGCTAATAAATTCACTAATATCTAGCACAGGAACTTTACTCTGCTCAGGTTCTGCTTGAGCAGCAAAAACAGAGTTTCTATTACAGACTTCTTGTTGCTGCTTGTTAAAGCACCAAATTTTGTCTTGATGGGCTTTCACTGTTCACTTTTTGCTTTCAGTCTGAGTTGAAAGGATCTTGTCTACTGGAAGAAGAGCATGGTTAGAACAATTGCATACAGGATACTTACTCAAACTTCATTTATTACTTACAACTTATTTAATCTTAGATCTAAAAAAGTTTGCAAGTTCTCTTGTTTGCTTTTTGTGATGTTAGAAGTTGCTCTTGGGTAGTTACTGTAACTTGAACTGGGTCGTGAGTACTACTTTTGTTAACACAAAAGCAGAAGCTAACAAGTAATGTTGGAGAGAAAGATGAGGGAAATCTCTAAAGCAAAGAATGAGAGCTTGAATAACTCAAAGCATGTTACATGGGAAAAGAAGGTGGAATCTGGAAATGCAGTTTCCTATTTCATTCCTACTTCATTTTTATTGAAGAATACTATTGGGTGTTTTGGGCTTTCTGTTCAAGCCTCAGATTTTTTTTTTAAAAGTTTATTAGCAGGNTTTTTTTTTTTTTAAAGTTTATTAGTGGGCTTCAAAGAAAACTATCTAAAACGCAAATAAGCCTAAGGCTGTCACATATTTAGATACTTTTACAAATTGTCGGATAAGCTAATTCTGCAGAGTGGGTTATTTTAACATATTGGCAGCACAATGAATATGACCCTGGTTAGTCAGTATAGATAGGGATTATAATGACTTGGTTTGCTTGTGACTAATGTATAAGTCCCCTCTCAACAACTAGCCCAGGAAGAATATGCTCCAGTGCAGTAAAGGAGGAAATAACCAACAATCACTAGAGAGAATTGATGTCCTCAAGAAAGAAAACTGTTGAAAGAAAATAGAGAATGCTTCAGGGAGTTCTACCATTTTGCCTGAGGGAACCCAGACTGAGTGGATTTGACTTGGTAGCTAAAACTCCCAGTGTTGTTTCAGAAAGTGGTAAGCATCTGAATCTATTTGAATTAATAGTGGTTTTATATGTTTAATGTACTTAAATGATTGGGGGGATTGTGGTTTTTTTGTTATTTAGCACAGTGCTAGATGAGAGCTAGATGGCTGTGTGATGTGCTATACTAAACCTCCAAATGCTGTTGTACATTAAGAAATCCTATTTTACAGTCTTTCCAGGGTTGTAGGGCACATTCCAAAGCATATTTTCTACTGTGCAATAACAACAGTTTTTACTGTTTTTTCTCACTCAAGTCTGCAGGGCCACCTCATGTATGTGAGAACAACCTAGAAAACATGTATTTTATGCATTAATAGGATTGTTTACTGTGAGTTGAAGATAATGGTATTTCATGGTGTCATTTAAGTGACTTGTGTTAACCTTTCTTAGTTGGCATCATCACCATGAAATTGTCCAATTCCAGTTAGCCCCTAGGCTGAGCTTGCGAAAGTAGGGCTCTAAAAAACATACATAAATGTACGTGTGTGAATATATTTTTTATATAAAATTAACAAGTCTTTAATCATATAAGCAAACAGGGTGATTGGTATATTTTGCTCTTCCAGTCAAGCAAAAGGCCATTGAAGAAAACAGTAAGCTTTTGTAATAGATTTTTTTGCAGTTCCAAATTCCACACAAATTTCCACACCGACTCCTTGATTATTCCACAAATGATCCCATTAAAGCTGGTGGTAATTACTGGGAAATGAGGCATTACTCAGTATGTCAGAATTGTGTGTCCATATTTGTTTTGTAATTCAGATTTTGGCAAGGCCTACAAAATTAAGGATTCAATAAGTTGAAGTTTGTAGTGATGGAGGAACAAACTCTTCCTAAACTAAGTCATTACCTTTGGTCTTACAACTTAGCAACTAATAAGAAATTTAAAAAGTAGGATATCTGGTAGAAATTTGATGTGGATCTGTTTTTCCTTTTTAGTGTGAAATAGAAATAGTATTTTACCCATCACTGTTTCAGATTTTCAGGACTGAGCAGCTGACAATTTGAAGAGAGACCAGTAAGGGGAGCTCTTACCAATATTTTAAGATGCTTGAAAAAATTGCTGCAGCCTGGGCAATGGTGGGTCAGAGACTTACGGTGCTTTGGAGCATTAGATACGCGTTCAGGTAGAGATGAACATTCAATTCCGAAGGATCCTTCTAAAAAGTTATTTGCTGTAGGAGATTTTAGAATATAGTCTTTTTAGCTCAGATCTTAGATGTTTAGTTGTCCATTGTTTCTAGGATAACAATCCTAGAAACAATGCTTACGTACATATTCATGTTACATTGAAGTGATGAGTCTTCCCTTCAGATGTTACTGGTACTGTAGGAGATTTTAGAATATAGTCTTTTTAGCTCAGAATGCCTGGGTTGGTTCTTGGTCTTGCTAGCCCAGTTAGTCCAGGAAAGCATCATCGAAGGGTAAGAAGGTTGCACGGAGACCCTCGTGGTGGACATACATGGTTTATTGATCCTCTGTTGCCGTGAGGCTCTGGAGAAGGTCAGACCCATGGGGGTCCAGGACAGGATCTGACCCCAACTTCCTGTGTGCATGGGTTTATGAGGGGGGTCCGTATTCTGGGAGGGGATTAGGGGATGGCCAATGGGAAGGGGAGATGGGAGTGGTTTAGGGAAGGATGGGAGTGGTTTGAGTCCATATGTGGGGAGAATGGGGGAGGAGTGAAGGTAGGATTAAACTGGGGAGGGGATACAGAACTACACCTACTTTAGGAATTGTTCTGTCTTAAATAATGTTTAGTGAGTGTAAATCAAAAGAAGAGTTTGTTTGATGAGAAGTAACATTTATGAATTATTTTCTTCTTTATTTCCTCATAATCCAAAAACCATGTGATTGTAGGGTACCTGTTACTCAGAACACATGCACCATACTATATGGAAAACAGATACAATGTTCAATCTTACTGTATTTCAGTCTTCACTAGGGATTTTTGCATCTCTATCCCTTACAGTGTTGCTAATAGTACATGGAAATAAGACATGCAGAAAGTTTCTGCCTTGCTGGAAATATGTATATGGCTTTATTAGTTTACACCTATGTAAAGGTAAAATTCACTGTGTTCCCTAAACAAAAAACAATAAACCCACAACAGCTACCAATTAAGTTTTAATATCGGGGGAAGCCCTATAAGACCTTGAATATTAGTGATTGTATTTTTCATATAGACAGAAAAAGTAGTTTTCTCACTTCTGATTGCACAGCAGTAATAAGAAGATTAACTACAGAATAGAAACACACTGTAACATTGCTGTCCAGTGAACAAATTTTAAAAATGAAAAATTTTAGAGTATTATTGCAAGCTTTTAGGTTTTTGTGTTTGAACAATTCTATGTGTTAGTTGCAGCAAATATAAGGTTCCTGGAAGAAGTCCCATTTTTCAATTAATAGTTTCCTTTTACCAAAAGAAAAGCAGACTCATAATACCCATGCAGGAATGTGCCTGAAGACACCAAAAAAATCCATCCAACACCAAAACTGAGATACTTGGTTAGCCACAGAACTAACCCCTCAGGAAAGGAAGAGCAAGCAAAATTTCTGGATGACTGTAGATTGAAGGAGTTGGCTGTCCAGAACAATACAGTTGTTCCTTTTTCTGTTACAGAAAAGATGGACCCTGTTGTAAATTACAGGACATGCAGAATGATGGGTACACTTGGAGCCGTGAAGAGATCACTTGCAGATAAAGTATTGTGCATTTCTACAATGCTGGCACAGCTGATACACTGTTAGTAGTGAGAGGTGCACATGCCAAGCAAAGCTCTATGATCTGTCACCATGTTGTGTGGTGTGCTCCTGGTGTATCAAAGATAGAGAGCTGAGATAGGAGGACAACAGAGCAAGAAGGCAGGAAAGATGACAAAGTGTTTTAGGATTGTAACTATTATTTCCTGTTAATTCTGAAATTGAACAAGATCAGAAGGAGCATAACATCTAAGAGATTACACTTCCAATTAATTTTGTATCCAAAAATATACTTGTAATTAAGTAGAACTTAACTGGTTCACAAAAGGTCCTGTATTTATCATCAGAACCAACATAACACAAGGGCTGGGAGAGCAAGTTTTCTTAATATTACGCCTATTAGTCTACCTTGCTTTGTCCTGGGTAGGACAACTTTTCCATGTGGAATGATAGTGTAGTTTTACTTCATTTTAATCTCTGTGTTATCCTACACTGGCAACTCTGTTGAGAGTAAAATGTGTTTTGCATATTTGTTGTATGTCTATCATCTGGAATACAGGTATTCCAGAAGCTAAAGATTCAGCAGTGATGAATAACCCTCGAATAATGATGGCATTCTCTATCATCAAACAGCTTGAAATTAAGATATGAAAGAAAAATCTATCTTCAGCCGTAAAACGAAGTATGCTCCCTCTATTTGATTTTGGTTTTGTTCCAAGTGGAAACTAATTTTATCTTTTAATTTTAGGGAAGTTATAAAGTCAGTAAAAAACGGAAGAAAAAATATTCCTTTCTTAAGGAATATTTGAAATGGATATTGTTAAGCACAGCCATGGCAAGGTCAGTGTGATAGAGGATTCTGACAGCTTTTTGCTCCTGGCCAGGTCGCCATTTGGGCAGAGGAAGCTGCAAACAGCAGGAGAAATATAGTGGGGAAGAGGAGAGGGCAAAGCTAAGCATCTGAACAAATCTGTCAGGAGGACCAGGGAACCTGAAGTCTTGGAATTAGTAAATGTTTCCCCTTTTTGGCTTTGAGTAGGGTTTTTTTAAAGCTATTTCTGCCATTTTAGCCTGCTGTGTGTCAAAAGGAGCTGTAGGAAGGATTCTGAGGGTGTATGTGTTTCAGAAGGTGGTTCCTAAAGTTGTTTGCTATAAGTATGAAAAACTAGACCAAGCTGAAACTGCCTTTTCAGCATGCAAAGTTATACTAGCTTATTTTTTTAATGTACTACAAAACAAAAGGAACTGTGAAGGTCATATAGAGAACTTTTATTGTTTGAATTGTTAACTACAAGAAGCAACCCACTACACCTCTAAATTCGAAACAGTGAAGGAGGCTTTCATATCGTGCTATTTTCATTACCATCATGGTTACATATATATCATTACCAAAGCAAGTCATAAAAACAAATAAGGAAGACTGTGGATGTTGTTTACCTGGACTTTAGTTAAGCCCGTGATGCTGTCTGTCACAGCAGTCTTCTGGAGAAACTGGCTGCTCATGGCTTGGCTGGGTGCACTGTTCACCGAGTAGAAACCTGGCTGGATGGCTGGGCTCAGGGTGGTGGTGAATGGAGTTAGGTCCAGCTGGCAGCTGGTCATGAGTGGCCATCCATTTGCTCTATGTTGGGCCAGTCCTGTTTTAATATCTTCATCAATGATCTGTACAAGTGGATCGAGGACACCCTCAGTCAATTGGTGGGTGATACCAAGTTTGGCAGGAGTGTTGATCTGTTAGAGGGCAGTAAGGCTCTGCAGAGGGATCTGGACAGGCTGGATCAATGGACTGAGGCCAATTGTGTGAGGTGCAATGAGGCCCAAGTGCCAGGTCCTGCACTTGGGTCACAACAACACCATGCAGTGCTACTGGCTGAGGGATGAGTGGCTGGAAAGTGCCCCAGAGGAACAGGACCTGGAGGTGCTGGTTGACAGCCATCAGAGCATGAGCCATCAGTGTACCCAGGTGGCCAAGAAGACCAATGGCATCCTGGCCTTCATCAGCAATAGTGTGGCCATCAAGACCAAGGAAGTGATCATCCCCCTGTACTTGACACTGGTGAGGTCGCACTTCAAATCCTTTGTTAAGTTCTCAGCCCCTCACTTCAAGAAAGACTTTGAGGTGTTGGAGTGTGTCCAGAGATGGGCAATGGAGCTGGTGAAGGGACTGGAGCACAAGTCTTGAGAGGAGTGGCTGAAGGAGCTGGGGTTGTTTAGCCTGGAGGAAAGGAGGTTCAGGAGAGACCCTATTGCTCTCTAAAACTACCTGAAAGGAGGTTGTGGGGAGCTGGGGGTTGGTCTCTTCTCTAAAGTAACAAGTGATAGGCCAAGAGGAAGGGACCTCCAGTTGTGCCATGGGAGGTTTAGTTTGGATACCAGGAAAAATTTCCTCACCAAAAGGGTGGTCAGGCATATTGGAACAGGCTGCCCAGGTAAATCGTGGAATCACCATCCCTTGAAATGTTCCAAAGGTATGTGGAAAAACATGGTTTTAATGGTTAACATGGCAGTGCTGGGTTAACGGTTGGACTTAATGGTCTTGGAGATCCTTTCCAACCTTAATGATTGTATGATTCTGCAGTATGCTTACCTTGTGGGAGAAAGATACAACAATATTTCTGACAATTTAAGGAGCAATGCCTTTTTTGAAGTCCTTATGCTGAATAGCATCACTGTAAGCCTCAAACAGGTGGTGGGGATCTCAAGGAGGAGGAAATGTGGGAAATTGGGATGCTAGTAAGGATAAACAGGCCTTTCACATCTGGAGTTTAGTTTGTGTCTTAAAACTAGGATTAAAATGATCAATGTGATCCCTAATCAGGCATTCCTTAAAGTATGAGATGTCTTTGAAATGGTTGTATTTGAACATAGAGCTGCATTCTATCATTGTATTATATTTTGCTAGAACCATAAAAAAGGGGAAAAAAAAACCCAATTGGTATATTTGTAGTATTCTTGCAGTGTATTTTTCTATTCTTAAATCCAGGTTGAAATTATTTTTTCAGCAGAGTAAAAGGACTTAAATATTTGATCATATTCCTTTATAGAATAATGCAGGCATTATGCTGTAATTATGTTGCTTGGTTTGATTTTGGGTTTTTTAAGAATTAACATTTGACCTTGCAACAATCTCTCTACTTGTTGTATTTTCAATTATGAAGGGTAATAGTAGAGAAATAATTTGGGACTCTGCTTATAAACTGTGCTTAAGACCTTGAATACTTTTTTTTTCTTTTATTTCCTATTTTTCAAGAACTCTCTCTTTGTATTTGTATTATATTATTGCCATTGAATTTTGCAACAACAACAACAACAACAAGGACTGTTTAAGTTTTGCTGTGCCGTCCTCTTACTTAAACTGCTCATAAGACCACACTTCAAAATGATAAAAGGTTTTGAAGAAACTATATATGGCATGGGTCTCTGTAGATTTAAGCTAAAAAGGATATAAATTTATATCTCAGCCATTAAGAAATCTGTCTGAAAAGCCTAGGGACGTTGGAAGTATTTTAATATTCTAATATGATCTTTGCTGAGGAAGTCATATTAATCGACTTTTTTTTTATATTGTAGATGTATTCAAAGCTCTCCCTTTGAATTAGGGTTTTATAATGCTAAACTTTTTACAAAGTGCATAAGAAGAGACCCTAACCTGATGTAACAAATAAGATAGGCAAAAATTACTGTGTTTTTTTAAAAGAGTAACATATAGATAGTCATGTCCTGTTCTCCTGGCCCTCCTCGGTACCTATTTCAAGTTTAATTTACTATTTTTCAATGTAATTGATCACATTTGTATGCAGAATTGAGTGAAGTCTTCCTAATATCTGTCCAATATTTTTATATTCCAGATTTCTCTTTGAAATACTGAGAGTCTTAGCTTTTTTTACAATCTCATCAAATTGATGCCTTGTGAGTATTGTCTTGCTGACTGAAAGATACAGATTTTTCTCCTTCTCTCCTTTTACTTGATGCCTTCATTTTAAAATGAACATTTGTAAATCCTTCTATTCATGACTTTTAATTTTGTACTATCATATTCTTTTTAGTGGTTTGCTCCTGTGGGTCGTCCGTTCTTTTCTGAATGATGTATCTGTTTTGATTTCAGGCTGTATTGTTGATTCTCAGGTTTGTGTCAGCAAATTTTATTAGCATACTCATGTTTTTGTTCTAAGGCCACCTAACAAAAATATTTAAAAGGTCAGTATCGTGGCTGATTGTTCAGGAATTCTATTTACTGTATCTCCTCAGTCTGTTTTCTTTGGAGCACCATCCACTGCCACACTTTAGTTCCCATCCCTGGCCATCTGCACTAATCCTCATCTCTTCAGTTTAATGTCTTGTGTGGCATAATCTGAAATACTATGTAAAGTTAAAGAAAAAAAAAACAGAAAACAAACCCAAATGAGTATATTTCCCTTATTTAGCACATAAGTTTTTCGATGAAGAAAAATGCAAAAGCTGCATTTGTATTCAACTTAGCGTACATTGCCTCATTTTCCCATTTACCAAAGGGTTTTTGTTCTTACCTACAAAATGTTTTTCAAATCCTTATGTGCCATTCACACCAGATGGATAACTCTGAGTTGCCCTTATTGTTAACTTTGTTGAATACAGATACAGCCTCTTTTATATGCTAGAGTTGATAGACTTAAAAAGATTGTTGGTGCTTTTACTATGTCAGTTCTTTTGGCATCCTGCGATGACATTGTCTTTTCCCTGTTCAGGTTGCATTAAGCTCCTTGAAGGAGGGGGGCAAAAATATGTCTGGAAGGTTGGAACTGCTTTCACAACAGAAATGAGGCAGGACGAAGCTGGAGTGAACAGCCAGTCAGCTGGAGGGTTGGGTTAATCCTCATTCAGCCTGGCTATTCTCCTCAGCTGCTGAGGGTATCCTGTTGCTCTGTTGGGGAATCTGCCCAGGCAAGCTGACTCGTTTCTCTTTCTCTGATGTATTCCTCTGTGGTGGAGGAAAATTGCAAAGTGAGGTACATGAAAAGGAAATTCCTTTTGGAAGCAGCTGAGCATATAAAGCTAACAAAAATGAGTTAAGTTTGCATGTGGAAGAAGTATGAGTGAATAGATTTGTATGTGGAACTCTCCAATGCATTGAAAGTGGGACAGTCATGCTGTAAATCCAGATAGAGGTGAAGAAGTAGAATAATGAAGGCATCTACAAGAGCAGTTTTTGCATTGTAACACAAGACACTTCAGTACCTATTCTAGTTTGGTTCCTGTGAGGTAGTGTTCTGCAAGGAGAACTGTGTATTTTTTTTTAACAACATATAAAGGCAATTTTAGCTTCTTGATTGTATAGCATATGTAGCTGTGGCTGAATTGAGTTTGTGGAACTCCAAGGTATTGTCAAGTTTTTATAATGGTCAGGCTTTTGTGGATTTAACCACATGCCAACATTAAATACATTTTTGCTTACCTGCTAATGATTACAACTGAAAGATGCAAGAACATAAGTGAGTTATGTTGATAGAGTGAGCTGCAGCAATAGTAAGAGTGCATCTTTCTGTGTATTTTCCTTCAATATATAACAGTGCAGAATGGGTGTCATCACTCAGTCACAATCATAGTTTGTAGAGGCTGGTTAACAACTCAGTACTAAACACAGCTTTCTCTTGGGATTATGAACCCAGCTACAACTTCTAAGGGACTAGTAGCAACACTCTTGTACCATAGTTGATGTACCTGAGTGGAAAGGACAGCATTACAAGGGGGTTAAAGCTGCAGGAGTGTTTTGTAAACCTCTCTGATGTCTTTGCTTTACTACCTACATTTAATTCTTACGATGGCCTGTAAATTAGGAATTGAGCTAAGGCACAGATAGCTTAAGTTAAACACAAGAGTTGAGTGATACAGTAGTTTTAACTGTTTTGGTTCCTCAAATTTTTCTACTAAGAAGTAATCCAAATACGTGAAATGTAAGCCTACCCAGTGGTGGTGGTGGTTGTCTTTTGCAGATATCTAGTGGGTAATTTGGGGACCCTGGTCTTCACAGCTCACCAGTTGATAACAACTGCTGTAATGCACACAAAAATGGAGCCCTAACTCGCTGATAACTTTTTATTATACTTTAGCTATAGGATCTGTTAAGAGTTGCCCCAGGGTTTGGCCTGTGTAGTGAAACTGAAAATCTTCAATAAAAAGCAAACTTTTTTTTTAAATGAGGATTATATGAACAGATGAAATTTATACCTAACACATTGTTTCAGGCTTCAGTCTTCCAGACTTTCACACACCTAGCTGGCCCTTGGCAAAAGTTTGGCTTCCTCTTGCTATAGGTTGTAATATAAAATCCTTAAGGAATTTTGTGGAATGGTGTGAAAAATATTTACCCTTTTATTTTCTGAAATTATCAGTAAGTTTTAATTACTAAAGCCAGCAGGAGATTGGGCCTTTTCACTTCCTGCTCCCCACTTACTCTTCTTTGGATGGCTTTTCTAGAGCCGATAATTACAGTTTGTTCCTGATTTCCTTAAACTACTAAGTGCTTCCACACTTTTTATGTTTAGGCATTTTGTTGCTCCTTTCTGAATAAAGTGAATCTGCACTGAATGTGATACTAGAATACAGCATCAGAGTTTATTTGCAATACCAATCCCTCTTTTACTGAGATTCCCCCAGGACTTGTAGTGTTGATATCTCTGGATTGTATTCTGAATTGCCAAGTTTGAGGATAAAGACATTCTCTCCCCCAAGACACCTATTACTGTAAGCGTTATTTTGTGGGAGCAAAGTTTACGCTTTGCATGGGACACTGGTCAGCACAGTTAACTTTGACTCGCTATGGCTTTTGGTTTGAGCCAAAATTCAGGAATATAGTGGTGTCAGTGCTCGTGATTTTTGCGGGGAGCGGTGTGAGGTACATGGTGGGGCTCAACGCTCCAGAAATTGGCATCAAACTTCTTTTCCTTCTTTCTTAGCCCTGAAGGCAGGACGGATAAGTCAGGTCTAGGTGCTCTGTCGTCAAATAACCCCCGCTATCGTGATTCCTGTTCCAGAGGGAGGTCAGGGCGGTGAGGGGCTGAGAGGGGAAAGGGACGTGCTGACGGCTGTTTCCCCTTGTCAAAGGAGCTGCTACCACGCCGCGTCGCAATATCGGCCCGCCACGGCTCTGGCCGTGCCCACCACGGGG
>WEIV01008988.1:0-11599 GCA_013390005.1 Calyptomena viridis | reverse complement strand
TATATCAGGGTGAGTACTGAAGTTGCCCCAGGTAAGAATGTAGCTTCCATCTATCCAGACAGAGGGAATACATAACACTGGAATACAAGCTCACGATCTACTCTCAGAGATTAGTCACAGAATAGCAAAAATCTCTTCTAACTCCTCAAATGTCTATGATCCTCCTTTAAGATCATGCAAAACAACTGTAAATGTTTTGGGAACATCATGCAAAGATCACAGATAGAATGGGAGATTCACATTCCAGAACACTCCAGGTGTAGCCCAGAGGGACAGTTAAGAGTTTGAGCTTCCATTTGTGCTCACAGATAGAATTTGATCTAAGTACTTAGAGAGCAAGCAAACCACACATGTATTTAAAAAAAAATTGTTGACTACCCTAATTAGGCCCTTTTAGTTGTCAGAGAAATAGCACATGTGTTTGCTGGAAAACTGGAGATTTGTAACTTGTTGGAATTCTTTCCACATCCTGAAACATTCAGTTTTGTACTATACTGCCACTTTGAAAAATTCTAAGGGATTTCCTACATATCAGTGATAGGAGTTTCTATAAGAAAGCTGAGTCTCCAGACTAGGAAGCACATAAAAAGCTATTTTTACATGTTCATTCATTAGAAATGACCTCATTTGACTGAAATAGTATTTAAATTGTACTTTCTCCATGGAGATCACAAGGGGCAGAAAATAGTAGTGGTTCTTGTACAATCACAGGACACCAAACTGATTTAGAGTGGCTGTTATTTTTACTACATGTTAAGGATTCCTTAAAAGTCCAGAACAACTGGCAATAATAGAAAGGAGATTAATTTTACCATGCAAGACTTTTCATCGTGATCAGATGGTTCAGTGAGTCCAACACGGGGCATCAGACCATGGCAGAACCAAGGTGACCCTTATGAGCAAATCACTGTTAAATAACATCCATCAGGACATACTTGTTCCAGACTTTGAGGACAGGAGGGGACAACCTTCATTGTCAGTGGTAACAACAGTAAAGCCAACTCCCTACAGCAACACAAAGGAACCTGCTACTAATACCTGTGATCCATAAAAAGGGCCAAGAAATTTCCACATGGCTGGTGTCACCTCCCAAATTGTTGTGTCAGGTTTTAAGTCCCAAACTGCTTGGAAATAGATCAATGGGAGGTCCAAGTTTCAAGACTTCCCTTCTCACTGCTCAGTGCCTACTCCATGTTGGTTGCTGCTTTGCCAAATAAGCATTGGGGGCCCCACCAATAACATAAATGTTGTCTCTTCCATTCCAAAATTCTGGAATCTGAAAATCCATTCCAAATCCAGAAACTGGTACTTTCAGTGCATTTGAAGAATAACCCTGTACTTTGGACCAAGATACTGTTTAGATTGACAAATTAAAGCCCTTCAGGCTTGATTTGCATGACTTGACAGCATGTGAAAAAGGTCTAGCACAGTCACCTTTTCCATCTGCTGCACCACCCCTTCTGCCTGTTTTTTTTCATTGGATGTGTTCTGTACTGAGCAGCAAGGTGTGTTCTGAGCCTGCCTGCAGCTCTGCTGCAAGCTTCCAAAGGAAAAGAATGGCCTGGAGAACAGCTGTTAGGCACTGTCAGGCTGCTTTTGGTACAGCCTGGTATATTGTGTTTGAATGGGAGATCAAACGTGGGACAGGATCCAGGCACTGACAAAGCACAAATGTCCTCACAGTACCCCAGTGTTTTCCCTGACATTGAACCTGGAAAAAGCTAACATCAAAGAATAAATTTCTCCACAAACTTCCACATTATACAATTGTCCTGATTTTGTACTTTACAGAGGAAAACACAGGGCTGCAGCAGCAGAGCACATGCAGCAGGCAGGGAAGGGAACCCCGCTCCTACTTGTGAGCAGCACCTTGAACACTGTGTCCCATTTTGGACCCTTCATCACCACAGTGATATTGATAAACTGGAGGGAGCACAGTGAAAGGTCAAAGTAGTGAAGTGCCTGCACCACATGGCATATGAGGAGACACTGAGGGACAGAGTGTGTGCAGCCTCGAGGAGAGAAGGTTCGGGACAGGAATCCACTTGTCTTCATGGAATATCTAACAGGCAGTTACATGGAGTACAGAGCCACTGTTCTCAGAGGCAAGAGGCAACAGTCAGACATTGCAGCAGGAGGAATCACGAGTGGATATAGAGGGATAAAATTCAGTGTAAGTGGTTAAGTCCTGAAATAGGTTGCCTAGAAAGACAGAAATCTCTGTTCTTGGAGGTTTTCAAAATCTGGCTGGACAAGGCCCTGAGCAATCTGGTCTAACTTTGAAAGTAGACCTGACCTTCATGGTCTCTGGAGGCCCATTTCAAACTAAATTATGTTATCTGGAGATCTCTGACACATTTCCTTTTCTTCAAAGTCCACCTTGCTGCACAGGGCTGTTTGATAAGCTCATCTCTGCAATCAGGTGTACTGTCACTGTGTAGGCTCACAAATCAGAGTTTTGATGCACATTCTCACAATTACACCACTGAAAAAGTCAATAGTGTCATATACTCATTTTCTATTAATCACTCTGTCAAATTCTTGAGGTTGTTATCAGGCAAAGTCCCACAAAGCTCCATCAGAGTGTACTTCAGTGCCACACTAATCTGAACAGAAACTGCATGTGAGCTGAAAGCACATTAGGGCTGTGGGGACAAATTCTGGGAGCTCCTAATCACTATTTGATTGGTTCTTACAGAGACCCCTCTGGAGCTGCAGGTGAGGTGCCCAAATAAAGCAAAGCTGGCAATGGACTTCACCAAGTAACTGATTTATTGCACTGAACTGTCCATGGATGACTTGGAGCCTGAGGCTGCATGTCCCAGTTTTTCATTAGCCTTACCCCACTATAGTAAATTCAGCATTTTTTTCAGACAGCAATGTTAATTCTCCTCTCAAATACAGAAAGGATGGTTCAAAATCAGTGGAATGGATGAGAATAAAGGGCAGTAATGACTCTGACTTCCCTTTGGCTTCTTGATCCCAAAGCTGAACATGAGTGTCCACAAAGTATCAACAATAATTCAGGCCAGCCTTGAGATCCTGACTGTGTCCCTGGGCAGCACTTGGGAATGGCAACTAGCAGGTTAGACCAGTGTTATGGGGTAGAAAAAGTGTTTTAAAACTGTTTCTTTCACCTGATAAATAAAATAAAACCCTGGGGAAAAGGGGGGAGAGAGGAGTATTGGGGGGGAACTCACGGAAGACTGGCCCCGGGCTCGGAGCCAGGAAGCTGTGGTGCCTCAGCCAGCAGCATTGAGAGACCAGTGCGGGGCCAAGGACCACAGAGCTCGGAAGCGTCGTGTGCTCGGGGCTAGGTTCCCACCATGGCCCAGGCAAGCCGTGGCAGGGGAAGGGCCGCCGCCACTGTAGCTGCCTTGGTGCTGCTTGTCCACTGCTGCAGGGGGGTTCCCCAGCCCCACTGCTGCTTGGCCACCGCTATTTCCAACCACCCCCTGCCCCTGTCGCCGGCTGCTCCCACGGAAGCTACGGCAGCTGACCCCACTGCCGACCCAATGTGGGCAGGCACCAAGCAGCAGGGGGCCCACCGGAGCTGAGCCACTGCCACCATGGTTCTTGCCGTGCAAGCTGGGGTGGGGGTGGCTTGGCACATGGAGCTGAGCAGAGACTGGGTGGCATGGGAATGGGTAGCATTGAGAACAAAGGCAGCCTTTCCATGCATGGGAACAGGGTGAAAGCAGGGAGGGGACGAGATGAGGCAGGCTTGAAGGTCGTCCAGTAAAAGTGCAAACCGTGCCCCACAGGGCGGAGCAAAGAGGCGGATCTGAGAACCACACAGGCACGGTCATAGGGAATTCTGGGGAGAAGTTGAGAGCCCTATATAACGGATCGGCCATTGCACACGTGGGAATCACCAAGACACAGGAAAGAAGCTCCGTGCTGCCCCTGCTGCCCCTGCTGCTGCCACTGCCACTGCCACCATCTTTGTCACAGTCTACAGTCTCCAGCAGGTTTCTGTCACAGCCTCTGCTGCTCCAGCCACACGTGCAGGCTCCAGCAGCAGCCGCTGCCTCTGCTCCAGCCACTAGTGGCACAGCTGCTCCAGCCATTCTCAACTTTCCAGTTGATTAAAATCCTAAACCCCTGCCTACCCTCTGGGAGCTCCAGCAACCCTCATGAACCCCCGCGGCACCTCAGCCATCCCCTGGGACCCCGAGAGACCTCCTGGTGGCCTCCTGCTACTCTCAGCACCCCTGCTGGTCTTCGGAGAGCACCACAACCCCCTGCTACAACCCGGGCACTCTCTTGCAGGCCGCAGTTGTTACTGCATCCAGGACATATGAAAAAAGAAACAATTCTTTTTCTCAAGCAGTTCTGATTTATAATTGTTGTGGTGTTGTGTCTCGTTTACTGTTTACATTTGAATACATATTTTTTTTCCCTTTTTCACTACCCCATATACACACACACACATTTANAATAAACGGGATTTGGCAAGCATCATCTGGCATTTCCCTTCGCTGCTTTGTGACATATATACATATATATAATTTTTTTTTAATAAAGATTTTTATCTTTCTATTCATCTTTTTGGTCTTGTATCCCTAAATTTCAAATAATAAACTGTCCAAACCAGAACAACCAGTCAAAAATTGAGTCCCATTCACTCTCATCCTCATTTTTTTGCTAGGAATATTCCCTAGAATACAAATACAGTGGAATTACGGCACAGAGTGCCTGTGTAGCTGCAGTGGATTCTTCACAAGAAGTTTCCAGATGCTTTGCAGTATTAGTATTAAAAAAAAAAAAATGAATCCAATGTAATTCCTAAAAAGAGAAGAATGAAGAGGAAGAAAACAACTTCTAGCTTTTAAAAGCAAATTGAGATTGATCAAAACAAAACAAAAATGCAACCTATAACCATATTTTGTGTTAAATTCATTGTGAGTTAGCTAATTATAATGGAATATATGCATATTAAATCCAGAGAAGTAAAATTTAAAATTACTAAGATATTAAAACTGAAGCCAATAGAAAATACTTCATCTCCTTTTTCCACTCCTAATTTTTATTTTCATATTCCAAATTGACCTGTTGGAAAATGTAGGCCTCATCTTTCTCTGCTTGGCAAAGTTTGCCTTTAAGGTGATTCATAATCTACAGTAACACAAGTAAGATAAACAAGGGCTCAGTGTATTATTAACACAAGAGAACAAAACATACCCTGTCCTGACATACTTAGAGCTCAGGGAATTGAAATCCCTCATTTCACATTCTCATTCCCCAGTTATGTCTTTTCCATTAGCTGGAGACTGCAAGGCTGTTCCACGTGAGTTTCATGGCACTAATGGAGAAAGTAGATGTTAATAGCTAAAATTTGGGTTTTATGAATTATGTTCCTAAGGCTTAATGGCTTGTGTTCCCTTGGCAACAAATACACCATGTGCTTTTTAATAAGGTTTTTACATGAGCTGTGTACAGGACCAGGCCAGAGATCCTGGCTGATAAGGTTTCTAAAATATTATGAATTCAGAAGAGTGGATCTACCCTTTGACAGAGCAAGTGCCACACTGGCAGAAGAGCAAGAGCCTGCCCTAGTCTTTACAAAATTGCTCCAACCGCAGTGTCCTGCTTTCAGTATCTGTAAGGTTCAATCCTTATTCATGCAAAGACCATCTTCGCTTATTTTATATCAGTAAATTTCATTAACTTCCTGGTTATCCACTTAAATATTCTACAATGAAAAAAATCAGGATGATATACGAGGAATTAAATTTGTCCAGCAAGACCACATTGTGGTTTATCCTGAAGAAATCTTGACATAAAACAAGCTGCTTATTTTATTTCATATTTTTCTATGGAACAACTTATTACAGAAATAGGTGCAGTCTTTTTCAGAACTTCNCCCCAAGACAGTGGGTATCTCACATCCACAGAAAAGAAATCCTAAACTACACAAACTATAGTGATCTAAAAACAGATTTCTGATGAATATGCACAGGCACAGCTGACTCCTATGACTGAAGTCAGCAGAGATCACTCTGAAGTGTCTCTAACCTTCCGCTTCACAACAAATACAAAAGCTCTAAGTACAAGTCTGAAAAGGTTTAGTAGTGGGAGATGAAGGCTGTTGGTCACAAAAGGATGTGGATGTTACCTCTTGAGCAAGCACTGGCCAGAAAAGCTCTTTGCCTGTACTGCTTAGAAAATATTGAACCCAATCATTTTGCTAATCGAGCAGTGACTGTATGTATTTCTAGACTTTCATCTTGAATGAAAGTGAAAGGCAGAGAATTCTACTTTATTATCATACACAATCCAATGCCTTCTTACGTGTTATAGATTCCAGAAAAGCCTCACTCTACAGATTTCACCTCACTTGTAGATGTTCACACCAAGTTTGGGTTTCCACACAATCCCTGTTTGTTCATCCACACAAAATTAAAGCAGTTTTTATCAAAAGGATACTTGAATGTCTCTCTATGGAACAAGGCACACATTTGGAAAGAAAGAAGCATGGAAGAACTGTGGTAAACTAAGCTTGTGATTATAAAGATGGAAAAAAACAGCAAACAAACCTTGTGCCAGCACTGGTCTTCAGCAGTGATTGACAGTGGAAAATGATGTTGAAAAGGTCACTTTTTTATTTGGTATCACGTCCATGGCACAAGTAACATAATTAACACCATATAAATCTTGGCTGGCTCTAATCTTTTTAACACTGTAAAAACAGCAAAGGGGGGGGAACACTGAACCTCTAACACGAAGTGCCAAGTAATTAACTTGCTTATATTCTTACATGGTCACTCACACAGTAGCTGATGCAAGTAGTAAAAAGTGCAACCACGTGATCCATATGCACCTTAAAACATTTAATGACAGTAATCCATGCAGTGCTCACAGTCAAGGAGCCTGACATCCATTGTCATTGGGACCAAAACTAAGAGGAAAGAGAGCTCTGCAGAGTTAGAAGTAGCTGCTGCATTCTGCATCTTCCCTGACAGCTTCACACTCACAATAACCAGACCCCATTAACCAAAGGTGAAGTTAAGCATGATTTAACAGCCAGCTTGTACAGACTCCTGGGCTTCTGAGTCTGCCCCTGAATCAGGACAGGAACAGAGAAGTGTGTTATGAGCTGCTGCATGGTGACCTGAGAGTTGGGCTTATCCTACCAGTGCTGTCTCTAGAGTTCCTATGGAAAGCCAGCAGATGGAATTTCTAGTGCTCCAAAATCTACACGAGCAGGGAAACCTCAATGCAGTTCTAGAGACATCCATCTGCTCAACATCGAGAGACAGAGGGGATACCATAGACCCTTTCTTTCCCCTCCACATTTTATCTTTAGGGTTTTGATTTATGTTCCAGAAAGAGAAACTCACCTCTTCCCATTGTTATGATGTGCAGAATCAAACCCCACAACTTGTGAAAGTTACGAAGCAGGGGATATTTCCACCTAGCTCACCCACCGACCGTTCATTAAGTGAGTTACATATTCATAAAATGAGCATGCATAGACATTAGTTTTCTGAGAACAGGCATTGCTAATGCAGATTAGTTCCGGGAACTGATTAGCATAAGTTTCCTCCCAATCTCTGCCCAGACTCTGCCCAGGTCCTGCCTTCTTGGGGTCTTCCATGGTCATTTTGTGATGAAGGCTCAAAGTCTTCCTCTCAGTGTCCTTCTGACTTTTGGTTTGGCTGGTGATGCAACTGTCACATTTTGGCCTGAGATCCTGTTATCAGTCTTAGGTACATTGGTGTAAATTGGTGTAGCTCAGATTTAATTTCCAACCCTATTGTTCAATTAGACTTCATTGTTCTCAACTCAGTTGCAATCAGTGTTCATCAGTTTGGCTTGTTTATCTAAAGCAACTGGAAACTTCAGAAAGAAACAATTCCAAACCTAGGAAAAGAGTGCTCCATTGATCCATCTGAACTTACAAACACAATGAGAGGATTATTAAACATGTGGAAACAATATCTAACTGATAGGGAGGAAAAAAGAAGGTGGAAGTAGCACCAAAGTATACAATGGAACAATTAGTATGAGAGACATCTCTACAAATCAGACTGAACAAAACTGATATTAATAGATAAGGTGTGCACTGAACCACGACAGGTGGCACAGGGAAGAAAAGGAGACAGCAAAACTGTTAGAGCAGGCAAGCTTATGTAAGCAGAGAACCATCTTTTGTTTCCTCTCCTCACATCACATCAGGCTCGGTCAGTGTAATTAGGACTCCCTGACTGCTATTGCACTGACCTGAGCATCACTGAACATCAAGAATGTAAAAATGAAATTGCCTCTCTTTGCTACTTCACAAGATGTAATAGAATTATACTGAAAACCAACATTGACACTGTAAAACAAAGCATCACCAGCCTGCACCAACCCTGCCAGAGCTCAAAGAATGCTTGGACAGCACTCTCGGGCACATCCTGGGATTTTTGGGGTGTTCTGTGCAGGGCCAGGAGTTGGGCTCAATTATTTTTGGGGGTATCTTCCAGCTCAGGATATTTCATGATCACAAAAATGTGGAGAAGGCAACTTCTATAAAGCTTGTAAACAGGTCCATCAGCCACGGTTTCACCACTGAATGTTGCCATCATTGCACAACTCAACCACTGGAAATAAATCATTATTCCCAGCTAACAAAGCATCCAAGGTATAGTAAGTTCCTGCTTCAGAGCAGAATTCCTCTCTGTCCCATCAATGACACAAAGTATGAGGCAGTCACGAACCACTGGCTGCAATGTCATTCTCCAGGAACTGAGAAGTAAATTGATTTCCATGACTCAACTGCTCAAATCAATACCCACCCTCCCCTCCTCCCATACACACAGAGACACTTTTCTTCCTTTAAAATACACAACATTATCTCCAAATTTAAGGAGCATTACTGTGCTTAATGTGGTATGAATACATTTTTCAGGGGAAAACATTTTTAGCCTATTACTTTATCCGATGAAAAATCTGTCATCAATTCTTGTGAATCTGATCATAAACAACTGTGGTGCAACAATTTTGTATTCATGCTCTTCACCTAACAGGAACGCGGTTCTGAAATTTTATGCCAGTTTATGATTTGAATCACCTCTATGAACACAACTGTAGCCCTATGCTGTAGGCCAAAATCTTTGCCTGAGCATGTGTAGAAGTAAGACTCTGACTGGACATGGACAGATTCTCATAATTGGACAAGGAGAACCTGATTCCCAGGTCATTGGATATTTAATGTAAACAATATAGTGCTTTATAACCTGAAACTGCGTAACAAGAAGGAGGCAGACATGTTCTGACTTCTTGGAGAGCAGACCCTCTGCCTGGTCGTGAGACATCTGATCAGGCAGAGAGATGTGTCCAGGCCCACCAGACACACTGTCTGGAGGGCATGGACGCAGAGTCTGCTAGGTAGGTAAGATATGCTTAGCTATGCTTAGAATGCCAGCATGCAAGTAGTTAAATAAACGCATGCAAAGCTTCATGGAGTCTAGCCTTCTCATCATTCTCCCTGCCTCCTGGATGAACCGGACACAACACACAACATCCCAACATCTCTGTGTTTAGGTGAAGGATGTGAGAAAACATCACTTCCCTGGGATATGACACTGTTCAAAGTTACAACATCACACAAGAGGCAACTATGGACATTTTAAGTAGATTCCTAATGAAAGTTAAAAATTGCCCATTGGCTAAATATTAAATTATTAATTAACTTTCTGAGAGAACATTTTGAAGCAGCAAGAGCAGATCCATTAACAAGGTGTAATGGTTTGACCCTGGCTAAATGCCAAGGACTCACACACACANCTCTGTCAGGCCCCTGCTCCAGACATGGACATCCCACAAAGTCACAGCCTCCTTCCAGCATCCATCTGCTCCAGCGTGGGGTCCTTCAGTCCTCCACAGGCTGCAGATGAATCTCTGCTCCCTATGGTTCCCCATGGGCTGCAGGGGAGACAACCCACTTCACCATGGCCTGCACCACAGGTTGCAGCAGCCCCATTCCGGTACTTAAGGCATCTCTTCCCCCTCCTTTTCCACTGACCTTGGTGTTAATCACAACTTTTCACTCTGCTCTTCTCTAGCAGCTATGTTCGTCTGCCTCTACCTTTTTTTCTCCTTCTTAAATATGTTACCACAGAGGCGTTACCCTAACTCCTAATTGGCCTGGTCTCGGCCAGCGGCGGGTCCAGCCTGGAGCTGACTGACATTAGCTCTGCTGGAAATGGAGAAACTTCCAGCATCTTCTCAAAGAAGCCTCCCCCATAGGCCTCCTGCTACCAAAAAACCTGGCCACTAAAACCCACTACACAAGGGCAGTAAGTAGCTTTTCTCAGTTCAAAGATAGAAAAAAGAAATTCAAGCCCCTGGTGCACAGACTGGCAGGTGTGAGTTACAGCCTGCTCAGGGATCTGAGCCATAAAGATACTGAGAGCCAAAACACTCTGAGGATGAAAGCACCCACATCAGCAGTGGAATGTGTTCCTGCAGAGGTATTAAGGGAAAAGCACTTCTTCTGCCTTTATTTGCATATATAACATGATGGACTGACAGCCTGATTTATCGTTGGGGGTTTTTTAATCTCCAAGAAAATCCTCTTTATTACTAATTACTAAATTACTATCAATGGCAGCTTCAAATCTTGCTGCTCCTTCACATGAAGTAACAACACAAGGACAACAATATCTGCCTAAAGTTTTGCCTCTAGGCTCCACAGAAGTTATATCCAGCTCCATTAATCCTACCCAAAGATAGCTGCTGATGGCTGCTAAGGTAAACAGTAGTTATTTGTCCACATCAGTTATGGATTTTGGACATAGGCTCCAGTGTTCCTACCATTCAGATTTGTTTCCCACATTCTCAACACCCAGAGCACAATATATGCTGCCTAGAAGTACTGAGCTGTTTATTTTCAAAAAAGCACATAACCATCCACACATGGGATCAATTTACTTACAAAACGTAAAGTGTCATCAATGGAAGATACTGTAAACTATTTTTCCTTAGCAGCAGAAGAACAACAAATGCAAATCTAAAGTCTGTATTTCCTACCATTCTCATCATTTTAAAAACATTAAGCCTCTAAAATCCATCCCTGTTGGTGTTTGGACATCATTCCACCTCCCTGCCTTAAACCAAAGGGCACTTGTTCCTGCACAGTGAAGTCAAACACCAAACAACACCTGCCTTGTGGAGCCCAGGTAATTTCCAGGAGCTGGAGCTGGTGTGTTCTAAGGGTAGGTTGTTGAAGGCCAACTCAAGCTTTCACATGCACAACAGAAGATACTTACCAGTGAAATAATGATTCCAAAGGGCATGGAATTGCAGAGATTGCAGGTAGGGAGGGGCAAAGTGCTCTGACTTTACATTCTTTTTATTGTTTATTAAATTCATGCATCTAAATAAAAATATATAAATATAGCTTGGTATGTTGTCTTCATATAGGATTATACTATATAAAAAAATTCACATAGTTTGCATGAATTCCTGTAAAACTCAGTTCTTGTACATAAGCTTATAATTTTTATATATACTTTATAATTTACTTTATATTAAATTTGCAATTGATATCTGTCATAAGCATGTTACATTTATTTGTAATGCTACTGTATCAAGTCCAAAGGTGCTCTGA
>WEIV01008987.1:6647-34582 GCA_013390005.1 Calyptomena viridis | reverse complement strand
TTTTTGGTGTTTTTTTTTTTTTTGCCATCCAATTTTTGGTTTTGTTACGGCTTTTTGGGCCGCCTGACTCGTCAGTGGAAATAAAATATCCACGGGTGCCTCCAGGAGGAAAGCTGAGACACTTCCAGCGGGAGCCGACCGGGAGCTGCCGGCTTTGCTGCGAGCCTTTTCTGCCCCTTTTCGCCTGAAAAGGGCTTTTCTCCTCCTTCCCGGGCAGGGAAGCGGCCGTTCCACCAGGACACCGGAGCGGGTGGTGGCAGAGCAGGACCCCGCCATGGACCCCGCGCTGGTGCGGATCCCGCCGGTCACAAAGGAGAGCGAAGGACCCACCCAGCGATGGTTTATTTAACACCCATCTCCCTGGCTGCCTCCGCCGAGTCAGGAGGCTCTGCCGGGGAAAATCCCCTCTGGAAAAACCGCTGCTGCGGAGGGAGCATCCCTGAGCATCCCTGTGGCATCTTCCGAACCATCGGCGCTGGGAATACGATTCACCGGGGACGAGATGTCGCGGTCCCCGAGAGCTCCTGGGCAGCTCGGCTGGGCATCCACCGGGGAGGCCACCGGCTCCAGCCGGGGATGAATGGGCTCTGCCGCCCTTCCGGCTCGGTCTCCAGCAGAAATTAGGTGTTCCTGGTACCAGCAGCTCAGCTCCAGCATCCCAATCCAGCTCTGGGAAAGCCATCATCACATCGTGGGAATTTAATGGCTGGAGAGGCAGGGCCTGGATGCAGCGAGCCGGCGGCAGCACGGCACAGCTCCCCGCAGGGCACGGCTGCAACCGGGGCTGGAACTGGGGCTCGTCTCCAGCCCCGCTGAGCATTTCCAAGGACGGGCAGGGGCAAAGTTTTCCAGCCGTGCCTGGTGTTTTCCAAGGGATGAATTCGTTGGCATCGGGCAGTAGTGGCTTGCCCGGCTCTGGTTGTTGGGATCTCTGTAGGGAGGTTTTTGATACATGTGTATATCTATTTTTTTTTACATATATGTATTTTTACAGATATATATATATATATTTGTGTGCATCCTCCTGCTCAGAATGCTCTTGTCCCGGGGCTATGAGCAGCTTGCCCGGGTGGGTGACGAGCTTTTGTGGAGGACAGAGTGGCTGTGGAGCTCTGCGGGTGTGAGGACAGAGCCATGTGGCTCCTCTCTCAGTAAGGAGCGTCCAGCGTCTTTCTCGGGATGATTTTGTGGGATTTGGCAATTTTATACCTTTCCATGCCCTTTGGGTTGTGTTCAGCTGTCCACCGTGCCGGGCACATGCCACTGGTCAGTGGCCACACATGGGGACATCCCTCCGGCGGGATCCCGACCGGCAAAGCCACTGTACCTGGGCTCTGGTGCTGGGGTCTGAGGTGGAAAATATCCGTGGCAGAGGGCACCAGGGAGGGATTTGAGTTGCTGAGGATCCATAAAACTTTAGGAGCGGATTTGTGGTGCCGGGGAGCTGCGGTGTGAGCCGGGTGCGGTTGGGCCAGGCTGCCTCGAAGCCGTGGCGGAAGGAGAGGGAAGCTCTCGCTGCGGTGCCTTCTGGTGACCTTGTGTGTAGAGCAGGGGAAGAGAAAGCCATTCCCTGGCTGCGGGAGCACGGCTTGTTTTCCCGGCTTCAGGAGCAGCGTTACTGTGGCTGCTGGGTCGGTTCTGGTGGGGCACGTTCTCCGTGCTGGGGCAGCGCCGGCTGCGAACTGGGCCCCGTTTCATCCGACTGTATCATTAAAAATTGAAATAGCTCGGTGTGCATATGTATCCCGAGGCTGGAGCAGGGAAGCCCATGAAGGGAAGAGGTGGGTGGCTGCTGCCGGGCCGTACCCTGCGGACAGAGCCCTCCGAGAGGCCACGTCTCCTCAGTTTTTAAGCCCCTCTGGTTATCTGTCTTATTTGAGCCTGAAATTCGTCCATCCCCGAGCAGGCTGTGGAGGAGCCCTTTCCCTCCTGGGGCTGGTTTTTAATTGNTGCTGTCGGGTTTCCACGGGCGGGGATGTGGGGTCCTCAGCGGGGGGGGGGGGGAATGGTTTTGGTGGCAAGAGCCTGGTGGCCCCACGGCTCATTCTGGGGACAGAGCAGAATGTCCCTGGTGAGGTCCTTTGCTGATGGTGTGTCATCCTGGGATGGAGGGGGGCTGGTGTGACCCCCGCCAAGGCTGGGGATGCTGCAGCTGGTGGGGTGGGCCGGGGGCTGCACCTGCCGGGACCCCTCTCCCGGCCCCGCCGGCATCTGTGCCGCCGCATGTCCGTCTGCAGCGGGCGCATGCATGCAAAAATAAGACATTTCTTCTTTCTCTTCTGCCTCCGCATTCCTCAAAAAGCTAATATTCATGAAAGGTAATTCAATCAAACCACGATGCCTATCAGCTAATGCAGCAAAGCTGGCGCAGGGGTGAGAATGGGAGCCAGGAACACAAAAGCCCTGTTTTATTACCTCCTGCTTGCCTGAGAATTGCTTTTCTCCCTCGAGTGAGCCGGCTAAAGCTGGCTTTATTATGTTAACCTATTTGCGTGTCAAGAGCTATTGTGCCTCTCTTTATCTGTGTTTGTATTTGCTCGATGCAGGGAATAAAAGGACGAGGCGAAAATGGATGGCTGGTCAGTGCTCCGCACTCTGGGGGCACTGATTGGTTGCTAAGTGATTTGCATCCCCGGTAATCGCTTTTATCTCGGAAGAATGTCGTGTATAATTATAAGCCTACTGACATCTTTTGAAATCTGCCTAATGGGTGTTTTTAATTTACATGGGAAGCAGGGGCTATTTGTGTTGCTCTGATTACAGGTTGGGTGAGTATATGGGTTAAAATAGAGATATTTCCATAGATGCGGGGCACCAGGAAGGAGGAGGCTGGGATTTTGGCGAGTCTCTGCTTGTCCAGGGATGGGTGGAAGAGTGTCGCCGGGTGTTAGTTTGGGATTTAATCCCTCAGCCCACTGCGTAGACTCGGATGCTGCTGGTCTGTGTGCTCAGCCCTTCCGTGGGTTGCTCCTGTGGCCATCCCATGAAATACAACACGAGGTGGGCTCCTGGTTGCGGCCAGACCTGTCTGGCTGCGGCTGTGAACCGCCAGGACCCCTCTCTGTGGCCTGGGGACGAGGTACTGGAGGGGCTGTGCCACTGAACCGCTGCGGTGGCCACCTGTGCCAGCATGGGGTTGATGGTGCTGGTCCGGGTGGCATAAGGAGCTCACTGTGCCAGTGAGGGAACAGGCTCAGGTTCCCTCTCAGCCCCCCGTGCAGGGAACGCCGGGGGCTTCGCCGTGCCGGGAGTACCTATGGAACCAGTGCCTGTGGGTCTCGGGATCTGGGGGATCCTGTGGCTCCCTCAGGTAGGTTCACACAGCCGTGGTGGGGCTGCCGTGTTCAGTCACGGCAAATAGAGCTACCAGAGCACCTGCAGTCCCACTGCCAACCCTGGGCACCTGCATCCCAGAACCCCAAACGGTGGCTCCTACCAGTCTGTTAACGGGGGTCGGGGTGTGCTCCTGGTGTCGGGGGCATCGGCTGTTGGGCAGGCAGCAGGGTGTGGGTGCTCTGGGACTGGGGCATGGGTGCTGACACTGTCCCGTGTGCTCCCGTGTGCTGTGGGAAGCACCCCGGCAGGAGCACCGTGCTGGCCATGCCAGCAGCATGCTCGGCTTTCCTGCTTTCCTCCTCTGTGTTGGTAAATAATTGGAAAGGCGGAGGTGTGAGCAGTGGAGAGATAAAGAGTTCTGGGGGTCCCCTCGTGGCTCTGTGCACTGGGACACCTGAAACACGCAGAGGTCCTGATGTGAGATTGGTGCTTGCGACGGGCATAGGGGCTGGGCTGGGCGAGGGTGTGGGGCAGGTCCCAGGGGTAGGTCACCCACAGGGGCAGCTCCAGCCAGTTGTCTCCTCTCTCCTCCTCTAGGAAAGGCCATAACTGAGCCACCAGCACGTGCCTGGCTCCCTCAGGCCGCGCACAAGGTGACCCCATCAATTTGCAGGGCTGAGGTGGTTCTGTGGCACCGTGGGCAGCGCTGTGCTGAGCAGGAAGGGGTGCCAGGCTGGTGGGAAAGACAGCATGGGAAAAGTTTATATAGGGGGATAAATACTGGACCCCGTGCCTTGGACTCTGGGGTGCTGTGCCCCCTGCACTGGCAGCCCCATCCCATCCCACCCTGTCCTGCTGGCGAGCAGTGCGGGCACCGCTATTTATGGCTGGCTGTAAACAAACTCCCAATGAAAGAAAGTTAATGACCTGAGACTGACAGGAGCCTGCTGGGAGTTTTTATAGCCCCTGGGACTCCTTTTGCTAAAGAGAGAATACATCAGCGTTTTAACCCAAAACGGCGAGAGCCCTGTGGTGCGGGGGCTGGGGTGCTGGGAGAGAAGGGGATTTTGGTGGGGGGGACCTCACTGTTGGCTCTGTGTCTGTCTCCCATCCTGGAACTGGGGTGCACAGCCCCCTCCTCAGGAGGCACATCCCAGCATCGGGGGCTCTCCAAGGCTTTGCCATCTGCCTGTTGTAGGTCATCTCTGCCGCACTCCAGGCGAGAGTGGGGGCTGGCTTAGTGTGGCTGGTAACCACACACTAATAAAGCCTTAATACCCTGCAGCGGGGAGATTTCGCTGTCAGAGATAAATATTCATATTGCTTTCCAATTCAGCCTTGGCTGCACGACAAGGGCGCCGTGGGGGGAGACGGGAAGGCTGCAGTGTGGGGTGCTCCGAGCCCCGCTGGCTGCCCTGCCTGCTCCTGCCCGCCTGTTGTGTTTGATACCGTGTCTCCTGGCTAATTGTGGGGTGTGAATACCATCCCCGGTGCTCTGGGGGGACAGGGTGGCAAGTGTGGCACAGGGTGTGCCTGTCACCCTGCTCCCTGCCTGCTCCTTCACCGTCGCCTCGCACGCACAGCCTCCATCTGCACGCGACGCTTGATTTACTGAGAAGAGCTGGCAGTTAAACCTGACAAATTGAAGGCGGTTTTAAGTGGTTCAGGTTAATTAATAGTCAGGGAAGTATCAATTTTTTAAGGGATGCTCTTGGCTCACAGGGAGAACTGGAGCTTGACTTTGGCTTTGGAAAGTAACACCATCTGTGCGGGTGCCCACGGGCAGGGGGATGGAGCTGGGCAGGGGGATGGAGCCACACTGGGTGTTGAGCTTGGTGCTCCACCAAGTTCTTGTCCAGTTCCTGTCCCAGGAATATGCTGCTGATATTTTTGACCCTGGGTTTACCAGGACAGGGAGGGACAGGACCGTGATAGGGCCATCCTGCGAGGCCCAAGCCCTGCTGCTTGTCTCAGTGCCCTGTGGGGCTCCAGTTATCCTCTCTCCTTTCCTGGTGACCTGCTGTGATCTGTGCCGTGGCAGCAGTACCAGAGCATACATCTGTGCCAATAACCAGAGCACGTCAGCCATAGCCACCTGTTGTGGCACAGCCAGGCAGCTGCAGGGTCTGTGCTGCGACCCAGGGATGAGCAGCAATGTTAGCAGGGCTGTGGGGGTCCATCCTGGGCTGGAACTGGGAGCTGATATGGATGACCTGGAGCAGCACCCACTCCCCTTGGTTCATGTGCATGTGACCCGTGTTCTCATATCTGCTGAACCTGGGCCGTGGGAATGCCAGGGAGGCAGATTTTGAAAAACTCATAATGAAAAAAGCTTAATCTCCTTTGTTTGGAGAAAAGGCAGCCAGTCTGTGGGTCTGTGCAGCACAGGAAGCCTTTGAGCTGTGTGTGGTAACCACTCGATGGCACAGAGACCTGAGCAGTGTCTGTGGTGGTCACGGCACTCCAGTACCATGAGGTGCTCCAGGGATGGGCACCTCCAGACTCTTGCTCAGGCCTGTGTCCTGGAGCAGCTCTGAGCCTTCATCAGATCACGTGTTCCATCTTTCTCAGCACAGACCAGGATGCAGGTGGAAGTGGTGGTTTTCCAGCAGCCCTAATGCTTGGGAATATGAGAGATTAAGGTTAGTGACCATTTTTTAACTCAATAAAGGGGAAGACAAGCTGGAGTCTGCAGTCCAGAGATATAATTAGTTCGCAGCAGTGGTGCTTTCTTGATTTAGCTTCAGAGAGCAGAACAGGACAAGGATGTTATACCAAATTAGCAATAACACAGAACCAGAGCCTTGCTAGGTGAGATAACAAGCCATTTTTATAGCTCTTCTTTACGGACTTTTTTTTGGAAAGTGAGGGAAGGAAGAAAGAGACCAAGTCTTTATTTCTTTTCATGGGGGGACAGTTATTAGTGAGCTCAGAAAGCCCAAAGCTGAGTGATCTGTTGGACAACGCAGATGATAAAACAATCAAACAGCTTGGAGCTGGACTGATGCCGTCTGTCTGTCTGTCCAGAGGGAGGCTGAGCCGTGTCCCAACAAGGACACGGACAAGGGCCACCCACACACTGTGGATGTGTCCTGTCTGCTGCAGCGAGGGTTTATGGCACGTGGCCTGGCAGTGCCCCGAGCTGTGTCCCAGCAATGTGATCCCAAGCCATGTCCCCCCTCGGACACCCTGTGACCCCGAGCAGCGTCCCCTGGCTGGCAGCCGGTCCCCAGCAGTGAGACCCCAATGGTGTCCCGTACCGAGCACACCAGTCCCCAGCAGTATGACCCTGAGCTGTGTCCCCCAGCAGCACAGCAGTCCCCAGGGAGGTGACCCCAGCCGTGTCCTCTGCACAGCCCTGGTCAGATGGCAGCCGCCTGCCGTCTGCCAGCGCCGCGCTCCCTCTATACTGTGGATCGATGGCCATCGATTTTTCGTCCCGTGTAAACCTGGATGGGTCTGGGCTGTGCAGGGTTTTTGTGCTCGTCTGGCTCCGTCTCTGCCACGGCCACGGTTGGAGCAGCCCGTGCTGGTCTCCTCATCCCACCCACCTCCCGCTTGCCTCCACAGCGACAAGACTCAAGGACACCCGGAAAAACTGCCTGGTAAAGAGTCAAGGAAACTTGGGTTTCATTAATCAGCTTTTAATGACAAGCTCTGCTGTTTGTGTGGGTCATTTGCAGTGTGTTCCCCCTCTCCTCAACCCCCAGGGCAGCACCCCCAGCCCCTCCTGTGGTACCCACAGCTGTTTTGGGGCATGCATGGAGCATCCCCAGGGACACTCCTGCTCCAGGGTTCTCCCTCCTGGTGTTGCCCCCCCTGCAGCCACTCCTCTCCCATGGGGCAGAGCCAGGCAATGGGACAGGGGGCTGTTGTCCCCTCCCTGTCCTTTCCCCTTGCCGGAGTTTCACAGCCTGACAGGATTGTCCCCCCCCAGAGGAGCTCTGGCTGTGTGGGACCACTCGAACCCATCCTGCTGCACCCCCAGACCACCATGGGGAGCATCTCCCCCACGCGATGGGGACAGAGCTGGGGACATCTCTGCTTGTCCCCAGCAGCCGCAGAGCTGCTCTCCGGGCGATTAACACCCTGCAATGATCATCAGCTCTCGTCGTAATCATTAAGACTATTAGAAAGAAATGTTGGCTCGCAGCTCGTGTCAGACTTTCCGTTCTGCTTTGCAAACGCGCACAATTAATGCCAATCAGGCGGGGGAGGCAGCCAGCTCGGATCCCGGCTGCTCCCAATGCCGGCTGTCAGCTCCCCCATCCCGCCTGGTANCCTTGCCGGAGTTTCACAGCCTGACAGGATTGTCCCCCCCCAGAGGAGCTCTGGCTGTGTGGGACCACTCGGATCCATCCTGCTGCATCCCCAGCCCAACATGGGGAGCATCTCCCCCACGTGATGGGGGCAGAGCTGGGGACATCTCTGCTTGTCCCCAGCAGCCGCAGAGCTGCTCTCCGGACTATTAACACCCTGCAATGATCATCAGCTCTCGTCGTAATCATTAAGACTATTAGAAAGAAATGTTGGCTCGCAGCTCGTGTCAGACTTTCCGTTCTGCTTTGCAAACGCGCACAATTAATGCCAATCAGGCGGGGGAGGCAGCCAGCTCGGATCCCGGCTGCTCCCAATGCCGGCTGTCAGCTCCCCCATCCCGCCTGGTACATTTTCATACAATTGCTACAAACATCTGAGGGAAACTCCGCGTTCTTCGGCAGCGCTGAGTATTGTTCTCTGTTCCTTTTAATTACTCGGCATTCAGCAGCTCATCCGGCCTCGGATCGGTGTGGAAAGTAGGGATTTGTAAAACAAATATAGGAATCTGGAGAGATGCCTTATTTTCCCATTTAGCGGCTGCGTTGTCTGTGTCTAAATAAGAAAAAACAGTTTAATTTGTCTTTTTCTTCCCCCCCTCTAATGTTGCTTTCTCTCTGTGGGGACACAGTCTGGTCTCTGTCCCCCAGGGAACCCCAAAAGCTGGGTGAGCTTGGGAGAAGGAGGGGGAAGAGCTGGAATTACTTGACCGGATGGTGGCATAATCCTCGTTACAAAAGTACACATCAATTATAAGAATTTCCACAGTAATCTTGGAAATCTATCTTTTCTGCTGAACCAGCTCATTAAAGAGCACCATTCATTTCCATCTCTCCGGCTGAGAAGGGTTTAAATCTCCAGAGCTTTGTGTTACCAAATAGACTGAGGGTGATGGACTCACGTTAAATATTAAAAGGAAGAAGTTGATTTTTATTTTTTTCCCCTCCTTCCCCCAGACAGGCAGCACAAAGTGTAACATGAGGAGAAGAGGGGTCCCTGCCCTGAGTAACCTCCCCAGCTGTCGGTGGGTGACACGGGGCTGTGCTCGGTGGGCGGCTTTGAGGACCCCCCTCGCCTCCCCTCACCCAGGGACCCCAGCCAGCACCCAGGGAGAAGGGAGGACGGAGGGAGGTTTCCCCAGGCCACCCTGGCAAACCCCCGAGCCTGCGCTGGACTCGGCCGTGGCACAGGCAGGGCTTTTGTGTGCCAGCGGGGTGAGGGATGGGCACAGAGCCCCTTTGTGTGCAGCTGCGGGCAGAGCAGGATGAGGGGATACAGACCAGCCACGGAGATGGGCAGTTGGTGCCCAGGATGAGGAGGGGGACCCAGGGATGGGGAGCAGCGGCTGGCCGGGGTCGAGGGCGGCACGGGGCAATGTGTGCGCTGTGCCGAGGCTCTGTGCAAACATGTTAATTTGTTTTCTTTCTTGCCTCGCCTTTCAGGATAATTGGTTGCATTTGAAGCCTTTGTGAAAGCCTTTGATTATAGTAATTTCAGCAGCGCGATCTACCCTGGATTCCTTGGTCGGATTCTTTCACGGCTCAGGCACTCGGGGCTGTAATTAGGGAGCGGCGCACGCCCGGCTGCCGCGGCCGAGGCACCGCGGTGCTGCCGCTGTGGCCGGGGGAGCACAGGGACCTGACACTGCCGGGGGCAACCGAACCCCGGGCTGGGGCGGGAGGAGCTGTGATGGGGAGCTTTGCTCTCTGCCATGTTGAGTTTGTTGGGTCTCAGCTGGAGACGTGGGCGCTGCAGTTGCCCGTGACGTGGATGCCTGTGCCGAGGTGGGCTCGTGGCTTGTTGGGGCCCAGGGTGCTTTTAATTGCTGCTCTGGAGCCCTCCTTGGATCTGCTTGGCTTTTCTGCTGGTTTGGTTTCGTGTCTCTGCTGGAGCTGGGACTGAAAGCCCATGAACGTCCTGAACATCCACAATGGGATGGTGGGCAGCTCAGTGAGCTCATCCCCCTGGCCCCTCTTCCCCATCCATGTGCAGGATGAAGGCGTGGCATGCCCGGATGAGTGAGGTTTTATTTGAGGAGCTCGTGCCACAACAGAAGGGACACATCTGTACAGGCAGGTCCTGCCCGCCCTCTGCGCGCTGGCCCTGCCAGGACCCTGGTGCACACAGCCAGGGGTGAGCTCTGCCAAAAACCCCGGCGGCGCCGAGTGGGGCCCTGACCTTTGCTAACGGGGCCGCTCCCCCCCTCGCTCCTGGCATTTCATTCCCAGTCCCACGTAATGACCTTCTCGGCAGCAGCGTGCCAGCGTCTGCCACTTCCAATTACCCACGGCAGCTCGGCGGAGCACACAGGGCTCCTTCCTCCCTACCAGGAAGGCAGTGAGATGTTGCACTGTGATCCCCCACCTTCCTGGCTCACAGGAGCCCTCAGGGACCCCTGGCACTGCCCAGGGCTCTGTGTCCCTGCACTGGGGTGCTGGAGGTGCTTGGCTTTCCAGAATCATTATTAACCTGTTTGAGAGCTGTTCCCGCTCACAGCGAAAATAGATCTTTAATCTCTGCCCAAAATAGCTCATTTGATGAGAGGCCTCCTTAAAGCTGACACATAAATTTAACCAGGCTGCCCAAGCCCTGTGCGGGGACGTCTGCAAATACTCAACAGCACTTGAATTGTTGGGGGTTTTTTTTTAAACTCCATCGTTTTGGACACATCTGATACTTTATTTCTTCCACTGGGTCATTTGTACCACTCAGGAGGTGATATACCCTGCCCTGTCCCAGTCTTCCTGCCCCTGCTTGTGAGCCAAAGGTTATTTTGGGTTGTTTTTTGATGTTGACTTTCTTGAACAGTTCAAGGAGTTTCCTCTCGTAGCAGCCACAGGAGGAGAAACCTTGGCTCTGAGTGGGATGGGAGAGAGTGAGATGCTGCCTTAAGATGCCAGCAGTGAGGGGATGCTCTGTCCAGGTCTGGTGCCACTCCGTCCCTGGCTGTGTGCCACAGCTGGTGGGCTCTGTGCCATCCCAGTGTCACAGCAGCCCAAAAAAGGCACCATCCTGCTGGCAGCAAAACGTTTCCTCCGTATGTAAAGGCGGGCCCTGGGGAAATCAGANGGCTCTGAGTGGGATGGGAGAGAGTGAGATGCTGCCTTAAGATGCCAGCAGTGAGGGGATGCTCTGTCCAGGTCTGGTGCCACTCCGTCCCTGGCTGTGTGCCACAGCTGGTGGGCTCTGTGCCATCCCAGTGTCACAGCAGCCCAAAAAAGGCACCATCCTGCTGGCAGCAAAACGTTTCCTCCGTATGTAAAGGCGGGCCCTGGGGAAATCAGAAATGGGGATGCTCAGTGTGTCACAGCTCACTGCTGGGTCCCAGGCTCATCCCAGCACCTTCTCAGCATCTCCAAAGGCCTTGGGCTTGGAGAAGCCACTCAGCTGCTCTGGGTCGCTCCCCCAGCCCTGTACTTCCCCACCACCCCAGTGAGATCCTGAGCAGCAAAATAATCACTTCCAGCATCATTATCTGTTGCAAACCCCAACTTCCAATTTTAATCAGAGGAGCTGGTGTTGCTTTAAGATCTGTGGGTTTTAAAGATCACAAGAGGGGTTAGAGAAAATTACCCTTGACTCTGACATGCTAATGTAATCTCTAACCAGATCTGCAGCACTGCAGGTAAAATTACTTTTTAGATTAACATTTAATTATTAACAGGGCCCCCTGAAAGGCCCGGGGCTGGAGTGCACGGAGGGGAGCGGATTATCCGGGTGGGATGGAGCAGCAGTCGGGCGAGGGAAGGTCGTGGTGGCACCGTCCTTGCCTCATAGCACCCTTGGTGGCAAACTTTGGGCTTTATGTTACCTGCCACTCCTCATGATTTATGGTGGAGTGACCTTTCCATTGCTTGTAGGGCTGAGCTGTGGTGTCACTCACCAAGTGCCACGTCCCCTCCACCCCAAATCTGGATGGGAGATGGGCACGGGCTGGCACGGCAGCTGCTGGCACCACGCAGTGCAGGGTGGCAGCACCAGCCAAAACCCTGCTCACCTTGTGGTGGGATGAGCACCCGCTCTGTGCAGGAGGAAGCCTTCCTCCTTCAGCACCTCCTCATCCTCACAGGGTGCCATCAGGTGGGAAACCAGTGTCTGTGGGGACTGGAGGTGGTGGCAGCAGCCAGGGCTGCTGGTGCAGCTCCAGTAGCCGTGGAGTTGCCAGGAAGGGGAACTCCTTGGCTGGGAAGTGGGATTCTCCTCCATCCCAGCATGGAGGGACAAGGGACAGGGTGGGTAGCCCTGACACCGTGGCGGGTGGGTTTGTTGTGCTTTGCACACCATGGACCATCAAGGACTTTAGCTTCATTTCCCTGATTGCTGCCAGCCTTGGCCTTGCCCCCACACTGTCTCTTTGTCTGTCTGGGGCTGTCAGGAGCCTCCTGCACCTCTCCCAGCTGGGGTGACCCCATCACCTCCTGTCCTTGTGCCGAACCCAGCGCTGGCTTTTAATAGCCAGGGGGGACGTGGCAGTGGCGTGACTCAAACAGCTTTGCAGCATCCCTGTTCCTGCCCCTCCTTCCTCTCCTAACCCCGAAAACTCCCTTTTTATGGGATTGTACCCTGATAATGCCCAGGGAAGGACATGTTGCACCAGAGGCTGGATGGTGACCAAGACCTTGTCCCTCACTATCCCTGCCTTGCCACAGCCTGGCAGCTGCACAGACCCACTTCAAGCTGAGACTTTAAAAGTTCCTTTTTTCTTTTCTCCCCCTCCCATCACATTTTCTTTTATCTAAATCCTCGCCTGCGAAAGCCTCTATCGACAGCTGCGCTGGCCTTATCTCGCCGGAGGGACCTTCGCAGGGCTCTCGGAGGAGATAAGCCCGACTTATCAGCTGCTGATGTCAGAGGAGGTGCCAAACCCTCCCGTCACTGGGGCTTTAGACATAGAGGGTGGTGTTTTTTATTAAAGTCACAAAGACCTTGGGCTTATAAATAGTGTGATGTCGAGATGGATTAGCTGGGTGCGGGGTGGGTGAGAGGAAGGATGGAGTTGTGGCTGCCCCATCCCTGGAAGTGTTCAAGGCCAGGTTCGACAAAGCTTGGAGAAACATGGGGTGGTGGAAGGTGTCACTGCCCATGGCAGGGATGACCTTTAAGGTCTCTCCCAGCCCAAGTCATTCTGAGATTCTGTGATGCCAGGGTTGTGGGATGCGGGGTTGGGGCTCCTGGGGCTCCATGTATCCCCAAGGGACCCTGCTCCTGGTGGGATGGTCTTTCCATGTGCAGCAGTGCTAGCTGGAAGATGGTGGATCCACAGCCTGGGCAGAGGCTGTGTGGACTCAGGCCATTCCAGCAAAANAGAGGAAGGATGGAGTTGTGGCTGCCCCATCCCTGGAAGTGTTCAAGGCCAGGTTGGACAAAGCTTGGAGCAACATGGGGTGGTGGAAGGTGTCACTGCCCATGGCAGGGATGACCTTTAAGGTCTCTCCCAGCCCAAGTCATTCTGAGATTCTGTGATGCCAGGGTTGTGGGATGCGGGGTTGGGGCTCCTGGGGCTCCATGTATCCCCAAGGGACCCTGCTCCTGGTGGGATGGTCTTTCCATGTGCAGCAGTGCTAGCTGGAAGATGGTGGATCCACAGCCTGGGCAGAGGCTGTGTGGACTCAGGCCATTCCAGCAAAACTGCTGAGTGTTGCCTTTCCTGCCACGAAAGAGCCAGAGCAGCTTGAACTAAATCGGATCCTGCTGATTGGAATTAGTTCAAATGCAGATGGAGCTAACTAAGCCGGCGCTAAGCGTTGGACAGCCCAGCGCCCAATTCCCATCAGCTGATTCAGGGGCTTTTCTGAGCGGCATTAACGAAATGCCACCGTGGCACAGATGCCCATTGTGCCGGGCGCCCACCCTCTCACCCACGGGTGCTCTGGGGGCTTGGGGCACCCGGCAGGGTGCTGGGGCAGACAGGTGTGGTGGTGTTGTGGTACTGGAGCCCTCGCAGTTCTGGGTGTGCCCATGAAGTGCAGTGTAGCTGTCGGAAAAATCATCTCTGCTGAGAGACAGCGGGAGACGGGGGCAGAACTGGGATCTGAATTAATCAGTGGCTTTATTCAGGTTGGCGTGTGGCTCCTGCATCTCGATGGTGCTCCGTGTTCAGGGATGGCTCCAGGAGGGTGCTGGGCTGTGTATGGAAGTGGTGGGGACAACCCATGCCAGTGTGAGGCTGTCCCAGGGACCTGCATTGCTCCTGTGGCAGGCCACCAGCACCCCCCCAGACCAGGGCTGCAGCCACACCCTCCCTGTGCCAGCACGTGGATTCGGTGATCCCCTGGGTGTCTTCTCCTTGCCCTCCCTGTGGTGGCACATGGATTCCCCTTGCTCTGAGCCCTCTTTGTCCCAGGGACCATGAGGGACCTGATCCTCCTCTGGCAGTGGCACGAGCCGCCCACGACGCCCGTGTCTGCCAGGGACACGGGTCAGCGTCCCCACAAGGAGCTGCCTCTCTGCAGGGAGGAGGTGACGTCCATTGCTAATCAGCCAGATGGTGACACCCGGCGGGACACCAGCCCTGAGGTCACCACGGAGCTGAGGCTCAGGTACGGCGGGACCCAGTGCCGTCATCCATCCCCCGCACGGCCGTGGGTGCCCTGCCCCAGGTCCCCCCTATGGGGACGGGGACGAGGACAGGATCAGGACACGGAAAATCCAGGCAGTGGGCACGTGCTGGGGGAGCTGAGGCACCGGGAGCGGGGCTGTGTAATGAACCCCAAGTCCCGGTGGGGAGAGGCGAGCTCCTGGCAGTCAAGTGTGCTCAGGCTCTGAATAAGAAGCACTTCATTCTCTTTTCAAACTGTGTAATTTCTGCCTGATTGTAATGGTATATTTTAAAATTACCAGAAATCAAAGCCAGAAAATGGATACGGCTGCTTTTACTGCGAGCTGCGTTAACAATTTGATACAAATTTCTGAAATAAAAACCCCTCCCTGCCCCCCTCTTTTTTTTTTTTAAGACAGTAATAGGAGAAAATTGGTTTTGAAACTGAATAAAAGTCCCTTTCAGAGGAAATCATTTCTTTCAGGGTACCTTTGCTGAAAGTAAAATAGTGAATAATGAAAGGTGGTTACATGATTGTCTTTCATTTAGAGAGCGCGAGGACAGATGGAATCTGGGAGAAATGCACGATTGGAATAATTGCATGGTAACAAGGCACTTGTTGTGAAATTAGTATCTTAAGAAAGTAGCGAAAAAGGCTTTTACTCATGAATACTTCATTATTAGGAGAAAACAGCACAATTTGGGTTCTCCAGACACCTGCTCGGTATTAGATGACTTCCTCCTCCCCTCCTCCTCCTCACACCTTTTGCTGATGAGTCTCTTCTTGTCTCCAGTTTGTTAGGGGTTGGGGTGAGGCCCTCAGCCCCATGGGCAAAACCCAGACAAGGCACAGACACCCTGCATGGATCCCATCCCAAGGGCAATCCCATAGCCCTGCGGGAGCGCACGCACAGGTACCCTCTGTGCCCCTGGTGGCTGTGAAGGGGTTTAAAGGGCAACATTTAAACCAGCAGAGCACAGAGAGCCCTGGGCATGGCTCTAGGAGCATCCATCTGTGATTTGCTTCCTGCTGGTGTTGGTCACAGGCTCTGCAGCACCTGCCTGAGGCCACTGTGTGCCCAAGGCCACTTGCACGGCAGCACCAGCACTGCACACCAACACTGGGACATGCAGGAAACACCCTGGATGGTGCCCAGGAGGGCACGATTCCCGCACCACAGAGGTGGTGAAGTGATGTTCCCAGAGGTGTCACCACCCATGGCCTCCAGTTGTGACCCCCAACCATCCCTAAATATTCAGCTGGAGACCGATGGCTCCGGAGCTGCGATGCCGTGGATGAGCTCCCCTGCCTGCTTTCCTGCTGCACCTGCCCACATCTCCCTGCCCTCTTCGAGTGGGAATATCACTCTCTGCGCCAGCTGGAGCAGTGGGAGGGTGTCAGCAGCAACTGGTTCTAACTCGGGGCTGGGCAGTGGCTGCTGAAGGACGTACAGTGAGCGCGGTGGCAGCGATGACTTTGGCCTGACCCCTCCTTTTGTCGAGCAGATTTGGATGCCAGCTGGGAGCTGGCGGCAGATCCCGAGACCCTGAGTGGGATGTTAACACTGTCGTTGCCCAGGCTTGGCCGGGGTCGCTCTGTGCCAGGAGGCAGCGGCTGGCACACCGGCAGAGTGGTCTGGCACTACCGGAGCGCGGTGCCGGAGGGATGCCCCACATCCCCACATTCCCAGTGGGAAGGGCAGAAATCTCTGCAGGAAGCACAAATCACCCGCTGAGACCTTCGTATTTATTTTGTATACATTCTTATTTATTTCAGGCTTTCAGAATTAGTTATCTCCAGGGGAGCAAAGGGCACTGAGTACCACGGCTGGCACCGGGAGCTCCTGTCGCCGGCTCGGCTGGGTGGGCACGGGGGGTGGCAGTGGAGTGGGCAGGTCCCCTCACATCACACGTGCCTCTTCTCTCTCGCAGGGTGTGGGGTGGCAGCGCCCACGGGGAAGCCCAGACCATGCTGGCCTGTCTGCAGAGGACCCAGAACCCCCCAGCCCAGCACCTCCCCTGCCCCAACAAGGCGCTGGAGCCACGCAAGTGTAAGTGCCCGGGGGGGGTGGGTGCATGCTTTGATGCTGTTTCCCTTATTGAAAAAGACATTTATTTAACCGATAATTAAAAAGAGCAGGAGAAGCGGGGAGGAGGGGGGGGAGGAAGGAGCCAAGATAAGCAAATTAAATTGGGTTGCTGTGGTTGATAAGTCCAACTTCAGCAAATGTTGCAGAGCTGCCTGGGAAGCACGGTGGTGGCAGCAGAGGATGGTGCTGTCGCCAGCTCTGTGGCCCCCTAAACCTCCCCAGCCCTTCCCCCCCCAATTACTTTCCCCGTTTTTGCTGCAGCTCGCCTTCCCCAGGAGCTGGCCTTTCAGATAAGCTGTAAAGTAGTTACATTAAGATGGCATCCAAAAGGTCACTCTAGGAAAGCACCTGTCTCTCCCAGCCTTTGTCTCTCAATCCAAACTGTGATTAAATGTATATTTAATGAGCCTGCTTTAGGCAGGCATGTTTGACCTCCCTGTCTGGGAAAGATGCATTAAGATTCTCAAGTGATGAATGTGTGTTTTAAAGAGGGGAGTGGATATTTTTCTACTGGTCTCAGTTGGATTTTTAAACATTGCTGGCTGAAGACAAATCAGCTGCTAAAGCTCTGCTTGTTAGGCTGTGACAGCCCCCGGGCGTTTGTTTAATGAGCTGGATTTTCCTGGAGATGTTTGTTTCCCTCTACCTGGACACCCCGATGCAGCCAAGCGAGCCAGGCATGGGGTTTGGGCAATGCTTGGCCACCCTGGGGACCCTCAGTGTCACTCTGGTGGGATGTGGATCACACTGCCAGCCAGAACTATTTGTCTCTAGAAGTGATTTTATCTCTGGAAGTTATTTTATCTCAGAAAATTATCCCTGGAAGCATTCAAGGTGTGGTTCATGGGGCTTGGAGCAACCTGTTTTAGTGGAAAGTGTCCCTGCCCATGGCAGGGAGGTGGAACTCGGTGATCTTTAAGGTCCCTTCCAACCCAAACCATTTTGGATTCCATGATTTTTTTTGTTGTGAAGCTCCCCAGTATCCAGCACAGAGAACAGGACACCCAGGCTGGAGGTGGGGTGTCACAGGGGGGAAGCAGCTTCCACTGCGTTGGAGCACACGGTGCAACCCAGGTCTCCTCCTTGTTAGTGTCTGTGGGGAAAATGGGTGTTGCTCTTGTAAAATTACTCCCAATCTGTCACGCCTGAGCATCCTGTGGTGCAGGGCTGGCATGAGATGTCTGGCTCCTGGAGCACCTTGTTGCCACAGAATAACTAGCTCAGCCATCCCCACACAGTCTGAGACCCGTGGGCAGGATGAGCTTGGCAGGGTTTTCTGGGGACCAGAGAGGTTTGGCACTGGGTATCTTTGTGTTGAGCTGGTGTCGTGCTGAGCTCAGGATACACCCACTGGTGCCTGCAGCATTCCCTGGATGCAGCTCAGAGCCAGGGACCATCTTGGATCATGGGATGAGGCCCAGGAGCACCCTCCTGCTGGAAGGTTGTTGCTCCCCAGCCTTTCCCACCTTGCCATAGATGCTGAAATAAGGAGGTTTGGGAAGCAGGATTTCATATGATATTGGTGTAAGAGATGTTCCTGGATACAGCTGCCTGTGTCCTGGGAGATCCCAGGGATCCAGGGGGTCCTGGAGCCGTGGTGGTGGGATGAGGGCTGACCCCACACTGGACCCTGACAGGTTCAGGATACTGAGGAGACAGAGTTTTTGGCTGGTCTTACCCATCCCTTGGGCAGGACTGTGCTCACCTGAGGTCTCCAAGGCTTGTGTCCCCCAGGGCAGAGGGCAGTGGCCGAGCTCCCCACTGGACCCCCACGCCGCGCTCTCCGCCGGCCGCCACCAGCCAGGTCACCTTAATCAAAGCTTAGCTGCCCATATGTTTCCACTCATTATGGGCCAATCCGGCCCATCTCACTCCTCTCTGCCTCCCTCTAGTGCAAATTAAATTGCAGGTGACATCCAGGGCCACGCATCTGGCCTGGAATACCATTTTCCCTTCTTTATTTATGGCACCTGCGGTGAGTGTGGCGCGGAGGGGCCTGAGGGCCGGCGTGGGGCCGAGCCTCCAGAGCAGCCGTGTGGGTAATCGACACTGAGAGCGTTCTCTTAAAACCAGGCGCAATTTAGAAGTGCTTCTGATTACTTAATTTGCTCCTGAGTATCTCAGTAATTATCTTTATGGGTCTTATTTCTGTCCTCTGGCATTGTTTCTGTCGATATTAAATGAGTCTGGCTCTGGGCACATTGGCCGTCTGGCCCGGCACCACTGTGAAATCCTATTATCCTGCCCTCGCTGCTGATTAATTTTGGTATTAATTTCACGTAAAAGGTGAGCTGACTAATTTTCCTGCCTGTGCAGGGGGCTCCCAGCCTGGCCCCTTCAGCCCCCAGTTCTGTCCCTTGCCTCCCCTGCTAATTGTCATCCCCCCACGTCCCAGTGGGCTCAGAGCATCCCACAAAACCCATCCTGATAAAGCTGGAGGTGACTTTGCTGTGGTGCTTGCTGTTGCCAGCCAGTATTCCCAAGGCTGTTCTGCAGGCACTGGCCTGGCATGGCAGCATTTCATCCTTGAGGAGGATGCAGGAGGGTGTCAGAGCCTTCCCAGCCCTGCCTGTGCCTCCTTCCTCCAGCCGAGGAGCAGGAGCCTGCGGAGAAGCAGCATCCTCAGGAAAATATCACATCCAATTAACTCCAGTAGCCTGGTCCCTTTTGATTTTATTCTGGGTGCATTACAGGAATCCTGAGCTTTATTTAAATTATAAATCAAATAACACCCCTCTCAGCTTGGCCAAACTCTGCTGCTCCTGCTCTCAGCAGTAACAGAGTGGTGGCTGATATTTAATTAAATGTTACTTTCCATGTGCCCTCCTCCAGCCAGCCTGGGGCCGACTGTGCTGCAGGGAACAGGATACGTGCCCTCCTAGGGGGCTGGGATCCACAGGGAGCTGGGAGCTCCCTCTGTGCCACCCTCAGGAGCATATTCTCCATCACCTACAAGAAAGATGGAGAGGGACTTTTTACAAGAGCATGGAGTGACGGGACAAGGAGTGGNTGATTAATTTTGGTATTAATTTCACGTAAAAGGTGAGCTGACTAATTTTCCTGCCTGTGCAGGGGGCTCCCAGCCTGGCCCCTTCAGCCCCCAGTTCTGTCCCTTGCCTCCCCTGCTAATTGTCATCCCCCCACGTCCCAGTGGGCTCAGAGCATCCCACAAAACCCATCCTGATAAAGCTGGAGGTGACTTTGCTGTGGTGCTTGCTGTTGCCAGCCAGTATTCCCAAGGCTGTTCTGCAGGCACTGGCCTGGCATGGCAGCATTTCATCCTTGAGGAGGATGCAGGAGGGTGTCAGAGCCTTCCCAGCCCTGCCTGTGCCTCCTTCCTCCAGCCGAGGAGCAGGAGCCTGCGGAGAAGCAGCATCCTCAGGAAAATATCACATCCAATTAACTCCAGTAGCCTGGTCCCTTTTGATTTTATTCTGGGTGCATTACAGGAATCCTGAGCTTTATTTAAATTATAAATCAAATAATACCCCTCTCGGCTTGGCCAAACTCTGCTGCTCCTGCTCTCGGCAGTAACGGAGTGGTGGCTGATATTTAATTAAATGTTACTTTCCATGTGCCCTCCTCCAGCCAGCCTGGGGCCGACTGTGCTGCAGGGAACAGGATACGTGCCCTCCTAGGGGGCTGGGATCCACAGGGAGCTGGGAGCTCCCTCTGTGCCACCCTCAGGAGCATATTCTCCATCACCTACAAGAAAGATGGAGAGGGACTTTTTACAAGAGCATGGAGTGACGGGACAAGGAGTGGCTTCCCGCTGTCAGAGGACAGGGTTAGATGGGATATCAGGAAGGAATTCCTCTCTGTGAGGGTGGGAGGACCTGGCACAAGGTGCCTAGAGAAGCTGTGGCTGCCCCATCCCTGGAAGTGTCCAAGGCCAGGTTGGAGCAACCTGGGATAGTGGGAGGTGTCCCTGCCCATGGCAGGGGGTGGAACTGGAATTAAAGGCCCCTTCCAACCCAAACCATTCCATGATTCCTTGACTGTGCACATCCTCCTGTGGGACTTGTCACCTCAGCTCTGCTGTAACAGTGTTTTAAATGGCTCTTTGGGGGTGTCCTGAGCCCTCCCAGGGTCCATCTGGCTGTTAAAACACTCATAAGAGGGGCTGGCCCTAATGAGAGGTGATGGCCAGGGCACAGCGAGGAGACACCCAGCTCCAGGGTCAGCCACACCTCTCCCCACTTGCCTGTGGGGATTCTCATCAGTGATAAACCTGTTTAATTGCACATAGGATGCAGCCCTGTTTAATGGGTTCTCATTACCCAATTCTGCTCGTTCCAAGGGCATTTTCATTAGAGTGGCTACAGCGAGGCTGTGCTTTTGTACACACCCATAAAATATCATTTTAATTTCATGAGGGGTTACACATGAGTGAAGTAAGATTAATTCTTTCATTTTCACTTTCTGGAAGGGATTGGTTAATGATGGTTCTGTGTATTTATGTACGTGCCATAAAAAGGAGCTCAATTAACTGCCAGGCCCAAAATGTGCTGTTGACTTGCACTTTCCCTGCCAGGAATTGCTGCAAAAACACTTTTCCATCGGTCACATGTGTGGTGGGGATGGAGGGTGAGGGGGTGGCTGCTCAGTGTCCATCTCCCACCAGGCCAGGGCTTGGGTGGGCTTTGCTGGTGACACAAGGGGCTTTTGGTTTGTGTCCAAGCTTCCCAGGATCTCACTGGTCCGTCGGCCACGGAGCAGGTTCCTGGGCACTGGCAGACCCCAGAATGGGGCACCCTGCGCTGGGGGTACCTGCCCTGCTCCCATTAGCAGGTACAAAGCCCATATCCTGAATTAATTCAAATACTGATTTGCTGTGGATGAGCAAGCAGAGGGGTCACGGGGCAGGTGGGATGAGCTGTGGGGCTGCCGGAGGTGGTGGGGTCCCCTCCTGGTCCTGGGGTCCCCTCAGTGACTGTGTAGTGAAATGGCATTGGGTTGGCATCAGGGCTGTGTTGACTGTCGAAGGATGGCACTGGGGCAGCGTTGGGATGGCATTGGCACTGGCCTCAGTGTGGCTTGGGGTGGTCTCAGGGCTCTTTTGCCTTCAGATGGGTGGCACTGGGATGGCTTTGGGGTGGCAGTTGTGTTGAGGTGGTCTCAGGGTGTCTTTGGGGCGGCATCAGGGCTGTGCTGGGGCAGTGTTGGGTGACACAGGTGACATGGGGGCAGGATTGTGGTAGAATCGTGGCGGTGGCACTGGGACAGCATTGGAGCAGAACTGGCATGACACTGGGACAGTATAGGGATGGCACTGGGGTGGCACTGGGGCATCCTCATGGCCATGATGATGCAGTGCCCTTTGCTGTGGTGGCTGTGAATTTGGTGGCACTGTGAATTTGGTGGCACTGAGTGTGGTGGCACTGTGGCCATGGTGGCACTGTGAATTTGTTGGCACTGTGGCTGCAGTGGCACTGTGAGTGTTGTGGCACTGTGGCCACAGTGGCACTGTGAATGTGGTGGCACTGTGAATTTGGTGGCACTGTGAATGTAGTGTCACTGTGGCTGCAGTGGCACTATGGTTGTGGTTGCACTGTAGCCACAGTGGCACTCTGAATATGGTGGCACTGTGGCTTTGATGGCACTGTGGTCATGGTGGCACTGTGAATATGATGGCACTGTGGCTGTGATGGCACCGTGGCCATGGTGGCACTGTGACTGTGGTGCCACTGTGGCTGTGGTGGCACTATGATTGTGGTGGCACTGTGGCCACGGTGGCACTGTGAATTTGATGGCACTGTGGCCACAGTGGCGCTGTGGCTGTGGTGTCACTGTGACTGTGATGGCACTGTGGCCATGGTGGCACTGTGGCTGTGGTGGCACTGTGGTGGCCGGTGCGCCGTGCACAGCACCGCGCTAATACCTCGTGGAGGAGACAAATGGGAAGTGACACGTGTGTGTGTAGACGGGTATTTGTGGTGACGCTTTGACTGCAGATAATAAAGTGCTCGCCCTGAGGTGATCCAATTCAGCAGCCGCCTCGGCAGAGCCGCGCGCCGGCGACGGGGAGAAGAAAGGGGAGGAAGAAAGGCCCGTCTGAAATGACATGTCAGCCTAAAAAGGGAATGTGTTAACGGATGAATATCTGGGGACGGCGGAGCCCGGCGCTTCCCTTTGTGCTTTGTCATGAATTTTGTTGTCTTTGCAGATTCCGGCGCTGCCGCGCGGGGTTTGCCACCTACGGTTTATTCAGATGGATTTCTCCCGCTATTATTTCTGTAGTTGGTTTAATTTAAGCCCCCGGAGCCGGGGCGTGTTTGTCTCAGCTCCTGCCACCAAGAATGCTCCGTGCCGGGGCTGGGGGGTCCCGCAGTGGGGGCTCTGCAGGGCACGGTGATGCTGAGGGTGCTGGTCGTGGGTGGCTGCAGTCCCTGCACTCAGGGGGGCGTGGGGACCCCCACTGCATCCGCCACGGCGCGTGGCCTCTGCGCCACCCATCCTGGGGACACTGTCACCATAGAAACCGGCGCAGGGTGGGAGAGCAGGGGTGATGTGACAGCAGCACAACCCGCCCGGTGTGGGGTGGGGGGCACAGTGCCGGCAGCCCCCTCACCCAGCAGCACCCCAAAAACCTCACGGGAGACTCGGGGGACATGTGGCTGCTCTCCCCAGGGTGGGGGCTGCAGGCTCCTCTGGTCTGGGCAGGGCAGCCCCCCAGCCACCCCCAGCGCCACGGGGATCCCCAGGATTTGTGGTGCCCTTGGCCAGGGGTCACTGGCTCCATCACCCAGCTCCTGGCCCTGGCTGTTCCAGCTCTTCCCTCTGCTCCCACAGCACAGCCAGTTCCTGCCCAAGCAGCTTTGCCACCTGGGACTTGGACCCAAACTTGAAGGGCTGTACTGATTTGTTAAATGTAGCAGCTTTTGTTTGTTTTCTTCCAAGTGTTTTCCAAATATTGAGGTTTCTTCCAAGTGTTTTGCAAATATTTAGGATTTAGCTCTTACAAAATCTGTTCTCAGTGTGGCAGGCAGAGAAAAGGGGGATTTTTGATGCTTTTTGAAGCTTTGAAGGCGTTGAGATCTCCTTGCTGCAAGGGGAATGGGGATCCTGGTCCCAAAGCTGGGTACAAGCTCTCAGCTCTCAGAATTTAATTCATTTGGAGGCTGCAGCACTACTACTTTTTAATAAGAGACATTGGCATGGCTGCTCGGGTCCCTAGTGTCCTCCTGCCTCCCCCCCAGCATGTCTCCCTTTCCCACACCCTCCTGCCCCTGTGCAAATTAAAAATCCTGCCTAATTGCTGCCCTTCTGCCCTGCTGGCTCAGGGAGGCCAGGCAGGAGCAAACCAGGAGCTCAGGGATGAAAATGTCAGCACTTTCTTGGAAGAGGGGCAGGGCAGGATCAGGAGGGAGGGCAAGGAAGGAGAGGAAGGGGAATGAAGATGAGGAAGGAGGGTGAGGTTTGGCAGGATTCAGGGTTCCCAGGGAATGTCCTTCCTGCAGTGAACGTGGCAATCAGATCACATGAGGACAGAGCTGGGGCAGATGCTTTTCTTGGGTTGCTGTCACCCAATTTTCAGGGCTGAGCTCTCCATTGAAGCTTTTTTCTCATCTGTAAAAGGGGTGAAAAGCATTTTCCTCTGGGACCACGGGAAGATGAGGCCCTTGTGCAGCACTGGGGAGCTTCCAGCCACACATCGCCTTCGGCAGCTTTATAAAGATTTCCTGCTGAGATTAGTTCTTTCATTTATTGCAAAAATATTGTAGCGCTTTCGATGTGTAAAAATAAGGATTGTCCCATCTTATCTCAGAAGGAATGGAGGGGAGGGAGCAGTGAGTGTCTTTCATGCTGCTGTTAACCAGTGAGATGCCACGTGCTGCTGCACATTCCCACTCAGCTTCTCCCCATGGAGTCCTTGCTCAGGGCTGCAGTGCTGGCTGAGCATTGTTCTTGTCCTTCCTGGTCCTAAACATCCTTTCTGGTTTTAGCATCCTTCCTGTTACCAAGTGTCTTCATGGTACTGAGCATCTGTCCTGTCATTCCTTGTCCTGAGCATCTTTCACTGTTCCAATGACCTTTCCTGGTGCCAAGCATCCTTCCTTGTGCTGAGCATCCTATCCTTCCTCATACTGAGCATTCTTCCCAGGCCTGAGCATCCTTCCTGGTGCCATTTTGATGTCACAGGTGCTTTTACCAAGCAGACCCTGATTGCCAGAGCTGGATGCTGCCACTCCATGAGCTTTCCAGTGCTGGATTGTTTCCTGACTGTCAGCTGAGCAGCCTCAACAGGTCCATTATTGCCTTGGAGCCCGGCCTTGAGGGCCAAAATTAAGGGCTATGCTATTAACCCGGCCTCATTCCCCGCTTTGTAACCACTTGAGTGCCTTTAAAGTTAAAATCGGGATTAATTATGGAGGTCTGGCAGGTTAATTAGGGGGCCCAGCAGCTGGGCCTCACCAGCNGGGATGGCAAGAGCCATGGTGGTGGCATGTGGCAGCCCTGGGTGTCCGTGGCACATCCCTCCCGCTCCCAGTGTGTCGCTTCCGAGGGTCNTGCCACACAAGGCTTGGATTGTTGGGTTCCCATTAGCTTTGGTCTCTCCTGCCCTAAGGATGGCTTTGGTTATGTTCCCTCTCCTGGTTTTTTCCCATCTTTCCTTTTTTTCCCAGCCCCTGGGGGCTGTGGCTGCACACCAGGGGACACCAGGGGACACCAGGGATGTGAGGGATGCAGGGGATGAGGAGGATGCAGGGGATGCTGGCAGCAGGTGTGCATGTAAGGAGAGGGTTTTGGGGGTTTCTCCCATCCCCTCCCACCCCTTCTGCAGCTGCCTCCCATCTCTGTTGGACATTTTGCACTGACCCACTGCTCCAGGTACAGGAGGGCCAGAGCTCTGTTGGTCCATAAACCTGATTTATTCCTGATCGTGGCACTGGCAGGATCTGGGATTTACATCTGTCTCTCGGACTGGGTTTGGTGGCCAATTTGCTAAAGTAAAAAGTTATTTAGCTGGAGGCGTAATCTCATAAGCCCATGCTGCCATTAGCCTGGGTCTCCTCTCTGCCTGGCTTTCCAATAATGCTCTGAGCAGAAGCTTGGAGTAATATAAAAAGCCATCGGATTATTACTGCGGGCGATGCATTTTCCATTTACAGTAATAAAATACTGAAGAAACAAAACAATTTAAAATTCCAATAAAATTCAAACCAAATCTTTGGCTGCTGAGCAGATTCAATTATTTAGCTGTTATTGAGTGCAGGCTGGGAAAAATAGAGCAGGTCAGGGAGGGAGGGGGAGCTGGGAGCCTGGGGGGTGCCGGACGCATCCCATGGGAATGCCAGTGAGGGAGGGAGTTGGGAGGCAGCACTGGGAGAAAGTGTTGGTGGATGCTGGTCGCTGCCAGTGCCTGGGTCTGGTTTAGGGATGGCAAGAGCCATGGTGGTGGCATGTGGCAGCCCTGGGTGTCCGTGGCACATCCCTCCCGCTCCCAGTGTGTCGCTTCCGAGGGTCCAAGTTCAAGAGGATGAGGACAAGGGGCTCAAACCCATCAGCGAGCAGCTGTGTCAGGGCTGGCTGTGCCTGACGGGTGACGCGGTGGCTCAGGCGAGTTTGCATCTCGCAGTTAATTACAGCCCATTGGAAAGCTGTAATTACTGCGGAGGGCGGGAGCGCCGTGCCGGCAGCGCCGGGAAACCGGGCGCTCTGTAATTTTCCCGGCGGGGGTTCGGTGCGTCCCCCTGATATGTGACAACACACCGAATCCGTGGCCTGTCACATCAGCCCAGCTGGCGCAAAGAGGCGACAAAGGCGGCCCCGGGCTCCCTCCAGCCGTGGGATGCTTTGGCTCACCAGGACCACAGCAGTGGGCAGTGCCAGGGGGCTGCACAGGGCCACCCCAACAGTGTCACCTGCAGTCCCGGTGCTTGGGGACAAGGTTTTGGTGACCTGTGCGGGGGAGCTGTGGTGGTGCCGCTGCCTCACTCACTTTCAGCAACAGCTCCTTGTTTTTTTGGTATTTTTCCTTGGAAAGGAGCATTTCCGTGGAATGTGCTCATTAGGGATTCTGCGAGTGTCACCAGCTAATTAGTGTCATGTTAATTGAGTATTCACGATGCTGCCACCTCCAAGGACAGCACTGCCAGCATGAAGGGGAATGCAGATGTGCATGGCTCACCGTGCCGTGCCAGGCCATGCCATACTGTGCTGTGCCATCCGTGTGCTCTGCAGGTGCACCAGAGTTTTCCAGAGGCTGGACAGTCAGTGCCCGGGATGTCCCCAGTGAGGCTGATGCCATTTGCCCACACGTGTCCTGCCAGTGGGAGCTGCTGGTGCTGTGCCTCCTGTCTCCCGGCAGCTCCATTAAATCCTACTCAAAGGCACTGGTTTTAATTGGCTTAATACGCTCGTTAAAAACAATGTCTATTTAAGACACCTGTAAAAAGCCCATAACATCAGCTTAATGGGGGAATGGCTGGTGCAGGCTCTGCGTCCTGCCTGTTCAATTACTGTGCTGATGGAGAGCATGGGGAGAATGGAGAGCATGGAAAGCACAGAGAGCAGCCATGGCCTCACTGCTGCCTCCCCTCAAACACCCCTCTGCTGCCGTGGAGCCCCACAGCTGCCAGTGCCCCCCTCTCCCTTAATCCTGGTTTATAACCTGGTGCTTTGGTCGTCTGTGTGTGCTGCACCCACAGAAACATCACTTGGAGCAGGACTGGGACAGGCAACAGCTTATTTGGGGCTGTGGAATGCATCCAGTGTGCAACACTTCCACGGTGACTTTGCCACCCAGCACATGGTGGCATCAGGAATTGCTGGTGGCATCAGGAGCACAGCGCTCCCCAGCAGGTTGCTCCCAGGTGTTGGGGGGCTGCACTCCCTGGGGGTCTCAAAAAGAGTTCCTGGGAAGGCTGGGGTCTCTCCAGACCCCCCCATTTGACCATCTCACCCTTGCAAGACATTCCTTCTGGGCAGGCACAAGGTCTGGCATTCCCAGTGTGCCACAGACATCCCTTGTCAGGGCCAGGAGTTTGGGGACCAGCTGGAAACCATCATTCCCATGTGCTGACGTGTACGTGCATGTGCCTCTGTGTGTGTGTGTGTGTAGATTTTAAACACCTAATTTATTCCATCTATTAGATAGATTTTGTAGATTTAATCATTTTCACAGTTGGTGGCTCATTGGATACTCAAGATAAACTCCAAATGAAAGTATAATGGGAACGACAAATGAGTTTTCACACCAGAATGGCAGAAACTTGCTCAGGAAAGAGTTTTGAAAGGAACAAAACTATATACATACATAATTTTTTTTTCTGCAGTGGCTTTTGCTGACTCCAGTAGGTTACCACAGTTAATTTCACCAGTTTTGTTCATCTGTAAAATTGCATAAAAGTGACATTTTTGTGCTCATTATAGGAACTGCTGATTTATGGCTGGTAAATGCAATGCTTTTCCATTTTTGGTGAGGTTCTCGTAGCAGCGCAAAGCACCCATGAAATTGCTTGTATAATGTAGTTTAAATCCAATCTCAGAGAAAGATTCCCCCGTTGGGTAAAGTGACATTTCCATTCTCCACACCGAGTTTATTTTAGGCCACTTACAAGTGACTCCATCAGCAGGAGGGGGCAGGCTGGTGCTGTGACCTGGTTTCTGCTGGGTGGTGGGTGCTGGGTGCCTGAGTCCCTTCATCCCAGTGACATCCCTGTGCTTTGTCCCCACAGGTGAGGCGGCGGCACCAATGCATTCCCCACGCT
>WEIV01008986.1:236456-455866 GCA_013390005.1 Calyptomena viridis | reverse complement strand
CTTTGCTTCCCCCCCACCCCTCAAATGATCTAAAAAGTTATGAAAAGGTTTGAGAAATGTTAGATCAATATTCTTTTGTGTATATATAAAAAATGAAAAAAAAGTAATGTAAAATTAAAAAGTAAATTACCAATTCTGCTGAGATCAAAGCCTAGGGTGTTCTCAGAAGTTATTCTTTAACCTTCTTTCATGTGTTAACTAAAANGGATTTTTTGTTTTATTATATAGAAGGTATACTTTTGGAAGACTCCTAGGCCAAGTCAACCTGTGATAAATAAGGTTTTCACACAACTCAAGCTTATGGCTACATATTGACAAATTACCCTCATCAGCTTCTGTGTTGTTATCTTTTGTTCAGACACAGGCCAGGTCACTTAGACACGATGGTCAGAGACATCTCGCATCCTTTCTTCCATCTCTTAGGCTGTTGGACTCTTTCTGATGCTCTTTCCTCCTGCATTGTTAAAAAAACAGTAACACCAAAAGAGAAAAGCAAACAAAAAAACCAGCCAACACACAAAAACCCCAACCCAGCAACACTGACATGAGTAGTCTCAAGCAGATGGTAATTAGGGAATTACAGGCAATTAAAAAGACTTGTTTTGCATGCTTTTATTCTGTGAAAACAACCTTTGTTTTTTTCCTCCCTTCAAATATTTTAACTGTGATATGGTATTGTTTATAACCAACTGTTTCACAACAAAAGTTTCTCACAGTATCTGTGTTATGTGGGCCAATGGAAACAGTGCAGTGATTTTTTGCTCAGATGATCTGCTTTGCTTCCCCCCCACCCCTCAAATGATCTAAAAAGTTATGAAAAGGTTTGAGAAATGTTAGATCAATATTCTTTTGTGTATATATAAAAAATGAAAAAAAAGTAATGTAAAATTAAAAAGTAAATTACCAATTCTGCTGAGATCAAAGCCTAGAGTATTCTCAGAAGTTATTCTTTAACCTTCTTTCATGTGTTAACTAAAATGCCACTTACTTATTCTGTATATATTTCATCCTTTTTCTGCAGACTGTATCATTGAACTCCCCATGCATCAATTTCAGTGAAACTTTCTCTTTCATATGAATAAGTGAATCCAAAATCCAAGCCTGTATAATTTAACTTGTGTTGCTACCAATTAGTCCCACACATTTAAGGAAGTCCTCCGAAAGTACTATAAGAGATGCTCAAAATATCTGACTGTTGTCCATGCAAGAGTGCTTCACCTTCTTCAGACTTGACAAGATACTTAATCAAAACTGAATATGAAGAGAGGAAAAAGAGCCAGTACATAAAGCAATGTATTAATGCTCTTCTTCAAACAGTTTCAAAAGACTTCTTGACACTTAACTATTTCAATATATGTAAAACAGCACAATGTTTATAGGAATGGTCTCTTTGGCTTTAGATGCTTGCTCTTCAAATTAATTAAAAGATATTCCTGTGGAAATGTTTGCAAGATATACTCTGTCTTTAGATTAATGCAGGTAGAACTGGAGAAGTGTTTCTCACAATCTTTTTGCCTTGTTTTATCATTACAATGGTTTGTTTTGGTTTCGGGACCCTGACCACAAGTGCCCACACACACCATGTGGTGTTTCTTTCTGTTAACTGTGTCAAGCAATGCTCTACGTTTTTCTGTGAATAATTCTGTTGTGCCTCCTAGGAGAACACTGCAATTTTTTTATTTTTCAGTCTCTTATGCAGGAGTGCTTGAGTCATAGGAATGGCTTGTATCCAGTAAATATACAAGTAACTATTTTCGAAAGTGGAGGAAGAAAGTTTAAAAAGAAAAAGCGACCAAACACACACACACACACACCGCCTCCCTCTAACTGCTTCCCTTTTCCACCCCCACTGAATTCACACCAGAAAAGTTGTGCCCAGGACTTTCTAGGTTTCTTTTTGTTTCTTTCTGTTTTATCTTGTGTTTATTAGTAGTGGCTGAGCCCAAGTATTCACTTAAGAGTTGGACTCTATGATTATTGTGGGTCCCTTGCAACTCAGAATAATCTGTGAAATCTGTGAAAGTTCTTTCACATGACGGTACCTGGGCTACTTTAATAAAAACCACCCTTCACATGTGCCAGGGCTGCACTTTTCAGCAGCCAGCTGCCTACTCTGTGTATGTAGGATCTAAAGGAGTTTGACCTGCATGTAACTGAGAGACTATTTTGGGTGTGATAACAGCTGACTGTCACAAAATGTCAACTGTTACTGGTTCTGTGTCTTTGGAGCACTTGCAAAATTGCTGTTACCAGTACTCATGACTCAAGAGCCTGTGGGTTCATCTGCAGTTGTCTTTAGATGATATTCATGCTAAAATATAATTGCTGTGATCTCTCAATAGGGGAGGTTTCAGCCAAGCACAGAGGCTTGGGATGAATTCAGGAGCTCTGACAGCAGGTTTCTCTTGTGGAAATGGCACAGTGGAGTGGAGATCCAGCATCTCAAAAGGCACTGATAGTGAGGCCAGATTTATTGTGGAAATAAGGGTCATGCAAGCTTTTGTGGTTTTACCTATGTCTTCTGGTATTATGAATAGATTAATACTGCTGTTCTTGGGGAGTAGAGATTATCATTACATTCTGCAACCTGCTTCAATTTCCTTTAGTCTCATGGAAAGGCAGCTGTCATTGTCTGGTGGAAGTCTGTGTTCTGGGTAGGTCTTTGCAGTCTGTTTTAAATTGAGTGACCTGTATATCTTTTTTGGGGAGAGACTTCCTTGGGTTGTTCAGCCTGGGGAAGGCCTCAAGGTGACATAATGGCAGCCTACCAANGGCAAGGGGATTGGAATTATTATCTTTAAAATTATCTTTAAGGTCCCTTTCAACCCAAGCCATTCTACGATATGATTATTTTGTGAAGTTTGAGTCATCAATGCCTGGCTCATTATTATCAACAAAGTTTCCCAAATTGCAGGCATACTAATAGAAATTCTCTGCCATGACTCATGCAAAATGGGAATCAAAACCATTCATAATAAAAAATGGCCTAGAAGATATTTCAAAATAATACACTTCTCTTGTAATATGAATAGTCTTTTTATAGGTCGTGGGGTTTTTTGTGTGTCACCAATAAACCTATCATAGCTAAAATACTTCTTATATAGATGTGGGTGTATAATAAAATAGGGAGATTTCTCACATAGGCATGCATTGGACTATTCTGCTTAGTTCTGCCTTTGGATCAGAGTTAGTTTGCTCACCTCATGGCTCTTTGGAAATGTTCAGACTAAGCAGATGTTCTTTTACACTTTGTTAAAACGCATGTTTCCTATTTCTGGCTTTACAAGGTTAGTTTCCATAAAGTGAAACTTGGGTAACTCCTAGCTTAGTTTCACAAGAGTTTTAGGGCAATTGGAAACTTGTAATGACCCTCAGCAGCAACATTGTTCAGCATGGAGAAGGGGAAGGTTTGTAGGCAATGAACAATATATTCACAGTACAGTTAAAGAATCTTTGATTGTTTCTGCCGGATTCAGTACTAGATGTGGCAGCACCATCATCATTCAGTGCATGACTGAGGTTAACATTTCCCTGCATTTATGTAATTTAGAGAGTTACTAAAAAATAAAGCACCAGCTTTCAAAAACTGGTATTTAAATGAGAGGTGACTATTGAGACTTTGCAGTGATTTATCAGAGATAAACTCTTCAGTAGGAAAATCTCAGTCATCTATTCCGTAATACTGAGTAATCCATTTAATAATAAAACCCATTGTGCCTCATTTCTATCTGCCTGATCTTTTTCTATCAGTGTGAGTCTAAGATGGAGTTGACTTTTACACCATCTTGCTGGAGCAATTGAGAGACGATTTGTTAGAAAAGCTGAGTGTTCCACCTCCCATCAAGACTGAATTGAATTATGAGTGCCCAGGGCAAAGTTGTTACTAAGATACTGGTAGATTTATCATGACAAGTGATTCATATTAGAGCGTCTGAACAATCACTCTCAGAGGAAGAAAGGAAATATTAACCCTATTCTATACTTGAAGAAACTGAGTTGTGTGGTGTGATTCTTATGTGTTAGTGAGAAAAATCATTTCAGACCCAGCTCATATGTTCTGGTCCAAAGCTGATGAGCAAAACCTATTGAAGACAGTGCTATTTTGGGTCCACCTCTAGATTGCAGAGAAGGTGTGAGCTTTGTTGCAAAACCATAGTAGGTATTGTAGTGTTTACCTGAAATTCCATCCATTTCACCTAAGAGCACAAAGTTAGAAAATCTCTATGTGTTGACACTTTCAAAAATGATCACATGAGAAAAGCAGTTGAATACTGGGAAAGGAGAAAAAGAATGCAATATTTATAATAGTTATGAAACAGTCAGAAAGAATGTGTTAATGCAGAGCAAATTCCTTAGTTTGCTTTCCAGTTTTGTACACTTATAAGTGTACACAATTATTGCTCGATAAGACAGCAATGTCATAATGATTGTTGAAATGTTTTGAATTGTCCCTGAGTTCTCAAATGCTTACTCTGCCTGATGATGTAACACCATTGTTAGTGGAGTTTAATTTCCAATAAGAAATTACAAATTTTAAATAAAAGGGATTTCTGGTGTTGTGCAGGATTTCTATTTCTTGAAAGGTAGATTTTTGTTTTATATATGTATCTTTTGTGGTCAGTATATTTTCTTACTGTACATTCAGTAAATCAACCTTAGTTAAATTAAGGTAGAGAAAACTAATGCAGCAGTTGCGTAACACCCAGGCACTAAAGGCTGGCTGGCCTAGGTTTAATGATGTAAATGCAGAAAACATCACTACTGCAGACCTGAAAATGAGAGGTTAGAACTGGATCACTGCAGATAGTCACATCATATATTTCTGTTCGTGCATTTATTGAACTGCATCTTTATACAAATTACTGTTCTTTTCATACATGAACCTTTTTGTTTCCAGCCTAAATGTACTCAGAATTTGTTTAAACATGTTTATGTTTGTGCCAAACTTGTTCTTTATTTAATAGCTCTCCTCTTTCTGTTTCTCACCTCTCCCCCATGTATTAATATTATTTCATTTCAGCCTTCATCGTGCTAGATTAAACCAACACAGTCCATTCCAATACCGTTCTCTTATTTGCTGACCATTTTAGGAGTCCTTCCTTCCACGTTCTCATTTAAGTCCCTGTATCTCACATGTGAGTGCCCAGAGTTGCAGGTGTTATTCCAGTTTGTGTAACTACGAGTGCCTTGTATTGAAATTTCTCACTGTTTTTGTTTTAGGATTACAGTTGTCAATTTGTCACAATGATGGCTCTGTATACAAGTTGTCTTTTTTCCTGCTCTTTATTCTATAACTGGTGAGTCAAAGATTAGAGCAGAAATCCCTTTTATTATTCAAAATCTTTTCAGTGTCACTATTTAGTGTTATACCGTTCTGATTTTTCCAGGTCTCAAAATGCTTTCTAATACAACACTCTGATCTTCCCTTTGGTTACCGTCAGCAGTGCCACCAGTTTGGGGCTCCAGCGAATATTTTGGAGGTACTCTTGGATTTTTGTACCAAAGTTATTATCAAAAATCTGGAGTCTGAGACTGACTTTTGAGAAATTCTAGCAGTATTGCCCTTAGCTTGATACCTTCCATTTCCCTTTTGTCATTTCCATATGTGGCCAACACCTCACCCACCACACTGATTCTTGTATCAAATCTTATTTTGTCCAGATGAATTACTGATTTTCTGTCTAGCACATATAGTTATATCAAAATATTTTTCTGAAGTCAAATGCAGGAGAACTAATCTGTCTGCTCTGAAGATAAAGCTCAGCACATTTCACACATGAGAAACAATAGTTATTTTGTCAAAGATTAAATGAATCAGACTTGATCTCTTCTTGCTAAGCCTCTGCAATATTTATTCCAGTCTCTGTTCACCTCAATATGTTCTTATTTGCTTTCTTTCAAAATTTGTTTTGAAGTTGTGCCTGCTGTCCAGATCAGCCCTGGCATTCACCGATTTCACTTTTCCCTCCTCTCTTTTTTAAGTATAAGCCTTGTGCTTTTGTATTCTTCTGGAATGGTAAATTTATTAAAAATCTGCCTTACTTGCAAGGCCACGTGTAGGACAGAGCGGAAGGACTTCATGAGATGGAGAAGGAAAGGCACTTTATGGTGAAGGAAGAGGCCTGATTGAAGAAAGGAGGCGTTTAATATAAAGCAGATTCTCTTGCAGATTTTATAGTGTTAATTTTGGCATATAACTGGGATACCTCCCTGTGGGTAGCTGTGAAAACTCAAGTTCGGGACCTAAGGCCTTTAGGATGAAGGAACTGTGGCTGTTTACATGTTTAAACATGAGACGGGAGGACTGAACTGTCAGCGTGACAGGAGGAAGGTCCACTGCCACTCATTCCCTGGGCCCAGGGGTGCCAGGCCAGGCAGCAGGGCAGGGCTACGGCACAGAAACGTGCCATCACTGGGGTGGCTTTGTGTCCCCAACCATGTGTGTGTGTGTGGCTGCTCCTGGGAGGTGGCAGAAATCCCTCCTGTGCTCGAGCACCAGAGCTGCCTGTGGTGGAGCAGAGCAAGGGAGTACAACTTCAGCTGGGGTGTCACTTGTGCTGTGAAAAACCACTGATAGCTTGAACTTACCTCTTAAAAACCTTGGCCTGATCTTAAGTGACTTTTCATGACTTATCCTAAGTGCTGATCTTACTTTCAAAGAGATTTCCCTTGTGTCTTTCAGGCATGAGAAGAAAAAAAAAATGTCTGTAGGTTTCAGCTTCCTGTTAAAGGTCCTAGGGTAAAGTGGAAAGCTTTGCATGGCATTGTCTGAGGAGGTGTTGACCTCTGGAATATAAACAGATAACACAAGGAGAAGCCAGTTCAGTCTATTTTGTGTTGGTTCCATTTTAAGCTGGAACTCATCTGCTTCACTCTGGGATTGGTGCTAATGCTGGGCTTGGGCAGCAAGAGACGAAAAACTAAAAAAAGAGAAGCAACATGCTGTGACCCATGACAGCCAGATACATGCAGATACATGGAGCTGTTTGGCTGCAAGTTTTCTCCAGCAGGAGCAGAAATATTTGCAATGACCAGGTTTTAGTTCTTCGTGCTCAACAACTTGCAACTGGGGACAGAGATTTTCCATTTTTAGTTCAGCCATTCCTCTGAGCTGCCAAGAGTAATGCACTTTCTAAGTTTGTGCCAGTTCGGGCTCAAGAGATATTTCTAGATATTGAACCAAGTTGGAATCCAGTTTAAAAATAATCCAAATACAATCCCTAAACCAAACCCACAGAGGTTTAGAATTCAGTTCAGTTCAGACTCTTTATAATTCCTTGCTGGGAAAAAGTTCTGTCTGCTGAATTTTAATCTAACATAGGAAAAGTTTCTACTACTTTTCATCAGTTTAAATGGGAAGGAGTTGACATTTATTTTTCTCGTGAAGTCAGTGCTGCTTTTTGTAATTTTGAAAACAACATATCTAACCTGTCCTATTGGCAATAGAGAAATTTAGCTATTTCTTCAAAACCATTTGAAATCTCAAATGTTTCGTGACGGTAGGTTTGGAAATGTTATTTCTGTAACTCGTCACAGTAGATTGGAAAACCTGTTCCTTTTCCAGATGTGCTACCCCACAGTTTTTAAATAGATGCTAATAACCTGTACATACAGATGTCACAATTGGTCAGGTTCAGTCAAGAGAAAATTGAAAAATGCTTTCTTAGGGCATAATGGTATTTTTTTTAATCTGAATTTATATTGTTTAGCTTGTGTTATGAACCAGTTTATTTTAATAAAAGCAAGGCTAGTATACTTGCCTCATATGCAGTGTCTCTTGAGACATGACTAGGATAATGCTTTGCAAAAAAACAGCCAAGCAATAATCCTAAATTTTGAAAACCAATTTTAAACTGAAATGCAGAAGCAAAGAGAGATCTTGTATATACAAGACAACTTTCTTTTTTTCTGTCTGAAATTGCTAAGTGTCTGCAATGGGAGTAATAGGAGTCAATTTCTAAGAAGGTTAGCTTAGATCCTTTTTCAAATACAGCCATAGTCCAACAATGAAATTTCAGCTGCAGGGTTTTGCCTGCCTTTCTTTTTTTTGGTTCTGAGAAATCATTATTTTTGTCTTTGTATGTCTCTATTCTGCAATCCTCATGCATACAGATATATTTCTGGAGAGAGTGTTACTATACTTGGGAAAATAAGACCCTCAAGGAAAAATTAAGCAATTACTCATGGTCATGGTGGAATAAAGTGATTGAAAAGATATAAATGTCTTCAGGAACCTCAAGGCAAGATGTAAAAATTACTTTATTCAATTCATGTAGTCAACAAGGACAAAACAAATAATTGATTTACAATACAAAAGAGAAAATATATATCAAATAACAATGACAACAACAAAGCTGGAGAACAGATAAGTAATGGAACAAGCTGTCAGGGAATACTGTGTGGTTATTAACACCAGAGACATTATACTTTAGACCAAATATCCTCCTTATTGTCCTGATTCTGATATTTTACAAAGATGTGACCTTAGCAAGTCTTAATGTGTTGTCTGGGCCTCTTTTCTCTCCAACTCTCCCACATTTATACTCAAGGGCTTTTTATCTCCCAGCATCTTGTGGAGAAAACCTGCCCTACTTCACTTATCCTGAACAAGGTCATTCTCTAAGCATATAGACGATATAGAGCAGGAATTAATTTTAAGATGTTTGCACTCTCTAAAATACCTTTAAGCAAGGGACCTGTTTTCCAGACTAAAATACAATGTTTTAACATGCTATTTTTTTTACAGTGATATGACTGAAATGCTGGTTTAATGTTTCAGCCTGTGAAGAACAGCAATAACATAAAGTAGGGCAATATTACAGCCTAATTAAACATTTCTAAAATGTAACTTTCGACGACAGTAGTTCTGCCTATCCAAAACTATGCTCTGTCAACTGTAAGATCATACAGCTTAGTTCATATTGGTGTATGATGTAAGAAACTCCACCAGAGTAGCTTATGAGCTGAATGTGCCACTTGGAAATATGTTGTTTAAATAGCTTCTCTTGCTAAGCCTGTGGCCTAATTAACTTGATTTTCTGCTTGCCTTTCGAGAGGTTAAATTTGACATCTGAAGAATTAGTGTTAACTACTGTCCTTCCAGAGACTGATTAATGTTCACAAAGCCATTTGAACATGCTTGGCACTTACTCAGTGTGTTACAGCGATGATCTTGCATAAATACACTAACAAGCTTTGAGGTTTGATGTTTCCTGAGCAGCTTGCACCCTGCCACATCACTGTTTTCCTTTTTTTTGTGAGTAGCAATTACTCAGTTTGGTCTGTGTTAAAAGAGTATGCTTCAGCAGTTTTATTTTTGTTCTGTCAGCCTGACTTTGGGACTCTAGCCCAGACAGTTAAAAACGTAATTTACAGATTAAGACAGTTTGTAAGGGGAGAAAATAATTTAGGTGGTTGTGGTTAGCTAACTAGGGTGCTGTTTTCACGGTGAGTTAATGACCTTTGCCTCAGCAAGTCCAACAGGGCTCCAAGAGCACTTGGATGCACAAGGAGTGGGAAGATTTGCATTTCCCCACAGGTCACTCTGTTGTCACTGTTGTGCAGAGCACTGCTGGTTGCCCGTAGCAGACCAAGAACAGAAGAGCAAGTGAGCTGTAGACATGCTAGGGGGTGTTCCCAGCCTGGGGTGTGTTGCACAGGATTTTACCTGTGCAGGGTTGTATCCATTGGCCAGTTTCTTCTTGCTCGTATTTTACTTTCACAAAGCACGGGGAAAAGATGTTGTTTGGCAATTTAGTGCATGTATCTATAAATATGCACTTGTAAAGATGCAGAGGGGAGGGAGGAGAGGTGTTACTGCTAACATGGGTTGTCCTACGTGGAGCTGTGGTAGTGGTGCTGCACATATTTCTAAATAAGTCAGGGAGAGCCAATAAGTGTGCACATCTCGGTTCTTGAGCAAGCAATGTAGTTTCAGCATAGCCCAGAACCAGATCTGACATGAAAGATGAGGTGCCATTTGCTCTAAGGTGTATGATACAGTGAATTCCCTCACCTTAATCACAGAGAATCTTTTTTTTCCCTCCCCCATGTCTCAGTCTGTTACCTTGTTTGCCATTTTGAGTGTACCTGGGATTGATTCAAAACAAGTGGTTGCATTTAGACTGCTCTTGTTCTGTTCCATTTCCTGTGATTGCAGAGGAGCTGGGTGAATTTAGTTCACTTTCTAGGTAACTGATCATTTTTCCTCACAGCTTTTACACTTTGGAAACTGGCCTGATTGAACAGGCAGAGGTGTCAGCCAGCCAGCCTGTCCCATGCCCCACCACTGGGCACTGAAGGTAACCTAACAGCTTGTCACAAAGTGCAGTGAAGGAGACATCACATGAACAGACACCTGGAATGGTGATTACGGAGTTACAGTTTGTGTCAGCTCTGCATGGGTAGTTCAGTTGTGCCCTTTTTTTCTAATAGAGGAATGCCTTGGTATCAGGAAAAAGATTGTTTTTCTCCCTGACTTGACTGTTGGTTTGTTGGGTTCTCCATCTGCTCGTTTGTTTGGGGTTTTTTTACCTTCCAGTTGTCTGGATGTTGCTCACTTGTAAGATCAAATACCCCAAACAAATACGTTCTTTCCAAAGACCACATAGTTTCTTTCTGATTTTAACAAGGAGGTCCTTTTGAGGGAATGGAGAGTGGGAGCTGCTTAGGTAGCAAGGGAGGACCTAAAAAAATCCATAAATCCCTATACTTACCAGGTTACTACTTACTGTGTTTTCCTGCAGGTTTTTGTGGGCTCCTTTAAGTTTTGCTTACAGATGGAGCCTTAGCCAACCTACTTAAAGCAGAATTAATTTTCTATGACAGTTCCTCTCTTGTGAACCAAACCAGCATGGTCTGTATTTCAAATGGTAACCAGAGTATATTCTTGATGAAGAATCTCACAGAAGGTCTTTGGAGAGGCATGAATTATAACCTGTAATGCAGTCTGTAACTTCCTAATAAAGAAAATGAGTAATTAGAGGTAAGTGTGTGCTTTCTAGCAAGAATCCCTTCAGGAGGAGAAGCAATAAACTGGTGCTCTCTAGAACAGACTAAGAAGTGAGAAGTCAGCAATCCTGACATAAAAAGTAGTTTCTTGGTGTACTGCTTGTGGGAGGGGACATCAAGGAGATACTCAAAAAGAGCCAGTGCCCACTTCTTCTGCACCCAAGAACTTCTGGCCCCAACCCTCAGAGATCTGTGTCTGAGGTGCTGCAACAGTTATTAGAAAATGCACCAGAATACATCATTGAGCAATAAACTTTGCCAACAGATATTGTAGGGCTAAAAAGATGGTTACACAGTGTAAGAGACTGCCTTTATGCTGCTCTTTATAAATGCTGCATATCTACCTCCCCATTTGCTACTGTCATTCTTCCTAATATACAGTCCTAGTTTCTCTGAGGACTTGGGAGAAAAACGATGCAACAGGTAAAGGAACATGTAGCAGGTGTGATAAGGTGCTTCTCTTGATAGGTCAGAGCTTAGCTGGCCTTCTGTCAGTGCCATTATCTATATCTGTTGGACGTCAAGTAAACAGTTTGTGGGCTAAGAAATTGTCAAAAATTATTTTTTATATGGTAGTTTGGTTGGGATTTTTTAAGCTTTCATATAGCCAGTATTGTCTTGTGTATTTTGCAAGATGTCAGGAGCTTGACAGAGCAGCATTATTATCTTCTGTAATAAGGTTTTCCACAGCATGTTTATTTGTTGAACAACCTTCTGTAGGTTTTGCTTTATATGAGTACTTCCCTTTTATTCTGTATGTTTACTAGAAGTGACCGTGTGCACTTTGGCTTTCTGTTTGCATTTCCAAACCACAGTATTCGGTCTTCAGGTCTGCTCTGAGCAGGAGAGGTGCAGTGAAGTGTCTGTATTTACGGAGAGTTGCAAAAGGAGTTGTCTTTGCAAAGTCAGTCTGCTTGTGTGGACACCACTGGCTTCATTGGTTTCTTTCAGTTCACCATCAGCTCTGGATTGGCAGGGTTATTATTACCTCTGAACTGCTGCATCTGTTGGTAGTGATGTGTGGGGGGCTTTATTGACTTGTGCTGCAATAGTCAGGGTTCTTCCACAATTTTTGGGGGGGTGAGTTACTGAAGAGCTTGGGACTGCATATACATCCTAGTCCTGAGGCTTTATGGAATCCTTGTTTTTCCATCACATAGTAAAATTTATTCTCAGCCTTGAGAAAGCTTGCAGACTGTAGGAAGGCTTTCATGTGTGCTTTTTTTTCAGTTTCCCTCTATAGCTCTTTCATAAGTCTCGTAGGTTCAGAGACATGGTGCCTTATGTTCTTACAAAGAGTTTGAGTTGGTATTTTTTTGCTGCATGTTTAGCAATTCCGTATCGTTTCTTTTCCAACCAAATATATGATCAGGTAAGGTAAGATGTTGAAGGTGTCCTGTAGCCCTGTGTTGCTAGGTAATTTTGGTGGCTTTTGTTCTAATACCAGTTGAGTGTTCTAAAGAGAACTTTTCCCTAGGAAAGAAAATTACGTGGTTGGCAGCAATATTACTACTTCATTACTGCACTTGCATTGCTAGTGACCTTCCCTGCCAAAAATTACACTGTTTCCTTATCATGTGCCAGAAAGGTAGCCAAAGGTTCAAATTATTGCTGGCAGACTACAGGGATCAGCAGTATAGATAGCTTGGCAATCACTGGATTTCTGCAGTCTTAGATGTGCTTTTTCTTATATATTCTATGTGTTACTGAGAGAATTTTTGATTGTGTATATAAAAATGGTCATGGCTGTAGTTATTTTTACTGTATTGCATCTTCAGGGAGAAGCAGAAATTACAGTGCCTCTTCTCCTGAGAGCTGGTTGAGAATTAGTTGCACTTTGGTTCTTCTGCTGTTGGCAAACAATAATCCCAGAGGAGGCTGTGCCAAGGGGAGATGATATTTCCAAGGTCCATAGTGCACCCTTCATTTGTAAATCTTGCTGCACTCATGAAAGTGCACTGGATCTTTCCACCCACCTCCCCTCTGATCAAATAGTGTCATCTCCATTCTGTGAAACTGGGGGGATAACCATGAACGAGGTGTCTCATTTGTGAGTAGCAAATTGTCTTTCATATGCATTCCAAATGTCACAAGTCCAAAGTTTAAATTTACAGAAAAATGAGTCTAAGTCACCTCAACTTGATCCTCCACAGGATCGTGAATGGATTTTGAAAATAATGGATTGGGTGGTTCCTAGTTTCAAACATTCCCTTCACTATAGGTATGGCTTTCATACCAGTACAACCTCTTTCATTTCTTGAATTCAAGAACTTCACAAGGGAGGTCAGGATGACCTTATGCCATTTTAAAGAAGTGGTGGGGATAAGTAGTATAAACACAGCAGTTTAGCAGTCAGAAAGAAAGCAGAGTTTTCTTAAGGTCAGGGGCAGTACCTTGCCCTGAGAGGTGTATTATTGTGTCTCTGCCTGCTGTTTTAGCTTTGGGGGCAGGGAGAGCTTATCTCTGTGTTACTTCCAAGCATTCCACAAAACAAATTCTAAGACAAAAAATGTCATCGTTTTTCCCCCTTTTCCAAGTAGAAACTAGTTATAGATATCTATATGTAGCCTATTTATTAATGTGGGGGGAAAATGTAATGAGCCCTTCCAGCTGTCAGCCAGTTTCTGTTGAACTGGTGGCCTTTTGTTCCTACAGGTTTGGACAGTGAAGTGACACAGCTGGGTCACAGCTGTGACAGTGCCTGCTGTCTGGCCTGGCACACTGGTCCTTTCCTGGAGTCTGTCTTGGATGTAGAAATCCCTGCTGTCCTATTCAGTCCACCACAGCAACTCCGAAATTTAAATCTCTGTTGTACTTCAAGTCAAACACTTATTTGAGCATCATCACATAATCTGTGCCCTTTCAAGACAGGCTTATGCAAATATCTAACTGTTCCTGACACGGCTAAAAGAAATTCAACCCTGATGATGTTCTGTCTCTGGGAAAAGGTGTTCAGAGATGGGTTAAAAAATGAAGGTACAACTTTTTTTTTTCTTTCTCAATTGGTTTTCTTTTTCCTGTTGTTTTCTGCTAATCCACAGAGGCCAACCTAATATGTCAGAGCTGTTTACTCCACAGTCTGGGACACTTGAATGTCTTTGTTGTAATTTAGGAAACAACTGACAGACAAAATTATGTTGGATGGACACTAAAAATATACACTTAAGGAACCACGTTAACTGCCAGGTAGAAATTAGCTCTTTTTTTTTTGCCAGTGCAATTTATGATGAGAAATAAACTAAGCTTCTTCCTCAGAGTTCCAGCTATAGATCAGCTAGAGGCTTGAAGGACTTCTTGTATACTGAGAGGTGACATATTGATCTACAGCTCCAAGAATTGTGCCAAGAAAGGAAAATCAGCAAGATCTTCACCTGATTTATGTAGGCCAGACATCTGTGACTTGCCTTTCGAAGGTGATCTCACAGAGGTGTAATTAAAATTTGATGATGAATAATCATGGTGATTTGTGTCCCCACATTGCAGCCTTGTGTATGTTTTTATGTGGTGATAAATTTGGTTAGTCCCTGCTCATGCAAATGAAGGTTAGAAAATGCTGGGCCTAAGGACCAGAATTTTGCACACAGCTCTTCTGCAGAAGGTCTCTGAATTTTCCTAAGGCTGGACCTTTGTTTCAATTAAGGACTGGTCAAATTTCAAATTAGTGAAAAAATACATTCCAGAAGTTTTTAATTACTAAATTGAGCAGCCTCTAAATTTGCTCACTCTGCAGAGAGAGGCAAGTGTTCTGATAGTAGAAATGCTGACTTGGGCTGGAGAGGGTGGGCCAAGACAGCAGTTTGTAACTCAGTCTTACTCTGGTCTCAACACACTAATAAGGCAGTATCACCTTTTCCTTCATCTTCTTCTCACCTGTCAAAAGGAGAGGGAAAGTATTGGGGCAAGCATTATCTTTCATCAGGTATTTAAACACTCTAAGCAGAACACTGATGTAACCAGAGCTGAAGCCTGAAGATTTTTACATTGAATTGTATTATTTTGGATAGAATTTTCAAGGCATACAAAAAACTACTGTTGAAGTAGACTCTGGATTTTCTTCTTTTGTCTGCTATCTGGATGCCGGTGGGAATTTTGAAGAAGCTGTTTATCCTTTGGTTTTGAGTTTTTGCTAGAATTTGTTTTGTCTTAACACATTGATCCTTCTTTCCAGGCCTTTCTCCTGTTGATTTATATCAATAACAGTGACTTTTACTCTCTTGTTTTGAGACTGAAAGGCATAAAACAGGGCATGTTGCCTCCCCTACTGTGAGGGGAGGTGGCATCTCTGATTCTGCATGCAAAACAGTCAACGTAGGAGATACAGTTTGGGGCTGATAATCATAAGGAGCGTGAGTTAGAACCAATGATCAATTTTTGAGAATCCTTAGCCTTTCTATTAATTTTGATTTATTGATTTTTATGAGCAGGAGCAGAGAGAAACTCGGGCTTTGAGGAGGATCAGAAAGGCCAGTGCATGTAGAGGGTTATTGCCTTGTTTCATGCTGTGATTTATACAGTGAAGATACTGGCTGCATTCTTCTGCTTGGTGTTATTTTATTTCTTCTCATCATTATAGTATTTCATGACTTAAAGACAAGTGCCCTCTGAGAATCTGTTCTGTTGTGTCTCTGACATTATTACAGGCTGAAGGTCTGATTATTGGAAGTGCTGAGCCCTTGGAGCTCCAGTGGGATGAATGGAAGCTGAAGGTGCTCTGAAAAGCTTGAGGCATTTTTTTTCTTTTCAAGGGATTGAGTTGTTCCTCATAAATATAGGTCTCTGCTTTGACTAATTCCCTGTTGACTGCAAATCCTTTGAAGTAAATGGAGTTTACTTCATTAGAATGAAACCTGTGCTCCAAATTTACCTGCCAATCTTGCCACATAGCTGAAGAATTTATTAGATCTTGGTAAATATGATGTTAAAATTAAGCTTCAAATTCACAATTAAGCTCAGAGTTTTGCTTTATAATTGGAATACTACATGCTGGAACATATCAGAAACCATTTTTCTTTGAGGGTTCAGGTGCTTCAAAACACAATTTGTGTTCCTGTGACAGAAGTGCTGGTGCAGCAGAGGTAACTAAACACACTGACAGGGCAGTTTCGTACCAGTGTCTGCAGTTGATGCAGGGAGTCAGCCTGCCTGAGCCATTCCCATTCTCCTCAAAAGAGTCTTCGGTTCTTCAGTTCCACTGAGAGAAAGCAGATGTCAGACAGTGATTCAGCCTCAGGAAAGGGTGATTTATCCCAGTGCTTGATAATTCTGCTGTTCTTGCAAAGGAGGAAGCCTGCCTAAGCAGTGGCTGTTTGATCCTAAAGTAAGGGAAGATGATGCTGTTCAGACATGTGAGTGGCAAAATTCAAAGGAGCACTCATGCAGGGGTGAAAGCTGAAGCTGAGAGATTTGGCGACTAGATATATGAAGAAAGGCTTAATCAACTTGACTTTTTTGGTTAGTTTTTTTAAGAACTGAAATAGGCAACCTCCTCAGGTGGCCCTGCGTGTCATGGCAGAGTTTGAAGATTTTCAGTCCTCAGCTAAAGCCCCTTCTGTTCCCAGGTTGCTCATATGTGCCCAGAGGTCAGAAATGCCTGTGTCCTTAGTTTTTGAAAATTCATTCTTTGCTCCAGGAGACTCACAGCATACTCTTGCTTTTTCATTTTGGGATCATCATTACAGTATTCTTTTAATTTTTTTCTTCGTTAAAACTAGTATTTGATGAAAGAAAGTTTGGTGGTTGTTTTTTTGGTTTTGTTTGTTTCCTTTTTATTATTTCTGTCTCAGATAAGGGACAGATTATAGAAGATCCATTTCTTTTGTTTCCAGTTTTTTTCAAAGAACAAATTTAATCAGTTACATTCTCATTTTTATGTCTGCCTACATTTCTCTGGTTACCTCAGTGATATTTCCATATCATGTGTACAATGTGGTAGATCATCTGCTGGGTCAGCAGAGCTTCACATTTCAATGTGTACTGTGTTCTAATATTCTTTTGTGAGTGATGGATTCTGGTACTTGCTTCTCAGCAGGCAAGATGGACAATGCTGTTATCAATAGGGAAGGCTGTTGTTTTCATGAGATTTGTGCTTTTTCCCTTTGTCTCTCTGTCCTGGACTGAACAACCAAACTTGGCTCAAGTGAAAAACATTGAGAGAATATTCAGACAAACAGGTAGTTGCTTCCTCTTGTCCTTGCTATTAGTCTCTTACAAACAAGATCTATACTGTGGTTTGTTTTCTTAAAGACTGTAGACCAAGGCTGGTCTTTCACAATAATGTTTTGACATCCTTTGCTCCAAGCACTAGGATTTCAGTCAGTTACACAGTTTTCTAAATTTTATGGCTGATTGTATTTTATGCTAACTTTTTGAAGCTCCTGCTTGTGCATGTCTTATTCCACCCCACCTTGTTTTTCTGTTTTTAGCCAGTGAGACCTGCAACGATTTCCATCCCATGTTCTTCACACATGACAGATCGTTTGAGGAGTTCTTCTGTATCTGCATTCAGCTCTTGAACAAGACATGGAAGGAAATGAGGGCAACTTCAGAGGACTTTAACAAGGCAAGAAAAAAGGAGTGGGAGGGGAATAACTGGGTAGAATGGTGAAACAAGACCATACATTCTTCCCTAGAGACACAGGGATTTACTAATTTCCATTCTACTGAATGCTATGGAGTTTTATCTGTTCAGATTCTTTGCATATCAGAATGCCAGCATTTAGAAAGTGGTGGATTGGGGATAGGAGACATAAGGGAGGTGTGTAGACCTCTTTCAGTCATGTTGCACTGCAGACTATGAGACTAAAATCCTGGCTTGAGGGGAAATTCTGCCTTTTTATGTTAGCAATATTATGCTGAAGTGCTGCAGCCTCCAAGGTTGTAAATAATGCAGAGAGAGTACTGCAGTGATAATTCTGTGCATCCCTTTCATTTCACGTGAGCACTAAAGTGATAAAATATTCAAGAGTGGACATGATCATGACAGTACTGTGCAGTTTAGCTTGCTAAAACAAAAAGCAAAAATAAACAAAAAACCAAATAAAACCCACAAACAAACAAAACCAAAAACAAGCCAATCAAATAAAAATCCAACCAAAATGCTCCTCAGTATTGCACCCTTTTTGTGGCAAGAATTCTGAAAGCTTCAGCCAATCACCTCACCCTCAGAAAAGCTATAAAGAACAGATCTGTCTTAATGATCCCTAAACATCCTGTTTCAGCTGTCTTATTCACCATGAGGCTGAACAGTATCTCTGGCATTTTGTAAGAATGACAAACTCATGCTTTTGTGGCCAGCTGGGATCCTCTGACTGGAGCTTGAGCCTCTCCCTGGAAGATGTTGGTTATAGAACTGTTGGTTGAGAATGAAGAGTGAGACTGCTGCTCTGTGTCTGCATGTGCCAAATAAATGCTCTGGAGTCACCAGACCCAAATGTTATGTGAGAGCTAGTGAGAATGGTCGTGCCTAACTTCTAATTGGAGCTGTCTGTTACTGAAGTGGTCTCAATGGCCATTTTCTGCTGCAGAGTGAAAACGAATTCTTAGGTCACAGTGAGGAAAAGGCTTTGCTGAGTTCTTTCAGGCAAGTTAGATGGCAGCACTACCACAGCCCTGGAATAAAGAATAAAGGAAGTCCAAAATGCATACTGTTGTAGCTGGATGATCTAGAGGCTTGATCTTGCATGGAATTTCTGACATGCTTCTCTTGCCTAATGATCCAGGAGAACAGAAGGAGCAATAGCAAGATAATTCACTGAACAATGTAGGGTTGCTAAGATCAAGAGCTTAAAAAAGCAACTTTTAAAGATTACTTCATATTATGTGATTGTTTTAAATAAATGTATTAACAACTGCCTGTTACTTATAGGCCTTGTGTCTCAGTAGAAGAAGGATTTGTCTACATAATTTCCCACAGCTTGAGTTGAAATACTGTTAGTAATCCCAGAGGATTCAGAAAACGAATGGTCCCATTTCTGGCAACAACCCAGATCACTCTAAAAAGAAAAAAAAATAAATTCACTTTGCAGTATTAGGCATTGTTGTGGAGGTTCATGGAAGATCGGGTAGTTTTTTCTCTGGTCTGACTAGTTTGCTATTTGTGTTTTCTGATATTGAAAATCCTGCAACTTCACCCACCAGTTCTTTCAGGTTCAGCAGGATTGGGAGTAGGTCTTACTGCATGTGTCTTTGAAGACATGGGCAACTCCATGGGACAAATCTGAAACATTTGCCATTGGGCTATCAGGGTTTGTTCTGGTCCATGATCCCAAACCCAGGACTCACTCTTGATTTTGTGACTGTTTCCATAAAGGGGAGGGAATGCTAAACTCTGCGTCTCTCATTTCCAACAGTTCTGTAATTATGTTCTGTTTATCTAAATAATTTCTTAGAGTCATAAGGAGATTGTTGTGCTCTTACCCACTCCAAATGACATGTGGTGGTGATGTGCATTACTCAGCTGATCAACGTCTAAAGGGATGTGTGAGTGAAGCCAACTGTGTTGTTGTGTGGGCCTGGAAGCACTTCAGGATTTGTGGGGGATGATATACAGTGGTACCCAAGGTTTACCCATCTGCTTGGTGGGTGACAGCTGCCAGTGCCAATGGCTTTACCAAATTTAAACACCACCATTTCTAATCCTTACCTGGCAAGAGGCTTTGGTGATCACAGCGTGTCAGTGTTCTCTCTGCCTCTTTCCTGTGTGCTAAGGGTATGCAGTCACTTTTGAAAACTTGTCAGGCAAGGGCCACAGGGACCCGGGGAGTGTTCAACCCATACTTGGAGAAATGGCCAGGAAGAAAGCAGACCTTATGAGATGCAGTAGCTTAGTTGCTGTGAAAAAAAAAAAAAAGAAATCTTCTATCTTCTCTTTGTGTTACTATTTTTCAGTTTCAATAACTTCATTGTCATGGTAATGTATGAAGCAGCATTTCGTTACTATTTATTACCCACCTGGCTAATGGGATCATTTGTTTTATTCCTTCCTCCCTCCCTTCCTCCCCCAAAACCTCCAAAACAAAATTGGATACTCACTGTGTTGGATGGTAAGTCTGGAGACCTGTACATTCTGCCAAAAATCTAGACCACTTGCTTTGGTCTTTAATCATAATTGAAGAAAAGGAGCTTTTAGTTTAATTTTAAACTTTTGATTAATTACAATTTCTGGTACATTGAGGGTCTGTAGGAGGTGTATGTGCATACAGAGATTTATTTCCTCCTTTCTTTCAGTGGGGAATGACAAGCACTAAAAGAGGCAAGGTGATTGAATATTTCCTCTCAGGTTTTACTGCCTGTTCTCAAGGGGGTTTAAGGCACATATTAAGACTTTCTTTTGGTCATACTGTGCCATCATGGTTCTTCGATTCATGTTGTGGAGATTTCATAGATTTGTACATTTTTAAAGTTTCAAAAATAATTAAACCAGCTCTTTGCTCATAGTTGAAAGAATTTTATGGTGTTTTAGTGAAACAGTTATCATCTCATGTTTTGTCCAATTCTTACTCATTAAAAGAGACATGTTTTGTCAGCTCTTGCATTAGAAAAACTCCTTTGAGCTCTTTTGGTGATAGTATGATACTGTCAGACCTAAAATCTCTTTTGCAGTCTCTCTGCATACTGGTAGATGTCTGAATAGAATAATTCAGACAGGCAGCTAAGCTTATATTATGCCTTTGTAACATTTTAAGACATACATAATCCATGTCTTGTGAGTTTCTTAGAGAAATTGAGATGCAGTTGTATAGACAGACATGCAAGTGGCAACAATTCCATTTGAAACCTTTTCGTTTTTATATGAGGCTATAGATGATCAAAGGACACTTTCTGTTCTGTCCTCCACAGTCATTTTGTGAGCAGAGAGCATGGTTTATGACTTTGAAAATATAATCTAGTCTCCAAGCTTTACATAATTCTACATGCTTTATTGCAGCAGAAGAAAGCATTTTGTATTGATTTTTGGAGTCAGTGCTGACTGTAGGAAAGCTGGATTGCAGCATCCAGAAACCTTCATCACCATGCTCGTTTAAGGAGGTGCCCATCAGTGAGTTTTCCCTCACACAGGGACCACATACACTCTGCTCAGGGTACTCAGGGTCTGCTGCCACACAGAGGAAGGAGTACTTCAATTGGTTTGGGATTTATTGTTTATTGTTTATTTTTAACATCATGGTAGGTGGAATTCAAAGTCCCTGCCCCACGGTAAAATTCCTCCCAATGGGGGAGTGAAATGAAAGCATATTCACAAAGGAAATTTTTTTGGTTGGTCCCCACTAGTAGTTCTTAAGTAAATGCACCTGTGTTTCCCTAATGAGGATTTACATTGAGATTTGCTATATTTTTAGTGATCTTCTTGTAAAATACACATTTTGTTTCTTGCTATTATCTTGGGTAATTTTCTGTTGTGGTTTGTACACACATTTTGAAACAAACCAAAACACAATTGTCATACATTTAAAAACATATTTTCCATAAGGGCCATGATTCATTAGATAATTAGGACAGTATGTAGGAGACAAGATTATCATCTTACCTCTGGTTTCCAGAGATTTCAGTCTGCTGCTTGTACATTTGAAGTTCACATGCTAATAGAAGGAAGGTTGAGCAAATGGATTTTTTTAATAGCAGGACCAGCCATATCTTGTCTTATTAGACCTGCAGAACAGTATGAACAATTTGCTAATTCTGTACCTAGTGTAGTACCATCTTAAAAAAAGCACATTAAGAATAAAAATAACTGCTTCCAGTCCCAGTGTGGAAGTAAAAAGACAAAAATTTTCAGTCACCTATCAGAGTGTTGATGCTGCATTGTAGAGCATGAGCACAATGTGGCTGCTTTTATTAGTATATTAACATAGTTTTAGGTTTTTAGGTGGCCAAAAATGACTACTCATAACAAGATGCAGATAATCATTTCAACATGGCTAAGGTTAAGTAGGAGATGCCGGAACTGAAAAACATTGAAAGTACTGTGTTATGTGGTACTTGAAATAAAAAATGTGCTGCATTCACTCAAACTACAGACTTAAGGAATAGGAAAGTGGGATGAGATTGGCTAATGATGCTACCAATGCAGTTTTCTTGTTACTGAGAAATGTAGTTATTTTGCCCTCTGGACTTGTGTTTGAGATCATTATAGTATAAGATTTTTAAATGTTTTTAAATGTTTTATGAAAATTTATTTTGTAATGAGGTATTTTTAGTAATAAGGAGATATAATAAGAACATAATACAGATACTATTTAATAATAACTATTTGTAATAATAATTATATTTGGTAATAATAATTATTATTATATTTTGTAATAAGAAAAATATTCTCAGAAAATTCAAAACCCTCTGGTTTCAGAATTCAGCTAGGATTTATTTCCCAGCAGCAGACCTGAGTGTCCTGAGGAACTACCCTTGTGGTGTCTGGCTGTTTCAGGGACACACAAAGCTGCAGCACTTGATCCTCCTGCAGCAGTGGGGTCTGCTCAGCAAGATGCTAATACATGTCACTGACAGGTATACACATAACAAACTGCCTGTGTGGTGATCACAAGAGTAGACACTGTTCACAGCAGCAACAGATGCAAACAATAAATGCCCTACTTGAGTCCTGTAATTAAATAGCAAAGCAAACACTGAGGCATTTGATAACCACAAAATATGTTTATGGCTCATGCTCAGAGCCTGTGAACATTTTTCCTTGCTCGCTGACAAGATAACAGAAAAGGTAACCAAGCATAAAATAAAAATGAAAAATACCATTTCCTTACTCAGTGACGGTTTGGAAATGCCACGCTACAGGTTTCTTAGCTTCTTTAGTGTTGTCACACTTTCAGCAGCTGTAGGATGAATAATTGTGTATGGCTAGGTTCAGAATATGACTGAGTGTTCAAGGGCAGGCTCTTAAGGAGCAAGCTTGTGTGAAAATGTGTTGTGAGCCAACACCACCATCAGATAATGTGTTATCCACGAGGAAGCAAAGGTCTAGAGGGTGATTTTGGGAGGGTCAGAGCAGCACTGTGGCAGAGGAGCTGTCACCAGCTTTGCTGGGCTGTCTGCAAAGCAAGGAGACTCCTACTGCTCGTCCTTGGCACGGCAGCTCAGTGCCTGCCCTGGGAGTGGCAGGGCTTTGCCACCCTCCCGGAGGAGCAGCAGGTCCCCGGCGTGCTCAAGTGATCCCCCATAGTGGCACTAACAGTATTCTACACTTTTCTGCTCTTGCAGACTCAGGCAAGTTTTTTCACAGGCAGGAGGGAAAGTCACCCAGAGCTGAAGTGCCCTGGCAGTGAAGCAGCTGCAGGATCAAAATCAGAAGCAGGAAATCTGGCCATTTGCTCCAGTCTCCTCCATCACACTGCCACAGCAGCAGCTCCAGCCCCAAGGTGGTACTTTCCTCTCTCTCTGTACCACTCTTTCCCCCAACCCCACCACAAAGGGATGCTTGGAGAAGGATGGCAAATGATAGCTTCAGGAATGGGAAAAAAACACTGCTTCAAACAGGAGACAATGCAGGCAAACTTAAAGGTAAAACCCTTTGGTCAGTCTGAGAATCTGTCTGCCGCCTTCTTTTCAATTCAATGAAAGAAGGAGGGAAAGGAATGATAAATAGTTCTTCACAGATGCCCCCCAAAGCATTATTGTTTTCTTACGGGTCTGAAGCAGATGAATTTATCTTCTTTTGGGAGAAGATATGGAAGGCTGTTCTGTTTGTATATTAGCAGTGGGAAACGCCAGGCTAGTGGAATGATTGCACCTCTCTGTTAGCTTTATTGCACCTTCCCTTGAGAATGCTTTGTTTATATCACTCAGGGATATTGCAAATAAATTATTCTTACATAGAATGAATGCAGTATTCCCCAGGCTGGGGCAGATTAGCACAAATTAAATCCCAAATTTTCACACCTGAGGCCAATAGCACTTTATTAACTTTCATTGGAAACAAATAATTGCTATAAATATGTTGTATCATTAATTGTGTGATGCATGAATTTATAAAAAGTTATGGCAATTAACATTTTGCAGGTCTGCTGCATAGCTTACACAGAAAATGAGACTTTTTAATTGAAGAAAAAAACTCCCTTCAAATACAGTAGAAATCTTTTAGAAGAGCATAATTTGGGTGCAGAAAGATTGTCAGGTCTATTCCATTAGCAACCCTTTCCTTAAGAACGGTCTGTTTTAAGGCAGTGCAGTTTAATGTGATATAGGGAGAGCCTGTTTAAGACCTTTCCCTAGCATTTGGTCAGTGTTCCCCCTGTGCTTTCTGTGGCCTAGATATTCCAAAGAGGAATGGCTTTGTTTGGTCTCTCTGTCTCTGTGCATTTATCTACATCTGTCAGATCTCCCAATGTGTCCCACTGCGTTTGTCACAGACAGGTTATTACTCGTCTGCTGCTCCTGGCTGCAGGAACCTGAGAAGGGCTGTTTAAAATGCTAAAGATGCTGCTTTCCACTTACTGAGGTATCAGAATGTAAAAATCAGATTTAAGTATTCATACTCCAAAGGTTGGGACTGTCCAGCTCAAAGGGACCGAACAAGAGTATTGCATTTTTAAATCTAGTTGGTTGTTTGCCTTTGAGAATTTTTCAGTCTAGCATTGAACTAGCAGTGTCAAGAATCCAAATACATTTAAAAAAATTAATTTGTGAAATGTAGGTTGTTAGACTCCATAATGATGCAGGAAGGAGTCACACTTGCCCTTTTTTCTGCACTTTGTAGCTTATGAACTCTTTTTTCTAGTTCAAAGGCTTTTTTCATTTAAAATAGTATTTTTACTATTTTCTGTCTTCACCACAGGGCTTTGAAAGTCTTTGGTAGTAGGATCATATCTAATTATAGCTAAATGATCCTTCTCTAGTGATTACATATGCAATGATTTCATGAAAGGCGCATAGTTCTAAAAGGAAAGGAATTTTAAAGCTTGATTTCTGTATATTTGTATGCCAGGATGGGTACACTAACAAAGAGGTGGATTTTTCAAGCCACAAGCAAGGAAGGGATGTCTCAACAAAACATCTGCTATTTAAAACAAGAAAAAAGAAAAAGAGTATTTTAGTATAATCCATTCCTTGGCCACAGGAATGGACAGTTTGTCTTATCCTTTCCCTTGTCACTGTTGGTTTCAGCAGTGAAACCTCTTGGTTGTGGGAAAACTCAGCTGCCATTGCCAGCGTGGATTTTATTCCCCAGATTTCTAGTGAAGTTTGTGTATTACTGTAGAACACATACAGGTCTATGTAACACCCTGGAGATGGCAATTTTTAAAACTGCTGGTACTTCATGTTTTCAAAGTGCTCTTCATTTTCATCTCTGTGGGTGCTGATCAAACCAATAAACTTCTCAGCCTTCAAAAAGATGATGGAGTGGAAAGCCTGATAACCAGAGGAGAAACACTGAGTGTAGGTTATCTGTACTAACCACTTTTTTTCTGCTCCATATAAACCCTTTGCACTGGAAAAAAAATTGCCTCGCTTGCATGTAGAGTGTGTTAGACACTAAGGGAAATGATATAACTTAACTGGAACTGTCACCAAAACAGCATATTTTGTGACATTGCCCCTGTCATTTCTGTCTAAAACTGTGGATAATAATCAGATCCCAGGAACCACTTGTCGCTGTATTTTTATTTCTTCTTTCTAGGATATGTTTTTGTAGTACAGTTAAATCAGAGGTGCATGGCATATGGCTTTTTGCTGCATGAATTGCTGCTGATGTGAATGTCAGTGGGCATATAATACCAGATTTTCATTTTGTGAATCATAATGCATGGAATTCAGCCTGAGATCTCCCCAGACTATAGACCTTATTATAGGCAAATAAAAAAGGGAAGAAAGGGGGGAGAGGTGATGTCTCGGAGATTTTGTTTCAGTTGAAATGAGGTTATCATGATGAATGATGCAACTGACAATGAGATTTTTATAGTCTCTCTTGGAGTAGCAGAAGAGCTTGTATTATTGTTGGTTCACTTTAAGTAATTGTAATCTAAATAGCACCGTGGTTGAAAAGAGCAGCAGAAATCTTTCACGTGTCTAGTAAGCAAACCCTGGGTGCTTTGTTGTTTTTGTCTCATCTGTCCCTATACAAATGTCCTCCATTGTTGGCAGTTTACATCCCATGTATTGTCTTGATTGAATATGTCAGTCACCATTAAAAAGGCGTTTGCCAGTCAGTCACTGCTGCTGCCTGTCTCTATTTTTAGCACATGAGGGAACAGCCCAGCATCTGACAAGCTGATCCTGCCACCCGATGCACCAGTGTAAATTAAGGTTGGCTGTGATGGAGCCATATGGGAGGGGAGGGCTGCTGGGAGCCAACACGGGAGGAAAGGATGGGCAAGGAAATGTGGGTGTGGGTGGGCTCTCCTTTACCCACATCAGCTATTCCAAGCCATGTCTACCCCGTGCTCACTGGGCCAACAGGGCTACATCCCTGTACTGGCTCTCTGCAGGTTGCCTTGGGCACCAACATTAGGGACGCCAGATCAGAGCTAGTCTGAAAAGCTTTCTGAGGTGATCACAGGTTAAACCAAGCCTTGGTGTGCTAGTGTGAACTGTCCTCAAGTTTCCAGAGACTGAGTAAGTGGGAAAATGGAAAAGGATGGGATATGAGGGGTTTAGCACATACTTTCTGAAGGAAGTGTTGGGTTTTTCACCACAGAATATTTGGCCTTGAGACCAGGATTAGGTGTTACTTGGGATGGTAGTGAAGCTGAGATGGGAACTTGGGTCCTGCCACTTTTCCACTGAGAGCTAAGTAGCTTATTGGAGGATGGACATTGTTGTTTGTGCCTCTGAAAGTGCTAAAGCTTCTTTTATTTTGCCCTTTGATCTCTATTCTGTGGATTTGAATAGCGTGCAAAAAATCCTGTGGATTTATCGATGACTCAAAGATAATTTATAGAGAGGCTCCATCCCAGTTCCTCAAGTTGCTTTTATGTGTTGGTCATGAAAAGCAGAGAAGCAAGACTGCTTGTAATCATATGAAAGCTGAGGAATATCACCTTAAAAGCTGAGCACAGGAATGAAGAGAGGTTTGATACCATGTAAGTAGATTAACCCAAACAGCTGAGAGAGGTGAAGGAACAAATACCAAATTCTGTGTCAGAATCCTTGAAAAAGACATTTGTGCAGATGATTAAAGATCTTGCCATGTCAGTTGAAGATACCATGCCATGACCATGAAACTGAAAGGCTCGAGAACCATCCCTGCATCAAGAATGTCGGGTCTGCTTCTAGAAGGGTGGAAGCATCTAGAGAAACAGCTTTCACACATGCTTTGAATGTTATGGTAATTTTTCTCTCTGGAGACATATCTTCAGATTTCAAGCATCAGTTTTCTGTCTTAGAGAAACTGACTGATCTTTGTGATGTTGCTGATACAAGAACCTCAGCATTAAGAACTTAAAAATTGCAGTTTTATCCATTTTGCTTGAGTAGTAAATTGCTGCCTAGACCTTTTCATTGTACTTAACCAAGAGTCCAAAGGAAACCACAGATCTCATTGCATCATTGTACTTTGTCAGCCTCTTCAGAAGCAATTGATCAGCTCTTAATAGTGACAAGTCACAAAGTAGAAAAATGAAACATCCTCGTTTTTGTAAAATCAGAGATGTGAGATAAATGAAGTAATCTTGTATCTGTCAAGATTTTCATATTCCTTTCAAGAAATCATTTCTATGTAAGTTAGGGATCTGGAAGTTGTTGAAGGGCTGTTTTCTTCCCAGTTATTTTCCTTTTTTTTTTAATATGAATTGATCTGATTGTCATATAACTGCTTCTTTCAAAACCATACATATAAAGTAGTGACTGCACATAGAAATCTTACTGCATTTCTCTCTCTGTTCTAAAGTGAATCGTCCTTTTGCTTCTCTCCCAGCTCAATACTCCAACCAGATTTATTCTCCCAGTTTCCTCCTGCCTGCCCTTCTCTCCTTGGAGCATGGCATGGCTCACAGCACTTTCACCTGCCTTAAGGAGGGTGTCAATGACTTTTCTCACTTTCTAGCTGAGGGTTCCTGCTGACTACTTTGCACAGCCACATCTCCCATCCAGACATCAGAAAAGACTGTTTGAGGTCATGGGATATGGAAAGACGGTTTGTGAAAGGTTACTGGCAGCTATGTATTTCAGCAGTGGTAGAAATCTGAAGGCCACTTTAAAAATTGTAAAGTCAAAATTACATGCACAGACATGTTTCTTATTCCTAAATATTGAGCTATAAGGACAAAAAAAGTCTTCCCTTGCAAGAAATGGTATAAATACAACATGTTAATAATGATGGCAGAGAACTGGATATTCTTTTATCTAGTCTAATTCAGCATAAATTAGGCTGCAAAGTTTAATTTACTTAGACAAAAGAACTATCTCCACCAGTCTGGGAGATAAACTTCGAGTAGAAGGTATTGTGTGTATGCAGTTTGAAAATGGTTGCAGTTATATACATGGCCTAAATGGCCCTTCACTGTGTAAAATCTTTAAATTACCAGCTAGGGCAAAATCTTTAAATTGGTGGTTCTACTTGAGGAGAAAAGAAAGAAAATATCTCCATAAAACTTATTTAGCTTTGCATGGGTTTGGGGTTTTTTATTGCCTTGTTGCTTTTAAGCTCCAGAGAACAGGATGTTTCATAGCTGCTCAATTTGCTTTAGTTATTATCATTTGAAAGAGTTTGATGATTCTAATTTCCTTCTCTATGCTTCTTGATTTTAGTAGACATTTCTCAGTTTTAGTAGTAGAGTAACACTTTGGTGTCTTGCATTGATTTTTATGACAACAAGGGCTTTGATATTAATTTCTCCTGATATTTTTTTTGACATTAAAAGCTGAGGGTGGGTGATTGCCAATGCAAAGTGAGGACTGAGACAGACTAATTCCATGTTTTACAAATATAATTGTAGGTGCTTGCTTGTAGGATGGTCAGTGGGTTGATGAGTACCATGAATCAGCAGTGCACCCTTGTGTGATGTGGACTAACTGCATGCTGGGCTGCATTAGCTAAAGCATAGCTAGCAGGTCAGAGGAAGGCATTATTTTCCTCAACCTGGCCTTTATGAGGCAGCAGCTGGAAGACTGTGCCCAGTTTTGTGCCCCAGTAATGTGGAGAAATTGACGAAGTGGAGCTAGTCCAGCAAAGAGCCACCAGGATGATTAAGGACAATGGAGCACGTGATATTCACGGGAAATGTGAAGGAACAAGGTTTGTTCATCCTGGAAAAGGCTGAGGACACAAGGGTGGATCCATTTGTATCTTCCATTGTGTGAACAAGAAGCTGACAAGATGCACACCCTTCTCAGAAGTGCACAGTGAAAGAAGAAAGGATAAGTTGTTATGAAGGAAACTGTTAGGATGTGAGAATAAAATACACCCAACTGCTTATACTGGTGCAACCAAGCCCAGTTATTTTCCTAGAGATTATGGAATCCTCATCCTTGGAGAAACTCAAAACTTGCACAGACTTGCCCCGAGGAACCTGACTTAAGTGTGAAGTTAACTCTTCTGTGTCTGCAGGACTTGATGATGCCTAGAACTTTCTAGCAACCTGAATTATTTGTAATTTTACGTGTAAAAATGACTTTCTTATCCAGGATGAAATATGGAGAAATAGTAATTCATATCATTGATCATCATTAAAACAAACTAAGATGCAACGTCAGCCAATCTCATAAACTCTGTTTAATCTTGAAGTGCAAAAGGTCCTTGTGATGGATTCAGGAGCCACAGCTGAACTTTTATTACTCAGGGGCATTTAAGCTCCTTCCAAAATTGAAAGCATTTCCTCAAATTTTTCTTGCTAACATTTACAAAAGCACGTTTTACTAAATATTCACCACTGGCTACTACTGGAACTCAGCTGACATTGTGACTTGTCCAATCACAGTAACTTGTTGGCATATTTGAACCCTAGTACTTGAAGCAGGCCTTGTGTGGACACTTCAGAGTGATGTTTGGCTACTAGTGGATTGGTTTGGGAAGTCTTGTTGTTTTGTGGTTGGTTGTTGGTTTATTTTTGGTTTTTCTAAATGCTTGTCTTGTACACAAATCTTTGTTTAGCAAAAGCTCCATTGCTTACAGGTTATAACTTTATGTGCAAGCTGTCAATTCAGCATCCTGAGAAGTTTCAGGTACTTCTTTTAAGCACAGATTTATGACCAAAGGAGAATATCATTTAAATTGATAGAACATACAAAGAATGAAAAAAGAGAAAAGAAAGGTGATGTTAAGTGATTTTCAATGGGATAACAAGAATACCTAAGTGATGTCAATAAGACAACATTAATGTTGCCTGGAAAATTAGTGGTAGAAAAAAGAACTTAGCACACATCTCACTTGTCAATACTTTAAAGACAGGACATCCATATCTTGGTTCCTTTTCTCATGTCCTGATACACAATTCTGTTAGCAAGGAGACTTTTTTTCCCTCCATGGTGGAAGCACCTTCCAAATTAAAGCAAAATATCTTCCTTTTGTTTACATCCTTTAAAGGTTGAAGTAATGAAATAGTTAGATGCAGTGTTTGCTGCACTTTTGAAGTAAGTGGCTGAAATGAAAATGTGTGGCAATTTGAGACAGTAATGAGAAGGGTGAGGATAAAATTAAAAGATGACATTCACACTGTCTTCTTGTGCACAATCTTTCATGCACAGACTTAGAAGCAGTAAAAATTTGAGAGCAATTACAAGAGAACCAGAGCTGTCAGAAATTTTTTTTCCTCTCTCTTCGAATGACCAGTAAGAATATAGTCATAAATGACAAATTTAATAATCAACCAGTATTTATCAGCATGTGCTTATGTGAGCACAGCATTTTCAGTGCTCACTGTGATCACCAAGGCAAACTAGGGCGACGTTTTGCCCACAATAAGCCCAGCACCACAACTGGCTTTGGGTGGGAAGGTGCCAAGGAGAGACTATGCCTCAATCTTTCCAGGAATGAAGTTCCCCACTGCCCAGATGTGAAAATTAGTTTCAGGCTAACACAGAAATACTGAGCACCACTAGACAGGACAACAGCTCACATGTGGAAGGCAGCCAGACCTCCACACCTGACTACGGGCTGCAGCTTGGATAGAAAGATTGTCTACAGTGACAGTATTAAAAAAAGAGTTATAAAAAAGCTTCCAAAATCTTTGCATTCTACAAAGCAAAGCTATTCTGATTAAAATAAAAGGGCTGCAGAGAAACCAAGAAAGCCAGAAAATCCCTTCTTTCTATTTTTCTAGATAGTACAAAGTGTTATTGGGGAAAAAAAAAAGTTACAAATATATTCAGAAATCCAAACAAGAAAAGCAGGCAGAAAAATTGTGCAAGTACCATTAAGCTGCAGAAATTTCCCTTGGACACACTGCAGTACCTTTTCAAAGCAGCATATGGGGTTTATTCTGGTGACTCTAATTTTAACATGAATGGGAGTCACGTGGAATACTCCTGGCATACTGCTTTGAAAATACATCCCTGCATGATTAAAGATGACTGAAGTATTTTTAAACATCTATTTTTACTTTTTTTAAACCAATTCTGAAATGTTTTTAAAGGAAAGCATTAATGGAATTAAAATGGTCCAACATTGAATAAAGCAGTAATGTAACAGGTAGAAATATGCTACTGGTTTAGCACTATACATGTATTTGTGCTTCAAAGGGTGGGAAGTGAAAAGGAAGGAAAACAGAGTTTGTATCCACTGTTGCAACTGCCTCTGCATTGCTTGACCTTTATAAATTTGTCTCTTCACTTGGAAGATGAGGTAATCATTCCACCTACCATGTGCAGAGCAAAGGGTTCAACAAAGAGAGTACAAGGTGGGATTTGTCTCTGTGTTGGCAAGCATTGCTGTGCTGCAGTATTGACAGCATCTTTAGCTCATGGATGATTAAGGCTGAAGAAATATGTACTCTGAAGATCGATTGAGGAGACAGTTATTAGCAGGAAGGAAGTTCTGAGCAGATTCAACAGCTCAGACAAAGTGAGCCAGAACTCTGATAAAGCTGGGCCTGGTGTGTGGGCTGAATGTGAAGTAGGGTTGCTGGAGGGAGGTTCAGAGAGTCATTTCTGACAGCCGGTCCTTCCTACCCATCTTCAGAGAAAACAGTCTCAACAGTTTCTTGAGATGTTTTGAAAAGTATAAGAGAGAAAATGTCCATAAATCCATATTGATGATTAACAGACATGAGCATAGTGAGGAGTATGGACGGTCATCCGGTGTCCTTCCAAAAATGCAGAGAAAAAGGGAAAAGTTACTTTTGCTTCTCTAATACTTTTTTTCTTTTTTTTTCCTCTCTTTTTTTTTTTTAAACTGAGAATGTAACATTTATTTTTATAACTTTAGCTTTGTGTGGGCTGCTGCTTTAATGCTTGAGGATCTCCTCTGATTATTTGAAATTTCTCATTGCCTGTCTTACTGATATTTATCTCTTTTGACATCAGAGACAAACACACACACACAAAAAGAATTGCCTGCCTTTTATCCTTTTCACGAAATCTTCACCAGTGATATGTTACATCATGATGCTGAGCTCCCCCCTGTCTCTCCTGTCTGTTGACCTTGAGTGGGGTTTCTCTGGTCCTTCCAACAGAGTTGCCACTTCCCAGACTTAAGCATGGCTTGCAACAGGCAGCATAAAAGAAAGAGTATTTATGTCAGTCTTATTTAAGCAAGACACTTCATTTAAGCAAGCCTATTTATATAGCAAGGTTATTTATACTGCATTTGGCTGCGAATGGGCGTGTGTGGGCATGCTTGTGTTGTGCATGCAACACGTGTTTGGGGGATGTATATTCGGCTGCATATTTCCATGTACAGGGACTGAACAAGTGGCTGTCAATGTCTTTGAGCAGGGGATGTTTGCAAAGCCCAGCTTAGGGAGGCTTTGAAGTCCATGGGAACAGATGCATGCTGCCAGAGGCTGACACAGAATAGGAGTGTCAGTAGCTCAGTTTGTGCTCAGAATTACCTTCTGAGGGTATGGAGGATATTGCTCTTTATAGCTAAAGCTGTGTTCACTCAGTAAATTGCTCCTATCAGAGTGTACTTGCAATAACTACGTGGTAAACAGCCCTAACTGTTCATTCAGCTTAGGTGAGCAGGATTTGACTTTCATTCCTGTGTGAGGTGGAAGCAGACAGAACACATTCTTCTCGAGAAAATTTGTTGTGCTCTTGCTTGATCTGGAAACCAGACTCATGTTTTCTGTTCTTCTCATTAACTGTTGTCTTGGCAATCCCTTTCTGCACTGCTGGAGCCTTCCAACACTTATCCTTCCCTGCAAGCCTGTCATGTGAAAGTAGTGTGAAGGGGATGTCATAAATGGTGGATAGGACCTCATCAACAGCTATTAAAATAGTCTGCAGGTCCTTCAGCAGCAGCTAGGAAGGTGAACCAAGGCAAAGATAACTCTGTCATTAAGTTATTTTCAGCATACTCTTTCTAAACATCATCAAATAGCTTTGTCATTCTGGTCTTCAAGGTGCATAATCACACCAATACAGTTCCTCTAATGGCTGCTGGGTGTCTGATTTTTATTCTTAAATAGCACACAGCAGAAGCTTTTGAAGTTAAAACACGCACATAGAAAACTCTTCTCAATAAAGATCTTTTTTTTTTTACCCCAGAATGCCTAAGCAAGCATATACTGGGTTTTTAGAAATCCAGAGATGTTTGCTAACATCATTCATTGTGCCAGTCTTGAGGGGCTGTTGGATAAAACTCAAAGCCCCTGCTTCAGGTCTCACACTACTAATCTATTCCTCATTAGCAAGAGAGTATGAGTTTTGTGTGAACAGATTTAATCTTCCTGTGCAGCAGATGTGCTGACACATGGGTTTCTACAGTCAATGGGGTAAATAATCTCCTGTTTAAGTAGTTTCTAAGTACCTATTTATGTAATTAACATATTAAAAAAATCATGCATCATTATTTAACCAGTGAACCATGAGAGCATCAGACTAAGTTCAGATAACTGAGACAGGAGACTTTTTCCTTTATTTTGTCCCTCCTATAGTATTTTGGTTTTGTTAAAAGCAGAAAAGTTAAAGAAATCATTCTGTTGCCATTTCATATGATCAAGCAGAGATTTAATCTGCATCTTCCATAAGAAGAAAACCCCACTACACTAATGAATACGATGGAGGGGAGCATGCATGCATAGAGAGAGGCAAGGCCAAGCACATACCAGGTGTCATTTGTTCCAGCAGTGTTAGGATGATGTACATTCCACAGTGCCTGTCCCATGGAGACTCAGACATTAAATGGGAGTCTTAGACTGTTTGGATTGCAGATAAATCCAGCTTCTGTTGCTTGTTTGGCAGTCTGTGCAAAGCATGAGCTGGAGAAATAGATAAAGATGGAAGAATATTGCAGATAAAATGCTGCAGTGATGTGGAATTCTTCTTTCCTGGCCATGTGTACTTCAGACCAAGTGATTGAATGAGAGAACTGAGATTACAGTGACTGGGCTGAAACTTTTCTCAGTATGTTGCAAAGGGTTTTGGTACAAAATTATTATGTATGTTTGAACAAGGTGGGCAAAGGAGGCAGGAGGGAAAATCTTAGTCACAGGTGTGGATGAAGAATATGGGATAGATTTGGCAGATAGTGTTCATATAGGATGAATGTACTGATATTTGTAAAACTCACATGGTGATTTCTGAGCCTGTTATAGTTGTGTATTTAAGAGTGCCATGTAAGGAATCTTGAAGTTGATGATGTATACTGTGAAACCTTTTGCTGTCTACTCTCTGGATTTATTATAACTGATTTGAAATTCTTCAGTGCCCTCTCATGCTATGTGACTGCAATGTATGTTTGAAATGGCAAGACTTAAAGGTTGCAGACAGCTGTGGGGGTTTGTGTATTTTAAGAGCTTTTCTGATATGATAGCTATCCAAAGACTAACTATGATTGTATATGACACTGCTGCCAAACCTAAACATCACTCGAGGTTGTTTGTCATATAGGGCTCTGCTGTGCCCAGGATCAAGGTTAGAAATATTTTTTTTTTGTTTGTGCGTGTATCAAAATCTATCCAACTTCAAACTTGTTCACTGTGGCAGAATAGTCTTCCTCTAAGCAAATCAGTTTCTCTTTCTTCGTTTTTTAGACAAGGTTTCTTGTGTGGTTGTGGTGTCTCTCTTTTCGTTTGGTTGGGTTTTTTTTGTTTTTAAGATGGGGAAATTTTGGTTCTAAAAGATGAGGCATTTTAGGTCTTCTTAGAGTTAACATTGAAGGTGGAAATGGAGCCTACAGTTGTCTTGTCTAGACTAGGAATTCTCCTTTCACTACCCAGGCTACATGTAATCATTTAGCAGTAGGAAAACTGAGAAACATTCATGTCAGTTCCTGTAGCCAATTTCAGGCTTTTTTGTAGGCTGCCTTTGGCTGAGCTGAAGAACATCAGTTGTCAGAGAAGAGGAAGAAGAATTGCAAATTCAACACTCCTAGACAGTCATCATTCAGACTGCTATTGTGGATGTCCAGGACTGTTGTATGGAATTCTATAAAGCTCTGATTTCATTTGTATAAGTAAAGTGGAGATTTTCTTTAGTGCACGTCCCTGTATCTTGAAGGCTTTTAACACGTGCTTGCATCCTCAGGAGGGGGGCAGCTTGGCCAGTGGTGCAGGAAGGTGTTTGAATACTCCCTGTGCTCAAAGTGCAGGGTAAGGTAGTGAACACTGAATGTGCACGATGGTGCTTGAATGGTGGAAATTAAATCTCTCCATGCTTTGTGGAATGAAAGGTTCTGTGGTTTTGTTTTACAGACCTTCTGGGTGCAATGGTGGCAGATCACCTCTGAAGGTCATGTCTAATCTGATTTGCAAAGCTGTGTTCCTGACTCTTTTCAGCAGCTTGTATATCATTTGGGTGTTCCTAGTCAGATAATCTTTGTGGTTTGTAGTAAGGCTGTCTTAAATGGCAGAAAGGATAGATGGCTGTTTATGCTGTGGCCCAGCATTTTAATTTTAATTTGTGTTTATATGTTGCTATCTACCTTCTTTCAGGTGCATTAATATTAGGAAAACATAAAATCCCTCAAACCTTCTCATTTCAAATAGAGTGTAGGGGCCTCTTGATAAAAAGGCATAAGGCTTTTTAATATTAGGATTTGGGAAAAAAACAAACTGAATGTGGCCTTGGAAGTCTCTGAAATACTTGTTTGTATTATCTACAGACTAGATCCTAAGTGACATTTCAAGAATACAGATGTGGAAGGGAAATCTATAGGTATTCCTGGAATAAATGAATAGGACTAGCTGTTCCTGGTACAAATCATCTGCTTCTACAAATGGACTTTTGAAAAGGCCGGAAAGTTTACTGGAAATTAGCAGGTAATTTATGGCCCTGGAAGAGGAGTCACTGGGAGCCAACCAGGTCGTCTGTGACTCTGGAAGTGTTAGCAGGTTAACCATCTTCCTCTTTAGGTGTCTAGGCTATAAAAAGAGAAACCCACGATCTAGGAGGATGAGTAAGTATTATATCACCACTGATTGTTCCTGAGCTCCCACACACAAACAGGTCTTAGCCCATGACAGCATAGTGCTGAGAGCTGCTGTCAGACTGACAAGTAGCAGCTTTGGTGTGAAGCCTTCCTAGAAATCTTTTATCCCTTTGGTTGGACAGCATCATCTTATCCTGGTATCATAGAAGATTTTTTTTTCCACAGATTTAATTTATTGTGTTGCTTTGAAATTGCCTGGATTTCTCTAGTCTTGAATTTTTTGATCTCCCTTGAAAGCTTTCTTAGGTATCTGTGGCCTGTCCTTCTTTAGAGCACAATGAAATTCTTAGTGTGTTTATTCTCACAACACAACCTTATGAGGAAAAGAAATGCAATTTACAGGGAAGAGTACTAAGAAAAAAGAGTGACAAAGGTGAGATTTCTTAACGTTGAATCTAACAGCTTGCTGCCATCAGAAAAAGAGATCTCTGTCACTTCTGCTCCTTTCCTATGACAGGAAAAGAGCTGGAAAATGGGTCTTCTGAGTTCTTGACTGGTTGCCATAATCTGGGACACAGTCTTGTCCCTGTCAGCATGTGAAATGTAGATGGGGAGATTTGGAAACTGGGACAAGTGAAGGTTTCTCCAGATACATCAGAGTTGCACTGATAATCATGATGTTTGCTTGCAGTGGAGCTTTGTTTCACAAAGCACAGCCTAATGGAGAGTTTTGGACTCTGTGTATCACACAACAGAAAGGAGCAATTTATTTAATTAGGAACCTCTTCAATTTAATACTGGCTTTTAAAAAAATTCAGTGTTAGAGACCCACTAGGAATGTGACATTTGGTTTTCATTGTCCAGTAGCATTTAAATATTTATTTATGGTTTGCATGACTATTTTAAGCTCTACCAATTGACAAAACGTAAGAGGTGACAATAAGAGCAGACTGTTATAACAAAAACATTGGAACTGCTGACTTGTTTAACCATTCACACACAAATGAGAGAGTTCCATACTCTTAGACCACCCTCTCCTCTGTGTGATTTAGGTGGAAGGAGGGGTGGGAAAGGGAAGGAACTAGACAGATTGCTTTTTTCCCAGCAAGTTCTGTCAGCAAATCCAGGCTTTTTAATTAGACCCCCTTCCCTTAAAATGCACATTGAGTATCTTTCCACAGTTTAATATTTCAGAACTGAAAGAATGACCACAAAACCTGGCAAGCTCAGAGTAATTGTTATAGTGATGGTGCTGCTTTAAAGGCAAATGAAAAGATGGGAAAAGTACAGCATTGCAAGGAGTGAACTCTTACAGCCATTACCCTGAGCCATTAAAAACACAGCTTTTTCAGAAGCTCATTTCTCTGTCAAGAATTATAATTGAGTAACAGATGCCCTGAAAAGCCAAACCTCTGGTGTAGCTCTGTGTTGTAGGCCTTGTTCTTGAGCACTAGACCAACAGGCTTCAAAGACCTTTCTGGATTCTGGATTAAACTCAGATAGAAGATGTTTGAAAAGCAGTGGCTTTTATTGTGCAAGGAGATCTGTGTAACCACCTGCAAGGCTCTGTCATGGTGCATTTTAAAATGCTGCTGTCTGCCATGGCAAATACAGTAGATTTCTGTTAATAGTGCAATATAGAAATGTTGGGTTTTTTCAGAAGGACTTTCATTATTTAAACAAATAAACCAATGAAAGTATTAATTAAACAAATAAAAGTAAGGGTTCGTGAAAAAGGAATGTATCTTCATTTCTTTGTGTTAAGAAATTCTTTCTTAACACCATAATAATATGTCAGTAGTATGTCAGTGTCTCATGATCTGTCTGAGGTTATCTTTTTAATATAAATGCATGCATTTGACTTTTCTCCTCATTTTGCAGTTTCAATCACAGAAACATGGGAAGAATGAAAGATTGTTTGAGTTGTTCCTGAGAAGTCTGAGGAGCAGCTAGTAATTGCCCCCAACTGCAAAGTCCCTTTTCTGACTGCATTGTTGGCTTAGGAATCATTTCTGGCTTGCTCTTCTGATCATCTCTCCTTCCTTGTATTTTCAGAGGGTAGGACAGAGTTTTTGTCAACGGCTAACAACACTTTTGTGCATGAAGTATTCCTGGTGATGTGTTTCATCAGGCCTTGGACAGAACAGGGAACGTCCAGTGTAGAATTAGTTGCATGAAGATTCAGGTCACTGCAAGTGCCAGACGCAGTTTTGGAAGTTTTGTAATAACTGTCTCAGATTTTCACCTTTTTTTTGAAAGATACACGTTATGGAACTGGAAAGCAAAATACAGTATTTTGACAGTAGTCTTGTCTTCTGCTGGTCTGTTACACAAACTTGAAATACGAATAAGGTGTATTATTTGTTGGAGCAAGTCCAAAGGAGAGCCGAGATGATCAGAGGGCTGGAGCATCTCTCCTGTGAAAACAGGTTGGAGAGAGTTGTGGTTGTTCAGCCTGGAGAAGGGAAGGCTCCAGGGAGAAGTTAGAGCACCTTCCAGTACCTAAAGGAGGGCTACAAGAGAAGTAGAGAAGGGCTTTTTACAAGGGCATGTAAATAGGACAAGGGGTAGAAGCCTTAAAGTGGAAGAGGTTTGGTTTAGATTAGATATTTGGAAGAAATTCTTTGCTGTGAGGGTAATGAGGCCCTGGAGCAGGTTGCCCAGAGAAGCTGTGGATGCCCCATCCCTGGCAATGTTTAAGGACAGGTTGGATGGAGCTCTGGTCTAGCAGAAGGTGACCCTGCTGTGGCAGGGCAGTTGGGACCAGATCTTTAAAGTCTCTTCCAACCCAAATCATTCTATGATTCAGTGATTTGGGCACACAGAGAGCGTACCTCCTTAGCATAGGAATGCACACAAGTGCCTGCTCCTGGGGTGCACATGTGCCTATAGATACGGGTGTCTCGGTGTGTTTGTGCAGGGGGAAAGTCAACATGTACACAGCCCTGGCTGCGGGTACATTCCCAGAGCGTATGAAAAGAGAAAGCAAACTCACAATCAAATAAGCAGCGAGAGCAGAGGGAAAGAAGATGAGATTGCAGTCGATGATGAGCCTGGCAGCAGATGTGCTACACAAATCCAGCCCGCTGCATCCCGGCTGTTTCCATGGCGATGGAGCGGGTAATTGTGGAGCTCCCCCCGGGCCCCGCCAAGGTGGACGCGGGTGCCGGGTCCTCCCCAGCGCTTCCTCGGGGTGAGCGCCGAGCTCTGGGACAAAACGAGCCGGCGGAGAGAGGGAGCCCCGGAGATGGGGAGCTCCGATTTATTTATTCCCCCTGTCTGATGGCAGGATGCGAGGGAAGCGGCGCTCCCCCTCGGAAATACGGTCTCCTAGGATGCTAAATAAGCGGGCAGGAGTTTCCCTGCCGCGGGGCTGGTTGGTTGCCATTGGCTGCTGCCGCCTGCCTGTGCCAATGGGAGCCCGTCGGGCACTCGCCACATAAGCGGAGCTGCACGCCGAGCCCGCGGGCACCGGGAGCGGGCAGAGGTGTGCGAAGGAGGGGCTGCTCCTCTCCCATGGCTGCAGCGAGGACGGGTCTCCTTAGAGAGCATCACCAGAGACCATCTGCTGCCCGTGCGCGTTGTGCCTTCCGCAAAAAGCAGCGTTAAGTCATTCGCTCGCTGTCGTGTGGGAGGTGAATTTGTCATCTGGAATGATGGAGCTACGAGATCTCTGTGAGTAGATCTGTGTGCTTTATCCTGCTATTTTAACCTGGGCATAGATCGATAAATGGTGTCGAGGAATGGCAAGAGCAAATTAGCGAGAACTGTCAAATCTGTGAACGATTCCTCAGATTCCTCAGTTTGTTTCGCGTGTGGCGAGATGATGTGTGGGTTCTTCCTGATGGTTTCAGGCATGGGACAAACTAGTTAGCCCTTTGCATTGCCTTGGTGGGTTTTTTAGACTAAATAAGATTAGTCTGTAGAAGGATGCTGTGTTCTCCGGGGCATTTCAGATCACGTCTGTGTTTGAGAAGGAAAGCAACTACATGGAGCAGAAAGAATATCGCAGGCAAAAAAGTCTGAGGTGCCCACATGTAGTCACCAGCATTTGTGGTGTCAGTATAATAATCACAGGTATGTTATTACAGTGGTCAAATGCTGGTTCAGACCCTGAAATGCTGGTTCAGAGCCGAGAAAACATGAGTTGCTCATCATTAATCACTGTGTTCAGCAAAAAAAAAAAAAAGTCATTGCTTTTCCTACCCTTCGTGTTACAATTTTTTTTTCCAAAATTAATTTATTTGAAGGAGGAGACTGTTAAAACACATTTAATTCAAAAGCTTTTCTGTTTGTTTATGCAACCCGTGAGTATATGAGAAGTGTGGAGAGTTTCCTTTTTCACCATTGAGGGGCATGTGTTAGAAGTTGATTCCTTTGCCTGTTGGGACTCTGCTTTTGATTCTGTAAAGCAAAAATGGTATATTTGGAAGGGGGGAGGGTGTGTGTGTGCAAATCTGTCCCTCTGTAACCCTCTGGGGTTACTCCAGTTACACCAGCCATGAATTTGGCTCAGCATTGTTCATGTTTTATCAGGTATTTGTCTTAGACAGAGAGCTTTGCTGCATGGAGCTCGCAGATGACTCTGCTTAACCCTCTCAGAGACTGTAGTCATCTTATCTGGTTTGTGAAAATACATGTGGGAAAGGACAGAAATAAGAACAAAAAGACCTAGAAAAATTTTTTTATATTTTCACCCTGTGCCTGAGATAGTCATGGGTATCAGGAATCTTATAGTAACCAAAATAGATGCAAATATCATATGAAGCTGACTGCTTTTTAGAGATCTATTTTTGGTGTCTTGTGTTCATTTTAGAACTTAACACACAGCTTCATTTCCCAGCATTAGGAGCTGCTGAGAAGTCACATTGCTGCCTGGGAATCTCAGGCTGAGGGTGTGAATTTTAGACATGGTTTAGCTGGTCAGCTTTGCTTTTCAGATACTGGCTTGTGAGTTGTGGGAGGAAGGTGTGTACATGGAGCTCACCCCTTCAGTTAAAGAAATTAATGTTGCCTCAGAGTTGATGCCAAAAAGAATTGTCAGTGTTCAAAAACTGTTGGATCAATAGTAATTAAAAAAAATTACAGAACACAGAATTCAGTGCATTGATACAGGGAGAGTGTCTGTTGGTGAAAGCTGTGTAAAGCTCCTCTGTGTAGTTTTGAGTGTTTAACACAATGTATGATAAATGCAGGAAGACCCCTTATTAAGCTTGAATTATTGCTTTGTCTGAAGACATAGACATAAGTCACTCTTTCCTGTGTTTCCCAGGGGTGTTTGGGTTGCCTTTTGTTGAAATGATGGCCCCAGGCACCCTATGGCACTGGACTTAAAAACAATGTGATTTTTCTAAGGTATGCAAAAAAGAGAGAACTGTTTGCTCTTTTGCAATAACTTATTTTTGTTCAGCAGCGATGAAAGTGCCAAGAATTTTTTTTTTTTTTAATGAAGCAGGCATTTAGCTGCTATGTCACCTTCCCCAGGGTCTTGTATCATTCATTTGTATTTGCTTAGTACTGGTGTAGCTGAAAATCCCATTGCATACAGCAGTCTAGGCAGAGATGTGCCCACTACCCATCTTGGAGGTGGATGCTTTGATCTAGGCTGAGATATTCCATAAAAAGCAGTGAGAAAGCTTGAGCATGGTTTGTTCCTGGCTCCAGGCTGGTCATTTTGAACACCTTTGGGATGAATCAAAATGAACCTCCACTGCACCTTTGAGGGTTTTTAGTTCCATACGTACTACCTTCTGCTTTATTTTCTGATTGCTAATATGAAAGCCTAGGAGAACGTTGTCCTTTAAGGTCACTGCAACTCTTAAGATGATATTTTAGTTCTTGCTAGCACTCCAGGGATACAGTTCCAGTAGCATAAACCTCTCAAGTTTAGTAGCTGGTGTTAGGCAAATACTGTATGTGACACAGTTCCTCTATCCCCCATAACCTTGTTTGATGGGGTTTTTTTGCCTGTCTGTCCCTGTGCATTAGCAGATAAAAGGAGGGAGCTGGGGAGGGAGAGAGAGAGTCTGTTAAGCATTGGATCAATCTGTCTGAGGGCTTCAAACCACAGTAGTGCCTGAGGTAAAAAACCTCATGTTGCAGTCAAAGCCATGCTTGCATTAGGTTTTTCACCTGATGGTGCAGAGAACAGTTGCTTGTCATTAGTGCTTGAGGATGATCTATGTGGGAGAGGCATTTCAGATTTCCAGGCTCTGAGAGTTCCAGCAACAGAGGAGTGAGTAGGCTTCAGTGAGAGCTGTGGCATGCTGGCAGCAGTTGGCAGGGTGCAGAAGCTGAAAAATGCTATCTTGGGGTAGCTTTAATTGGTTGCATTGGAAAACACTTGGTTTGATGCGCTCACATGTCTTCTAAAACACTTGGTGCCAGACCAAATTGGCATATCTCCATTGACTTACACGAGATGCCACCAGGCATTGATCTGATCTTCAGTCTTATGCTTACATTTTTCTCAGAAGAGTAAGATTTGCACAAAGGCAGCAGGTTATTTTTTTTCTCTATTTGCCTCGGTGACAGTAATGTTGGAAACCTAAGTGGAGTAGGTATTCCACAGGTTTTAGTTTGTTTCTGTGGACTTTAAGCTTAGTGGCTTATCCTTTGTCTCCTTGCAGGGTCTCATTCCCATATACTGGAAACATAAAGCTCAGATCAGAATTTCTGCTCTATATGTGTCCAGAGATACTAAAATTGAGTATTTCGTTATTTCCCTGGATCTTAACCCTGCTCGCATTTCAAAAAATCTTGTGGTCATTCATGTTCTAGGTAAACAGATGCTACAGCCAACAGTTTTGCCTCAGTTGTGTTTTGTTTTCACCCCATTATTCAAGCGATTAGGTAACATTTTTGACACAGAGGTGGAAAAAGGTGGCTCAATACTTTTACATCCAAAAGTTTCTCCATGCTAGGACTTGGCTTACACAGAACATCATGCCAAGTCACAGAAAGCTCTTGCTCCCTGTCCAGCACATACACACTCACCTCTCAAATGGCAAGTGCACACCACAAAGCAACACCAAGCACAGAATAAAAACAGAGCAGCAATAAAACAAAGACGGGTGAATTGTGAAAAGCCCATTGATTTGCTTGACACCCATTTTGTTCAGCATTGTGCTGTGCTAATCTGAAAATTCCTGTGCATCATGAAAACTTTTCAGAACAATAAGAACTGTCAATTCCAGCAGATTTTACAGACCTGTCATTATTCTTCTTGTCTTGAAGCACTAAGTGGCATATAGAGGGATTTTTGGCAGCAGTTCAGGAGTGGTCTCGTAAAGAGGAATCGTGTGTCACTGCCTCACGTTTGCAGTTAGAGTTCAGCCTAGCACAGGCTCTGGAAGCATGTCCTCCCTTACCCAAGTGTGCTGCTTCTATGGGCCTCGTTTATTTTGTCTCTTAAAAAAACCCCACAGCTACAAATCACCACTTTTTACTGTTCTTAGTTACAAAAATGTAAAAGCAAGAACTTGCACGTTCCTTCTACATTTTGACTTTGTCTTCCAGAAAACTAGAATACTTTTTTAGTAAAATCATATCCCATCCCACCTGCTGCTCCTTTGGAAAGGTGGGGATAGCAGCAGTGATGGCCACAAGGAAAAGTTTTTATTAACTCCCTTTCTCTTGATATTGTATAGCTGGTACTTCCTTCCCTTGGAGCATCTGTTAAAAAAAGCTCACACACTCTACATTCCCCATCATTGGGAGCTACAGCCCCACTTAGAGACATGCCCTTGTGAGAAGTACAATGATAGGAAAAAACACCGACTTTGTGTCAGAGGGACTCAATTGTAATTTCTTTATTTAGAATCAGAAGCCATGTAACTTTATGGTGTTTTGTCTTTCATACTTACATGTCCCAGTGTAGCACCATCTGCATACATACCTCACCCAAATGAGACAAAGTTGCAGTACACTAAGGGTCATGACGTTCACTGGGAATATGAAAATATTCATTCAGTTATGCATCCTTGGTATTGATAACTTGCAGAATCCATACATATTACAATAAACCTCCAACATTTTGAAAAGTTTATGGACCACAGACCCCTTTTTTGTGGACTTAGGACAATTCTGGCAGGTTTTGCTACTTAAGAATTCAATGGTTTCAAAAAAGCATGTGAAAATCAGACCTCGGAGGACACGCATGACCTTCATATAAACTAGGACTTTGATTAGCTGAAGTTTGGGCATTTAAAACTCCTCTGCAATGAACAAAAGCAATCTTGTAATGGGGTGAAAAAGGAGATCTTCATATAAATGCTAGTCCACTGTCAAATTAATACATCAAATAATATACTCCTATCCTGAATCAGTGGACTGCTTTTATCAGAGCTTTTGATGTGGCAAAGAAAGTGCTTGTTCATAGCTACAAACCCAATTCTCCATGTCTTCCCTTCTCTTTGAACTTCAAATTTCTTAAGACTTGGAACATCATGATACAGAGAGCAGCACTTAGAGCTAGGTATTTCAAGATTCACATCCACAGGTATATTAGAAACCACACAAAGGGATTTTCTTGAAGTTAGGTTTTCAAATGTATGTAATTTTCTGGCTTGATCTCTGAATCCACTCCCGGTCTACATTTCAAGAAAAAGAATCTACCCACATACAGTTATCTCCAGTAAGATCAAAGCTGTCATTAGATTCTGACACCCGTGAGAAAGAAATGGATATAAAAAAAAAAGTGGGAGAAATGGTGAAAAGATTTGAATGAGTTCCCATATATAAAAGACATGCACCCATGGATCTTGGAAGCAAAAGGAAGACTTTCAAGGTAGCTGCAGAACATTTCTTTATATGTTAGCCTAGCCAATAAAACATAAACAAAAATAGATTTTCTAGATCCCTACTATTGTATCTCTGCGAGCACTTTGCCATATGGAAGTTAATAAGGCTCTAACTTTAGACTAGGTTTTCTGCCTGGTGCCTAACAGAAGCCACTGCAAAGGATGGTGCTATTTCATGCTACCTTTGGAACCCCTCATCAAGGTGTGATGTCTTTCCCAGTTTCCAGTCTTTTTGCCTTGTCATAGATTTATCCCAGCTCCAGCAGATACTTCCTGAAAGACTGCACAGTAACTGTTCAGAGTGAGAAATGCAGCTCTGTTCACGTGCTCATGTTTCCTGCTGCCCTGTGGGAAAGCACCAGTGTGGCTTTGCAGAGCCTGCCTTTCCTCCACGTGGGTGGATCATCACAAGCCAAGGTGTGCCCTCGCCTTGGCACAACCAGCCCTGGCAGAGCCCTTGGCTTTCAGGTAGCTTGGATGTGCCAGAATGTGCTGGAGCTGATGCCTTGAATGCCCTACCAGGGAAGTGTGTCCCAGTTTCTGGCAGCACCACAAGGTTACCACCTCTGCATCAGATAATTCAGCACGATGCCGAGGAGCGTTGTGCCTGCAACAAAACTGATTTATAGTCCCTGTATTCAACACAAGGGGTTAAAATATACCTATGGCACTAGCCACAGGGAAGGAAAAGACTGTAGATCAACCACAGAGCTCACCTGAGCCTCCCTGTGCCCTCACAAGGGACCTTCTCTCCCCTTCCCTCTACTCACCTTTTGTAGGGGGGAATTAAGCCCTTTGGCCAACAGAAACTCCTCTCAGCTTTCAGAAAAGGGGGATGTGAGGCTCCTTATTGTCTGTTCAAGCTCTCAGCTGCAAAGAGATACAGAATATCCATGAAACCTCTCACTTCTACACCACTAGTTTCTTTGATGCATAGAGTAAATAGGCAAAGGCTTGAGTTAGGAACGCCTCTGATGCTTTGTAACTGCAGTAAGGAATTGGATTGTATTTCTATATTAATAGTTGGTCTTGAATTTTTCTGCCTTTAAATGCTATTATAACACAGTTAAATATTTAATGGAAGGGTGGAAAGTCCATTCACAGTTGTTTCACAAATAAATCCCTTTGTTCTCATTTCCCAACTTACCCTTTAAAATCCTCTGTCCAAATTATCACTCTGTCTCAGGCAGCAACACAGTGTTTGAGGTTATGCTTAGAATGTCCTAAGTCCCATTTTCAACAGCAAGTGGAATTATACTCATTTTGAATTGTACTGAAAAGGTACAAGTGAATCTTAAAGTAAGTTCTGCTTTTTCAAGCATGAAATTATGTATCAATCCACCTCTGCATGCAGGAGTTCTATCATTCAGAAATCATGGGCATCTACTCTGGACTGAAATTTGCACAGATCTCAGTAACAGTTTTCATTGCTAAAGATTCTACTCCAGAGAATTTCAAGGCTTTGAATTTGTATTGTATATTTAAGGTATAAGCAAGAAACTTCTGAGAGTGTCTTTGGTTGAGTAAATATCAAGTGTTTCAGGCATACAGTTCTGACCATTACCATTTATCATTGGCTTGGTAAGACAAACAACAGCTAGGTGTGTGTCAGACTTTTTGGTTTATAAAGCACTTTTCTGTCAGGTTCCAACAAGAAGTGAAATAGACACCTTTCTAATTTTGTTAACTGTTATTGGATACTGGTAATTGAATGAAATTTGGGGGTTTTTCAGTCAGAGAGATAATTGACAGATTTGTAATGCAAAAAGTATAGGAAAGTATATGGTGCAGAGTGCAGTGCGAGTCAATCACCTCAGCCGTAGTCATTGCTTCTGTGAACATCATGGCCCAAACTCAGGATCTGCTTCAGAGGAGCACCAAGGCAGAAGGCAAAACCTTGGCTGTTTTGCAACAAGTGCTAAAACACTCATCAGTTCTAGGCTGGTCCTCAGAATCAAGGGGCTGCCTTCCTCCTGAAGTGAAGTGGTCAAATTGTACCATGAAGTCAGTGAAAAGGCATCTCGTGAAGAAAATGAAATCTGAAGATGTCAGAGAGCTCTGTGTAAGTCGGTCGCAAAACAAGTAACAATTTTGGTTCCTGATACATAAAAAAGAATGTTACACCAGGGATAACAGCTTGTAACTTGCCTTGCTTTCAGGGGCAGGGTAGAAAGGGAGTGAATGAAACCACTCGTAGCCAAGTTGGCTGCTGCAGTCCAGCAGCACAGTCAATCAAAGAGCTTCATCCTTCCAAGCCATTCTGTAATAGCACTGATTTATTTTGCTGCCATGCAATTGTCCCCTGTTGATAATTCCAGTTTTGTCAAGAGATGACAGAGATTTTACAGAAAACCTGCAAGCTACTCTTGCCAGCAGCAAACAGTAGGAGAGCAAAGTCAGATTTCTTCCTTTTCACTGATGTCTATAAATAGTTCGTGCTAACCCTAACAGCCTCAAAGACGTAGGGATTTAAAAAAAAAAATCCATTATTTTTAAAACTACACTGACCCAGCAGAAGATGTGTGTGTTTCAGATCATGATGGGTTGATAATCAAACCCTACTGTGAATGCTTAGCCCTTTAATTATGGCTGGAACATTTTATATTTATTTTAACTCTACAGTGGACTGGCACAAGTGTTGATATAATATCCAGAAAGGAGACTGCTTCATTATTGTGCATATTTTAAAAAAAGGTTTTATTTACAGTTTTTACAATGTAGTTCTCTGTTTCTTTGATTTTTCCCTGTGTATGTGAGAAAAAGAAGAGATCACTAACCCAAGTTCATTTAATTTATATGGTTGTGATTGTAGAGGTTGCTTAATACCAAATTTTGGAGTTCTCTGATGTGCTAAGCAGAATTAGTCACAGGAGGCATTGTATGGATTTTAGTGGTAGTGCTCCAACATGTAAGTGCTATCCAAATGTGATTTGAGCTACTTGGAAAAGTGTAAGAGGTTCCTTAGGAAAGCTGAGTCCCCTGGTCTTGCAGACAGGAGGATTTTTTGGTAGGACACTAATATGCATGCATCCAAGTAGAAATTACCAGAAAATCCAGATTTAAGGAATGGGAGGAGATAACTAGGATGCTTGCCATTGCTGATGTAAGAAGAAAAATTGTCTCTGTGTATAGATGCTATAAATAATCTAGGAATACAACACCTTTTGGTTTTCTCTGTTGTCTTAGGAGACTTCTTACTAATATAATTTACAGGATCATCACTGGAAATGTAAATTTCTGCAGAAGATGCAGATCTCTGTATTGCCAGATTAATTTTATTTTTTTCCTTTGATTCTAGGCAGACTTAAAAGGTATTTCCAAAAAAAAGTAGCTAAATTAGTACATATACTGACAAATGCTTAAGTGAAACAAGGCTGTAAAACAGTCTGAAGATATTACTTACCAAACAAGTCATTTTCCTGCTGTTATCAGTCTTGAGGAGGAGTTGAGTTCTGAAAATACCATAAAAAGTATGAGTTTGAAAAGGAAGGAGAAAAACAGATTTCTACTATTTGATGCATATTTGGGGGTTCGATGGAAAAGAAGATTAATCTGTGTGTGTTTGAGAGCAGCGTTGGGTCACTTGAGATTCTGTCTGCTCTGCTTTTAATCCTGTGGTATTTCAGGATCCTTAACCACCAACGTTTAAACATGATAATCCAACCCCCTGCAGTCAGTTGTGTTGGTCTCATCAAAAGCAACACAGGACTTACTGATCTTTCAGTGGAAAGTGGCTTAACCTAGCAGGCAGTAAGGTGCTGTTGAATTTCCTTTTAAAAGAGTTTGGCTTGTCTAGTGGTTGGTTTCAGTGTCATGCTTAGATGGCATTCTTTTATTTGGGTCTTTTGAGGGTGGCCTTCCTTTAGTAATGATAAAAATTATCCCTGCTTAGAAATCTCACCCCTGGAGAAATTTAAGTTAGCATCCTAAAAAGAGCTTTACTGTATAGGCTGTTCACTTTTGCTCACTGATCTGGGAGTTCACTGCCTACCTGAGTGCTTTGCTTTAGTAAGGCTTGCCTTGCCAGAGGGTAAAGAAGAACACCTCGTGGTAACCATCAAAGATTTTATTGAAATATCAGCATGAGCTGGCTACAACACCTCCAGTGCAGATATCCTACCCTACATGTTCTAGATTCCTGTTAGAAGGAATGAGAAGGAGAACCAATTTTTAGAAACTTTGCCTCTCCAAAAAGCTGTAAATGAGCCTTGAGAATGAGGTGTGTCTGTTTTAAAGTACTAAGTCATAAGCACTTTACATTCCTTTCTGTTTTATTTTAGAAATTCTGTCCTAAGATAAGGGATTTAGAAGCAAAAGTCACAAGATAATGCTGTAAAACCAATGGTCCTGTTTTCAACAGTGCGAGTACCAGGAATCAGGGTTAAACACCTACATGTGTTTATAGATGCCATCTATTAGCTTTTCATTGACATCAGTGGACACTGGGGTTTGCTCCAACTTCCAGTTAGACTGGCCTAATAAATTCTGTGTTGGCCAAATTGATCACTTAGAAGCCACCCCCAAGCACATCATAGGAACAAGGTGCAGACACACGAGCTACCTATTCCATACAGGCTTATTTAATACATCTCCTCTGGAAATCTTTAGTACACTTAAAACCAGGAAAGCTAATAAAGGGAGTTGTCTCTAAAGCTCTGCAAAGGTGAATTAAAGTTGCTCTGTGTTTTACCAGAGCAAATAATAGCCAGAAAGTACTCAGCCACATCCAGGGGAGTAAAGGAGGGTGTAAGTCCTTGCAGCCTTTGGAGGCAAAGAAGAGTGAACAATGGGGAAAAGCAGATTTGTTGAAGATTTGTTGAAGCTTGCAGTGTGTGTTGTGAAGGGAGGAGAGAGCAGTCATGCCATATCCAGAATACAAACACTAAGGCCAACCTTCAAAAAGATGATGTTTGTGTTGGCAGGCATCCTATCTCTGAAAAGCAGCAAAGGAGAAAGCACTGTGTTGTGGTGCAGTTTTTGACTAAGTCAGACTGACATAAGCTGCTTCAGTTCCTCCATCCACCCCAGGTTTGTTGTGCCACCTTGATCCAAGCAAGAAAACCTCACCCTTTCTCCCTGGCTTTCTGCCTCTGCCACCGGTGAGCAGTAACACTGTCCTGACTTAACAGGATGTGTACAAAGCAAGCAAAAATAGACTTGAAGCCACAGGGTTTAGATTTCCTTGCAAAGCAGCTGCAAGAAAGTTTACAAATGGAAACCCATTTTATTAGCCAAGGATGCTTTTGTAGCTAAAATACTGCAATTCTGGTTTCTTGAAGGAGGTGTGAAATTTCCTTTAACAAAAGTGGGTTTGTAGAGAAGCAAGAGTAAGCAGTGCTATGTGCTAACCCTGAAATTGTTTCTTGTGCTCAGTAAATTCATTTCTCTCTCACTGGGTCCAAATGAGCACTATCTTTCTTCAATACTCAATTTTATCAATGTTAGAGCCAAATTTGGGTCTCAGAGAGTTAAAACTTGAGTAAGCATACTATATAACATGTGAAAATATATGATAGGCCATAGCTGGGCACTCTCAAGGTTTAAATTAGACCAGTGAGGCCAGTTTGGTTGGTTGTTGCACAGTGTTGGGTCAAATAAAGGTTCAAGGTTGTGGGCTGCTCCAGTGTTATGTTGAACACCTTCAAGTGGGTGTCTACTACAGAGGTATTTTCCACCTTGTTTCTACAAGTGCTGGGATTGGACAGAGTATTTGAGTAATTTCTCAATCATTTACATTTCCTGGTGTTTCCATTTACATCGGGATCCTTTAGTTCATCAAAATAAATAAAAGACAATGTAGCACCTTCACCACGCTGACCAAAAAACAATCATCTTCCAGAAAGGAAAGACTGGAAATATAAATAGCTACCAAAAATGTGTCCCTGCATTTAAAAAATGCTGAGTCCTGGGATGTTTCTGCTGTCAATGCTGTGTCTCTCCACCCCCTTTTTTCTTTTTCTAGCTTGATAGTGGCAGCTGATATAATAATGGGCTACTGCACAATTTTGCACCTAAGGTACACAGTCACATTTAAAATCTGACAGTGTTCTCTTTCTGGAACAGGAACACTGCTTGCAGCCCACAACTGAAACAATTAGCTATAAAACAGAAAGCAGCTTCATTAAAAACCCCCTTTTTTTCTCTGGCTTAGAGATACAGTTTATGAATTTGTTAAAAGAAAGCAAAAGAAAAAAATTTAAGTAGACAGGTGAACAAACCTCAGAGTACTTCACCAGCTCTCATGGGTTTTGAGAATATAAATTATTTAAATTGTCATTTGAGAATATATAATAGAAGAAAGGGCTCTGACAACAGCAGATGGGGCAGAATAGAAACAGTGATGTTACTGTGTGTACCTGCTTGCACTAAAAACAGCAACTGAAAGGAGGCATTTGAACTAAACTCTGTGAACATGTATCCTTATAGCTCTTACCAATGGGTTATTCTTTCTCTCCCAATTTCTTTTGACCCTTTTCTGGGGGTTAAATTAATCCCTTGTGCAGCTCAGCCGGGAATAATGAAGTTGCCCCGGGGTATAAATGTAGCCCTTGGGTTTGACCTACAGAAGGCTGAGCCTCTGTTCTTCACTGTGTTTTCAGGCAGTTTTGTTTATGTTGGATTAATTGAAAACACCCTCTCTATTCCACAGGCTTATGTGCTCTCCTGTGCAGAATAAAGGAGGTTCCAGTGTCTGCCTGGCCTCTCCCAGCATATCCATGCCAATGCAGAGACAGTGAAACACTCTGCTAGTGAGGGGATCTGAATGACCCTGATCACGTTTTGTGAGCAAAAAGGCTCATGTTCAGGTAGAGCTGATGTGGGCATGGTTTATAATGTGAGGAACACCTTGGAGTCCTACAGGCTGTGGCTTCTGTTTCTGGAGCCACAGGTATGGCTCGTGTTTGGCCAGTAAGGCAGAGCCTTTTTTGCTGGAGGTGAATGCAAGGCATTAAATCATGTAATCAGCTGGAATTTGAACTAGAGTGGATAGATTGAAATGCCTGTTCTAGTTCCTATGTATTGTATTTTTAAAAGATTTCAAAACAGATGCTTTTAACATTTTTAGTATGTCACTGTCCACGAGTAGCACCAGTTTGGGGTCCAAAATCTGGCTTTTTATCCAATATGAGAGACAGATTGGAATCTGGTCCAAAGTCACCCCTTTATTCTGAGAATTTTGACTACAGTAAATTTCCCTTCCTTCCTTTCCTCCCTCCTTTCTTCCTTCTCCTTTCCTTTGACACACTTTTCTAGCTTGTTTGTATTTTGTTTCCACATCCTTTTTTCTACCGTGCCAGTGTGCAATGGTAGAAACTATAGTGGCCAAATGGGTCCTGGTACTTTGCTCTGAGGCATCAAAAGCAAAATAGACTTGGGGGAGAGAGAGAAGTTGTCCTCATGAGAGCACAGCAAGACAGCATCTGGCTCCTTTGCCACAGTGCATTGAATGCTAGGTGGAGCTAGCCAAATCCACCCCTCTCCATTTTCTTCTTTAACCCTCTAAATTGTCTGTGAATTGGGGTTTAAGCTGGATTTAAAATAGTCCATGTATAGTAGTTTATTCCTTTGCAAATCAGGAGACTTGCACATCTGTCTTAGCAGAAGCATTTCATTTCAGTGTTCAGTAGAGCAGAGACAGGGGATTTTTGTCAGGGATAAAAATGGATGGCTTCTGGCAACTTGGAAATCTCTAGAGGTTTAGAGAGGACCATCATACTGAAATTTGAAAAAGGTTAAGTTTTCCTTATGGTCAAAACCAACCTGTGAACACCAAAAGGGAGGTGTTTAACGCATGCCAGTGATGTTTCTGATGGCCATGTTGTGTTGTGTGCTGGTTTGGTACTGTAAATGTTGGATTACTTAGCTGCCATCTGTCGAGAGAGTATTGTCAGACAAAGGAAAGAAAGATTACTTTCAAGGTCTGTAGATGTGTTGGATTTGTTTTGCACTGATTCTGGAGAATGCTGATTAGTATAAATCATCTTGCATTGCAACACTTGACCGAGGCCTATAATCATGTCACTACTTCAGCTGTTTGAGAAGTCCCCAGATTAAGCAGAGTACTCATGATGAGAAGTCCCCTCCTTGCCAGCTGGGAGGTTGAAACCAGCTGCATTCAGAAATTTGAAAGAGAGAAAGAATCCATGAGCTGCCTTGTAAAGTGGTCTCTTCCTCGTTACCCTAATCACACAAGTATGCTGAAAGATGCAATCAGCTTTTTTGCTTTTTTTTTTTAGATTGGACACACGAGAGGAAAAGACTAATGAACACTGAACTGAAAAGGATGACTTGGGTGTCCAGGTCCCATTCCCTGGGATTCAGTAATAGACATTAGAGCAGAGGAGACTGATGAACTTCTATTCCAGCTGTGTTGTTGCATGCTTCAGGGCACAGCATTTCCCAGTGTCCTTTAAACCATGTAGATCCTTATAGATAACTAAGTGGCCTGTATAATATGCCATAGTATAAATCAAGGCAATTGCTTATCTCAGGATTTCGTTTCTTGTATGAAATGGTATCTGAAAAATTACATTTCTTAGATGAAGTTTCTAGGTAATTCAGAGGAAAGCAAAAGTACCCAACATTTTCAGGTGACCTCCTGGATTATATTCTCATAGCCCAAAGTGGCGTTGGCTTAAACCCTGAGTGTGTACAACATGTGCATGAGAAATAACTAATAACCACCTGTATAATTAGTTTCCCCTGTCTACTCTTTTAGATGTGGTAGTTGCCAGTCTTCAGATCTGGGGAATAAGATAAAAGGAGAATGAATGCATGGAAGGATTAAATTATGTGTCCAAGGTCAGACAAAGGCACCTGTGGCAGTCAGCGATTAGATCTATGCAATTTAAATATTAGCACAGTGCAAAAATTAAAGAGATTGCCTTCTTTCAGTTGTTTTTTGGTTTTTTAAGTGGGAAGTGAACTTTCCAGGGGTGTCCAGACTATGGTCCTTGTCACATTTTTAGCTCTCCCTCATTTAAGTAGTGTAAATTGGTAATATTGTGCTATCTGTAGTTAAGGAGAACTTCTGGGTACCCTCAAACATGTCAAGCTCCAATTCAGTACTTAAACTCAGCCACTGTTTTCTCATTACCATTTCCATCAGGTTTCTCTTCTTTTTAAGGAGTGTTCTTATTGCTGTGACCCCCAGCAAATACTTGGGATAGGAAAGTGTTTTCTTTCTGGTAGGATAGAACAAACATTTAATCAATATGGAGCAATACTACAGTGGTGGGCAGACTAGTCTGGCAAAGCACAATAGAAGCATTGATATTACAAATATAAAACTTGGTTAATAATGAAGTGCAACGAAAAGTACCATGTTGTGGCTGTGGATAGATTTGAGAACTCTTGAGCCCTGGAAGTTCCATAGGATGCTCCAGATATATATGTTAAGGAAAAGAAGAACTATGCAGCTGTGGATATAGTGCATATATGATAAGAATTTGTCACCAGTAGATGGATCCTGTGAGATCCTGAGCATTATCAAGTCTCAACAATTTTGATGTCATTTATAAAGAATAAAACTAGACTCCTAGTGAAGGGGACAAGACTAGAAAATTCTCACACACACACACAAAAAAAAAAATCGAAAATCTAGGGGCCTTTTGTTTTGGAGGAATGTCTGTGTTAAAAATAGTGCTTTTTGTAATTGGGTATCTCTGCCTTGTATGCAACATCCCTGTTTGTATACTAGATGAAAGTCACATCTGTGGCTCCATTTGTCTAACAAGCAGTTTTCCTGAAGGCTCTCTAATACTTACCCTGGGGGGTGTTCATGGACCTTATCTAAGAGGAAGAATTACTTTGTTGTGGCTTTGACATGCTCTTTAAATAATATTCAAAACCCATCTGAAACCACATTATACAAAGAAGAACATTTCTGTGAGTCTCAATGTAGAAAACAAGAAAGAGAAATTTCCCTGTTCCATTTCCTGGCTCTACTCTGTTTCCTAGCCAAGGGCTAGGAAGCTGTTTAAGTCGTACAGCTCAGTGATTAATATTAAAACAAAAGCAAATCTAAAAGATTTTTCTCCTGCTCTTCAGTGTCCTTATTCACCTGTTCCCCACATCATTTCCATGGCTTCCAGACTGGCACGTATTTAAGCACTACTTCCCCTGGTATTTGCTGTACAGATCACAGAATCCATTCCTCATCTGACAATGATTTAATCCTTGTTCTACCTTGTTCTACCACTTATTGAAAAATGCTTCTACTGGTTCTACTTTAGGCTCTGCCCTGCTATAAGTCCTGCCCTGCTTTCTCCAGCCCCGTCCTGCAAGCTTGCAGGATGAGCAGGTTGCCAGTCAGTGATGTGGCAGAGTGCTGATGCACTGGATGATGGTAGTTTGCCTAGAGCTGAACCAAAAGTGCTCTCAGGAGCTGTTTTTGCACCCTGAGCCTCTCAGTGATTCACAGCAGCAGACACAGTCTTCCATTAGTTGAAATGGAAAATGATACAGATTTATGACAGTGGGTTTGATTGACGTTTTCAATAGGACTTTATCTCTGATTGTGGAAGAACTCTTATTTTCAGAAAATTGACCATTGGAAGCTCTGTGAGGATAGTCCTAGTTAGTGACAGCCTTTAAATAGCCACCCCAATGTCCTGGCAGAAGCCCAGTACCTCACTCTGCCCTAGCTGTGCAGTCCAGTCTCTGATCTGGAGAAACTGGGACAAAAACCAGATGTCAGTTCCTCTTTCTCATCTCCCTCGGACATGCCTGTAGTTTGGTGATGTAAATGTCAGCCTGCAAGGAGTCAGGATTGAGATCACCCATGAATTTCATTCCTGTGACTTAGCTGTAGAATTCGAGTTCACTTTTAAAGGCAAATACACTGAGATTTCACATTAAAGCTTCTTCCCTGCTTGAAAATAACGGTTAAGGTTACAAGAGTAACAGCAGCAGCCAAACCTTCCAAAAGAAAACCTTTTTGGTTTGTGGAGTGGGGATGATTGGGGTTTTTGTAACATTAAATCCCAGCTTGGCCTTGGCAGAGAACTGCCATGCTGCTGTGGTTGCAACAACACAGAGAAATGGGCTCTTTAGTTTTGACATCCCTTTAGCTTTCCGTCATTCTGGAGGATCCCCAAGGAAACCAGATGCATTCTTGCTGCAACAATTAACGTAACCAACCCTTGCAGGAAGGAAATGTTTGTGGGGGGGAAACATTACAGTATTTTCTTTTGGAAAATTCCACTATTGACATGAAAAACAGCAGGGTAACAGCAAAGATGGATTGCAAATTTTGACAGCACCGACAGGTAAATATTGGCTTTGTGCAAACAAGTTTCTATAAATAACCTGTCTGCTCCAGAAACTCCACAGATGGCAGCAGGGCTGCCGGGGTATTGATTTACCCACTGTGCTCAGTGCAGAAAAGCACAGCTGTCAGTTTTGCTGTTCTTCTCGTTCTGAGTGTTGCTGCTGCTCCTGCTGAGAGCTCCGTGCCTTGTTCCCCATTTTTCTTTGGCAAGTGGAGATGAAGACTAAGAGCCCAAAAGAAATAATTTGAAAGAAAAACCTGCCAAAACAACAAAGAATAAATGAACATGTGCAAAGAGTAACGATAGAGGATGATGTATATATGTATTTGACACACCAGCAAGAGCCTGTCTCTTGCTCAGTGTGTATCAGGTAATTCAAGACATCTCACAGGAGTGGTTTGTAGAGTGGTCCTGGAGATCATAGCGGGGGCTGGAAGGGCAAGGAAGGCTTATGAGAAAACAACATAGACTTTGTACCTGAGGAGGAATAATAGGCTGAGGTTAGAACTGAGGATTAGAACTGGTGCTACCTTTTGGGAAGCTTTATATGCAAATGGAGGTTCTGCCAAAAATCCCTAGCAGCTGGAGGTGACTTATAAATAAATACCAGCCAAACAGGCAAAAAAAATTGTCGTGATTAGGTTTGGGGTTTGTATGACCCATTTGAGTGCAGTCTAAATCTCAGGATTATGATTTTCAGACGGTAGAGTCAGTCATCTCATTAACAAAAATGTTGATTTACAGGCGTAATATCTAGAATTGCTTTTTAAAGGAACAGTCTGAATAGATTTCATAATCTCTGTTCCATAAAAATGTTTGCCTGTGGTGCAGGTTCACTCCAAGGGTTCATCAGTAGCAGAACTGTGCCTCTCCTGGGACAAATACAGTGTGTGCCATTTGAGAGTGTTTTTCTGCTGGTTTTCTCTGTAATTTCTGTGTAGTTACACAATCAGCCCAGGCAATGAAAGTGCCTCTGTGCTTCATCTGCATCAGGGATTTTGCCCAGAATTACTGGGTACAGCTTTAGGTTGTCATTTTGTCCCATGTGGTGGTTTTGGGCTTTTTTTGTTCAATTTGTTTGATTCTGTGGTTGTTTGGGTTGGTTTTTCTTTACACTTGCATAGAATCATTGAATAATTTGAGTTGGAAGGGACTTTAAAGAGTGTCTAGTTACAATTGCATAACTAAAATGGAAAAAAATTAAGAAGTAGCTATCTAGACCAGTTAAAATAAATGGTTGTGTTGGGATGTTTTTAATTTATTTGTTCATTTTGTGGACTTTGGGTGGTGCAATCTGGGTTTCAGCTCCCTTGAGCTGACTGTGAAGTCCAGAGCAGGAGATGTGACCCACAATTTTTAGCAGAATTCCTCCAGACAGATAGTGGCTCTTTTGAGTGGTTGCCTGAATGGAGGCCTAGGTCCATTCATTAGTCCTATTTTTGCTTATGTTTTAAATGATTACAGGAAAACACAACTCAATCAACAAAAATTATAAATCAAGAGTTATGTGCTTACATAAAATTCAGGCTTGACATGATTCTGTCTAGATTTTGGGGAAGAAAAAAGAGTTGCCAGATGAGAAAGGATTTTTCCCAAGATAGACCAAGAATCTCTTATGGGAGAAGAACATGAAAAATCTGGACTGTGAAACAGACCATACAAATACCTTAGAATTTTTTTAGATAATTGACATTGCTTTAACTATTGTACAAAGTAGAAACATATAAACTCTGTGCAGACTAGGTCATTTTTAAGGAGCGGGGCATAAGAAGTTGTCAAGAAGAGACTTCTGTTAGAGTTCCAGAAAACATTCTGGGCTGAAGGAGCTAAATGCTAGCCATTTCTGGAAAGTCTGCATAGGTATTGCCTTCATTTTTGTAATGCATTTTTAAGCACTGGGTAAGGTACCTTGTAGAAGTTACACTGTTCCATCCAAAGCTGGTTTTTCCCCATACTAAAATTCTGCCTCGATGCCGAAACAACACCCAGGAAGGATCTTGCCTTCTGAGTTGTAGGTCAATAAATTCACAAATACAAGGGCGGGTCTAGCAGTGTTTAGACGATGTGCTCAGGCACGTGCTGTGATTCTGGGGCCTGTCCTGTGCGAGGCCAGGAGCTGGGCATGATGATCTCTGTGAGCCCCTTTAGGGGACCTGGGATATTCTATGACTCCAGGTCAGTGAGCTTGCTTTGGGGCAGGGGGCTGTTGCCCGTTGTGGTTGTAGCCCAGCCCCACACACAGCATGTCATACTGACATTAAGGTACCCATGTCCTTCACCATCACCTTCTCCAGAGCTCTGTGAGTTTAGGTGCTGAATTCTTCATCTTTGACAGCTAGATGCACGTGATGAGTTATGCAAACTACAAACTGATCTGAATATGATGTGCTAAAGGTTTCAATGGTGAATACATTTCAAGCATTTTGTTAGATTTTTCTCTCTCATGTTATATAAATATGTTGGTTTACTATAAATACCTTATTTCAAGATGTCCCTGAAAAGAGAGTCTGTCCTCTGTTTTAAAATCTCGTTTCTTATGTCACAGATTCAGCAGAGGAATAAAATCCCAATTTGTGTCTGCTTAGAGAAGGATCAGGGAAAAGAAAAGGGCATTCTGTGAGAGCATAATACAAAGTGATGCCAGTTGGAAGTGCCTGATACTAGTGACCTTGTACATTAGTGACCTGTGCTACTGTTCCCTTGCTTTCTCATTTCAAGTACAGTTTGCAACATTTTCATTATACTGTTATTGCAGTCTTTTTTCTTAAACCTGACCTGGGGGAAGAGAGGGAAGAGTTATGTGTTCAAAGAAAGCAACATCAAAGTATTCCCAGCAGCCAGCCAGAGCTTTGGCTGATAATAATTCTGTTAACTTTGTTGGTGGTGATGTGGATTGTTTACATAGGTAACCACCTGCTTTTTTCAGGATATTCATGGGTACTTGCAGCTGAGATTTTTTTGGTTTGTGTTGTTTTTAGGAGATGCGTTTGTGTTTTCTAATGGATGTTAGTCAACAGTACAGAGCCAGCAGTGTTGAATGCCATGTTATTGTGATAGCTATAACAGAGATTGTTTGGAATTACAACAGTAGGGTTGATAGGAACCTACAAAATATTAGACAAGAGCACTAAATGAAAAAAAAATTAGAAAGTGAACCTCTATGCTCTGTGTAGTTACCTAAAGAATCTTAAAAGCCTGCTCACAATATATGTGCCTCTGCCAGTGCAGAGCAGTTACTAGATTTTAAATTAATTTAATTGGTTTTTTTCAGCATTATGTTCTTTTTTAAGTCACTAGAGTTGCTCCTAGCTTATGACTGTGAGATCAGAATAACTAAGAGAGAAAAAGAGGGATAATATTCATTGTAAATGATTTTAAGTCAGGCTCTCACAATTAAAGGGGATATCTAAATCACCAATTAAAAATATACAAATATCATCTATTGGTAATTGAAGCAAGCATATTGCAAGAATTAATGTTTAAATTGCAGTGTGTACAGAGTCTACATTATGTGCAGTAGTGTACACGAATATACATTAACAACAGACCTTTTCTTGAGGCAGTGAGTTTTCATGTCTCTGTCAAAATGTGTCATGTGTTACAGTAAGCTGATGTTTTCCTTGGTTAGTCACTAATCTGCCTATGTATTGGTAAATGTTGCCATGGGCACAGCAATAGCAGAACGGAGGGATGAGGTTTCGCCTGGTTGGAGCTGAAAAATGGCTATTTTTGCTTTCGATACTCACTTGCTCAATCACAAATGAGGATAAGAGGGTAAAGAGGCATGTTCCACTGCCTCTTTAAAATTTAATTACAGAAACATTTTTCCTATGTACTTCTCAATATGCAGATAATATTTACTATATGTTCATTACTTGGACAAAGCTCTTTTTTGGTTGGGTTTCCTATTCTTTCACCAGATCGTTTTACAAAGTGCAGTATGCTACATATGATCAGCAAGGAGAAATCACATCCCGTTCTTCATTCCAACATGAAAAACACCCATTTTGGATATTACCAAGTGCCATTATTTAACATTTCCTTCCTTCTTTAAAGTACTCCATGCTGCCACAATGATGCATAATAAGTTACTTAGTTGTGCAGATTTAAATCCTAGACTGACTCTTGTCCCTTATTTGTGGCTTTTTTTTTTTCTGAAAGAAAGACTATTAAACTATGTGAGTGGAACATCATTATGGTTTATTTTGTTAGCATGTGCAGTGATGAGTCTTTGACCTACATTTCTTGTATGTAGTGTGCTCTTGCCCTATATCTGGATAATGAATGACAGAAACATTGATGTGGGTTGACCTCTTTTTTACACAGTTTTTGATCCTTTTTTTATATATAAGGAAACTACTACTTCAGTTGCATCCTAATAAAATCCAAAAAATGAAAAACACTTTTTTTCAAAAGAAAAAAAATATTTAGGCACAATGCCTGATAAGTTGAGATATTTGGAAGGGCAGATCTGGTGTCTGCCGTTAACTCTTCGGGGTTTTTTAAGTTTTATAGATGCTTATGGACAAGATTATGCTGCTGGAAGTTGCATGCTACAGCCTCTATCTGTTTCAAAAGGAGACTTTTTATCACATTTGGACAGAGTTAGCAAGTCATCCCCAGAAACTGGTTTTCTCTGGATGCTCCAGAAAGTCAAACTAAGTCTTTAAGCATGTATCTTCATCCTTTTGGTCTTCTGAAGACTCTGACCTCCAAGAAACACATGCAAAAGCATAGGCACTGTGCTCCTTCAGGATGGCTTTTCTTGCCCTGACAGCAGTGGTGTGTTGATATGTTGAGGGAAGTGTGTGTGTGTGGCCTCTATTAACACTAATGGTTTTTATGGCTCAGTAGATGAACATCAGCCCGTAGGACTCAGTGGCACAGTTTGCCTCACTGACATTCCTGCCACAACTGCACATTTCCCCCCTTTCAAAATTACTGCCAAGGTAAACAGGTTTTTGATAAAACCTATCCAAACTAAGACAAATGACTCCTGATTATTTTCACGTCGTTTGTTACACAGTAGGTCTGGGCACTGTAAGCACAACATGGAAGAAAAGAACTACTGAAGATATTTAGTACTGAAAGCAACATAATAGTTTAATTCCATTATTTCTTTGGGAGTCTGATGTCAATGGTGATATATAATTAGAGAAAAAAAGTAAAGAGGGGGCCTTTCTAGAGGAGAAACGTGCAATGTCTCTTTTCCCTTCAGCAATCTGTTTTCAAATGGCTGTCCAACCAAACTCTGAGGTTTTCATATTTCTAGAAACAGCTACTCTGTGTAACTTACTTTAAATTGGCACATATATCAACAGCATGAAAAAAATGTTCACACCTCTGGCAAACTGAGCTAAAAGGTCACTTTTTCAACAAAATCATCAGCTGGGAAAAACAAACCTAGCTTTCCTTTGAATTTTAATAGCATTCCTTTTTCTATGTGAAGACCAGAGGGCAATATTCTCTGGTGTAAAGACACCATCTGAACAATGCAGTGAGTGTTTCAAGCAGATTGGCATACATTTGTTTGTCTGCTTAAGTTTAGGTTTGTTTGAATTTGCCTGTCACGGATTTGATAGGTATGTTCAGCTGCTCAACTTATTTTTATCCTGGGAACGGTATTTGAAGGCTTTCAGGGAGGCTTTTTTTTTTTTTTTCTAAAAGAAGACAGTGACTTGAAGGCCTTCAGTTAAAGGCTGGAAGCATTAGGAAAGCCAGCAAGAAATGTGGATTTGGACAACAATATGGAGCCTCAGGTGAGAGGCAGCTACTAGAAATTTTAGCAGGCAGGTTAAAATTATTTTATTTCAAATAATAATTCCAAGTACTGTTCCCAGTTCTGCTTCACCCAGTTAAATTACTTCTGCCCAAGATACTGATAGTACTACAATGGAAACAGGTTTATAATAGAAACAGTTGAAAACATTTTATTTTAAATACAGCTCACAGTATGGTACCTCATGTTCCTCTCTGGAGTGACTAAATTCCTATTTACCAGGATATGTCATTTTTTGAGGGATGAATAAATAGTATGTTCAGAGTTCTCGTGGCAGGGGGTTTAAAGATTCTCTCATTTCACACAAGTATGATCACACATACAGACGTGCACATGCACACTTTGCTTTCTCCTTCCTTACAAAGCAATTGTAAAAGTATTTAATGGTTACAATTTTAACGCAGTTGTTTTCAGGGTGTTTCTAATCACATCTGGATAAACAACAGATTTTTCAGACATAGTCTTTAATTAAAATTTAATTTAAATTTAATAAGATTTGAAAGAATTAAATGCTTACCCAAAGTTATGTACCAAACCACACATATCTTTGTATCGTAAGCTGATTGATTTTTTTTATGCATATACTGCTTTGGAAAATAATTATGAAAAACCAAATGTGATAATAGAAACTAAGCAGATGGAAATCCCTGAGCAGCTAAGTGGTAAAAATGTAGACTTAGAGGGTAGTTTATAACACTAAAGCAAAATCGAGTGTTTCCTAGGTTTACATACTTAACTAAAGGTAGGCTTTTAAATGTGAACTCAGGCATTTTAACTAAAATGGTTTGATTGAACTACAGTGTCTTAAACCTGGCCAGTTGGCTTCTCTACACCTTTGGTAAACTGAAACATTTTTTTTTTTATATATTCCTAAAATGGACTGGGGAACAGGGTCTTTGGCACTTGACACCTGTTGCCTCTGACCTCTTTGTATGTGTGTTGAGCTATCAAAATTTTCATGCATGTTAAAAAACAGGTGAATACAGAGTACAGTACTTAAAAAATCTTGTTACGACCAGTGAAAACTGGCTGGGGTGGAGCCTGTGTGCACTTTCGTAGAACTGATTACTTAGTTGCTGTGATTTTCTAGTGATTTGGTTAAATAGTCCCAGTTCCTACTCTGAACTTTAAATGGTATGCACTGATGCTACAAATTCTTGTTCCATGTGGGAAGGCATTAAGCTGCTGTTACAGATCCCTTTTATATCTTTATACCTTCCCCCTCACTCATTTAACCTACTTATTATACCTCCTCTTCTTCAGGAATATGGCAGCCAAGCATTCAGTCTCTGGGTAACCAAGGTAGATGATGAAATTTCTTTTTGATCACCTAGAGCAAGGAGGTGCTTTAAATACTCTTCCCTCTGGTGAATTACATGTATTTGTCTGGTGGGCAAATACATGTTTGTTCAATAGTGAACCCAGTCGAGATCACGTAGTCATTTATAGAATAACCTGATGGCTTTCATATTCTTGAGGAAGAGGTATAAAAATTAGGCTAACAATTGACATGTTGACAACTCAAAGTGAGCTGTAGGGAGTCTGCTGCTAACAGGCTGTCCACATCTAAGATTAGGAGAAAACTTTCCTATAATTACTTAGAGCATGGTGAACTTTTCCATCCAGAATTGGCACAAGAGACAGGTAACAGACCAAACAAACTCCCTAGCACATGGCTTGCTCTGTATCATGACTTTATGAGGTGAGAAGTTCATTTTGAATTAATGTTTTTCTGTGCTATTTATAAGTATGTTGTGATGATTACTGCCTGACTCATTCTTGCAGGAACATGCTTCTGTGGGTTCTAGATCATCTATTCTTAATGGATTGCTCATATCCTTTAACAAAGCCTGGACCTCCTCTTCTACCTACGAAAAATAAGAGCATTTGTCTGGATCTCCAGGCTGGCAGATTAATTTTTGGTTGACTCTTTCATCTTGCTGAGGAGGAGGAAAATCTGGAATACTTGATAAGGTCATTTTCTGTAATTTAGCAAGGATTGCTGGAAGCAATTGTATCAGAATCTAAATGCTTTTGGGAGATCTGCTGAAGTGCAGCAGTCATCACCACCTCTTTTCCAGTGCTAGATGATAACAAGGCACAGGTTTCTGTGTGGTAGTGGAACAGTACATACAAGTACTTGGAAAGTTGCTTGTTCTGATACGTACCCATATTAAGTAAAGAGGACATTAAAGGCAAGATTTAGAAGGACCTCAAATAGCACCAGAATGGGATAGCAAGGAAAAAATGCACCACTGTGCTTAAAACCAACCAATCTATTAGTCAGATGTTTCATATATGCACTTTCCTGTAGTCTCATTTAGTGGTTATAAAACTTCAGGATTGTAGAATTTTGCTGTGATATAGCACAATTACTCGGTCTTAGCTAAATGTGTCCCTATTAAGTTGAATTTATGCTAATTCTGTCCCATTTAAACTGCAGACAGTGTTATTGGCTGCACTACTAAATTGCTTTCCTAGGAGACATCCCATTAGATAAGTGATGCACCCAAATTAGAATATAATGAATTACATTTTTACTTAAGCTTAGTATGTTTTACATCTGTAATTGGGATAGAATTATGTCCAGTGTGGATGACAAAAGACTTTTTGGGTTCTCAGTGAACATGGAACTTAGCATATGATTTGTCCAGCTAATTTTTAAATAGCCTAGGCTATTTCTTCCATTTACATTGGAGGTGATTCCACAGCCTGACACCGTTTTTCTAATATTTAGCTGAAATATTGCTTGCTTCTGTTCTCATTTGTATCTTTCCAATTATTCTTCCCACAGACTGCTTATGTGCCAAAAGCATTTGAGCAGCAATCCATTCCAATAAACTCCTTTAATTTTCTGGATAGTTTTACTCCTTTAGTTTTCTTGGTAGTCTAACAAATTAGAATGCCTGGGTGAATTTCAGTGCAAAATTTGCTTGTTGCGGACTTTAGTTGCTTGTTCCAGATTATCTGTTCCCTCTGTTTTATGGCAGCTCTTTATGCTGGCTGGGTCCAGGAGGACCTCAAATTGGCACATAAGGAATGTTTGCTAATCTGCTTCATTTGCCAAAAGAGATGGGCAGTGTGGAGCACTAGAGTGAATATCATGCAGTGTAAAGGAATAAAACATTCACTGGCTGTGAAGAAAGGTAAAAGTTTTCAAGGCACTTCTACCCTAGTCACTTAAAAAAAAACATAGCTATCAGCTACAGAACCAGCACATGCTTTCCATTCACGCTGTCTGAAGAGGAGTCAAACAACTCTTCCCAGGGATCCTAGAACTGGGAACACAATAGAAAACCATTATATAAAATCCATGTCAGTTGTAAGCTCAATCCACAAAATCTTTTCAAGGGTAACAAGAAACATAGGATGCTTAGTTGACTTCTGGAATGTGACAGTAGAGATCTTCCTAGTGAAACTGAAAGTAATACAGGTTTGGCAAGCAAGAATTCTTCAAGATAGAGAAATAAATATTCATTTGCATCTCATCTTCCCTCCATACTGAATTTTAATCCTTCTTTGCCATTTGGGAAGTTGACCATTTGAAAGGCTGGTTGTTGGCTTCGAGAGGTGATTCAGTGGGAGCAAAGATGTGTGCTAGTGACTGATGGATGACAGCATGTGCTACACCGAGAGTGAGCAAGAACAGTGGTTCAAGGGCTCCCCTCATCTCTCCCAAGTACACAGGGTTTTTTATAGCTGGTATTCTGTATTTTCCGTATTTTCATTAACTGAAACGTATTTAATATCTGTAAAGAGTTTATGGTCAGAACTAGCAGGGCTCCACAGAATTCAGTCTTCTGAGAGGTTGAACATTTGCTGGGCTCTGCTTTCTCTACAAAACCTAGCAGCTTCTATAATATCCCACATGTAGAGGAAGAGTCATAATGGTTTAGAGATGAGGACCCTGTGCCTTAGGGACAAACAGAGCTGCTACACAGCCTTGTGATTTCTCCTTCCTCACGAGTGTGTTGCATTGTGTTGTTTGCCTTATCTAAACTACAAGTCTTTACAGTGTGAAAGTATCTTGCTTGATTACATCTTGCTTGATCACTTGTGTGATCAGCACACGTGTCAACATGTCATTGCAAAAATAACAGCATAGTGCCTTGGAGAGTTCTCCCTTTCTCATGTGTTCTGTGTGGTCAGCAGACAAAGAACGGGGGAATGATGGCATGGGAAAAGAGGTTGTGCACCCCTCTTCCTGTGAAGCTTCTGGAATAGACTTTGAGCTGTTAGATATGATACATGGGTGAAAATTTCAAGGAGCCAGTTACTTGGCAGTACAGTACAAGTACATTCTTTTTTGGATTTCATCAACTCCAAAAACAGTCTTGGGAAACTCAATTGAGAAAGCAGGTAAGATTATAGACAGTAAGTCTGATATCTGAAGAGTAAAAATCACACGGCAAAAGTAATATTACAGAGAAAAAAAAAAGACAACTGGAGTATGTATGACAAGGGCAGATGCAGAGACAGCATGTGGAAGATTTTATGTGGCAGATTGGATGTTATACCTACATCAGGAAATACAAATATGTGTGCACTTTTTTTGGTTTGGGACATTTTAAGCATTTGACAAATCATAGCTAGGAATTTGCAAAAGCTTTTGTTGTTTTGTTGCCTCCTTCTTGTCAGAGCACCACAGTTCAGGCACATCATTTTGCCATCCAGCTCAGGACCAACATTCTTCCATGTACAATTTTAAAAGTCCTCTGCCACTCATGTTATTATCATTCTCTGACTCTGCTCACACACCACTTAATGCATTTGCAGATGGGTAGGGAAAAATTGCAGCTAGCTCTATTTTGGATTTTGGACTTCATTTTACAATCCTTCAAAACCCCAGCAACTAGCTAAACTGTGAAAACATACCTTGCCGTTTTTGTGGCAAAGACTAGGGAGAAGAGTGTTGCAGGGCAGGCTTGAAGCAGACATGAGAAGCATGTGTGAGCCTGCATTACTCCATCTCAGCACCTTCCATCCACGCAGGCTGATCCAAGTGTTGGCAAAGGAGGATTTGCGTGGGAAGAAGGGCTGCCTAAGGCAGCATCTGTATCTTCAATATGTTCCCACAGCAATACCCAACTTTCAGCATGAATGCACTCCCACCTATGGCTAAAACTTAAAAGCATCTAAATTGGGCACTGTGTATTATATGTGCATGTGTTTATGGATGCATTAATTCCTTGCTGATTATAATTTGTCTAATGTAGGTAAATATCTGGACATGTTTTTTACATTCACAATAAAAATTAGTGACATTCAGCAACCAACAGTAGAATCTGTCATTAGTTGTCTTTAAAAAACAACTCTGCCCAATAATCACTTTTAAGTTGATTTCAGGTTAGTTGCACAATTGCACATGGGGAATGAAAGTCATATTATACATAAGGCCCATTGCAGTCACAAAACAATGCTCCTTTTCTCATAGAAAGGGAATTCTGTTCTTCTTGCAGTTATGATTAGGGAGGAGGGAATTCTTCAGAAACTGCCTCATGTACAACTTGAGACATGGAGCCAGCTGTAAGGTACAATAGCTGTTGTCTTGACCTTATCTCGTGGAAAACAGATGTGTTCATTTGTAGATGTATATGGATGAGATACAGATCTTTAACAGAGAAAGAGGGAAATCTGTTTAGGAGCATTAAACCTCTTCCCCAGTCCTTTAGTGAGAATGTGAAGTTTGTCTGTTTTGTTGTAATTTCCACAATTTTCATACATTTTTGCCAATTTACTTATGTTGATAGCAGCTGCTGAAGGCCTATTATAGGTTGTTATGGGTTGTTTCTAAAATCAAATTAATGGAGATATAAAGACTGATAAAATAGTGTCTCCCTGATGCTTCTCAGTGCCTGCCTATCTAAGCCAGATGCTACTCTGAGGTGGTTCAGACTACATGATCTAATGGTTCTATCTGAACTGAAAGGCTCTGAACCTTGCATGTCAAATTACTAAAACTAAAGAAAGTGAAATGAGGTTATTGCAGCTGTTATAATACATTAAAATAAAATTAAGTAAAAAAATGTATTAGGCATTGTACTTTGTTTTTCTCAAGCTAGACAGTAAAATTTGGACACTGTCCTGTTATTGAAATGGACTTTTGGCCGCTGCATTCTGCAATATTGGCCATAGCTGGACAGTAATAGTTGCTGCAAAAGAAGGTGCTCACCTCATTCATCTGTCAGGAACAATCTGAGTTCAGACAAGGACAGGAAAAAAAAGAACTCTTATGATTGTATTTGATGCAGTATTCCTGTTAAAAGCATAATGATAAAACATGGTTCTGAGGCCTATTCCCCAGAGTTTTCCCTCAGCATGGTTGCTCATAATGTAATAAAACCTCTACAAAGTGGATCACATATAACTTCTAGCACATCCAGACATAAGCTGGACAAAACTTTGTTGGAATAAATTAATGCCATTAATTATACTTAATGAAGCTAAGCTTATTTATCCCAAAAGGGAGTTTTGCCAGATGTATTACAGCAGTTACAGCAGAAAACATTAGCAAATAGGTCAGTCCTCCTCTAAAATTTCCATTAAGATTGCACTGTTTTACCCAGTGAATGTCTCTCTGTGCTTTGGGTACTTGCTTACTAATATGATTTTCCTTTATCCTTTACTCCTGTTTCTGAGCTTATGGCTAGGAAGACTGCGTAATTCTGGTTGGTGTATAATGCATATATTTGCTAGTGAGCATTAGGTTTTGGAGCTTCTGGCTCAGAAGCAAGTCTGCTCTACTCAGGAGAGATTTCAGAGGATGAAAGCAAGGGAACCAACCAGAGCTAAGGACCCCTACCAGTGCCCACTTCCTACATTTGTTCATATGACTTTTGCAAATATACAGACTTGTGAGCTCCCTGTGACATTTAAAGAGTCACATTCCCAAGTTCCAGATTAGCTCCTATTTGAATGGATGTATTTTGCTATTGCAGATATTTCTGGTGACCACGATAAAATAAGCATGGCAACCAAATACCTGAGATGCTAAATTCCATCATCACCGGGCAAAAATCCATGTGTGCTACTGGTTATAGAAAGTGTAGCAGAACCTTTCATGGTGGTGGTTTGCATTTCCTGTTTTACCAGACTGCTGGGAACTACCAAAAATAACACAACATGGTATGCCTGAAATAGCATAATTTATTTCACTGCTCTGACACATTTGAGGTTGTACAGAAAGAACTGATCCATGCATTCCTTTAATTTGTGAGGAACTCTTTAACAGCTTTCTCACAGTAAAAATGGCTGTTAAATCCTTTTTGAATTAAAGTCCTCTGGACATGCCTGAAAACGACCTCATTTTTGTTTAAATTATAATTGTGTAAAGCATGATAGCAATTTAAGCGTGTTTAAAAAAAAAACCAAAGACAGAAGCAGAGCAAACTGGAAGATTAATATTGTAAAAGCCCACAGGATGGGTTCTGCATTGACATTCTGCATCTTTATTCCCATCATCAGCTGTGAACAGCAATGTAGCAAGTTGTGAATCCTCATCAATCTCATCTTCCTCACTTCAAAGGATAAAAATACAGCCAAAACCTTTCCTTTCTGAGCTGTGTGTGTACTGTGATCCTTTCTGCCCAGACTCTTTCTGTTACTGGAAAGATTGAGAAGAATAGTTCTTTTTTGCTGATACTTTCTTAACACCCAAAGAAGAGCAAAAGCAAATAATTAGTCTTCAGCAAGAAGCCAAGCAGAATTCATAACCAACCTTACTGTGCTAGTTTTGTGTACCAGAGCCTTGCAGGGAGTATTCTACAAGCAAATTAGCCAGTTGTCACTCCCCAGGTCTCTTGCCAAAGAGGGTGGGGGAAAACCTTTTAATTAGCTCTTCCCTGCGTAGGTCTTCCTTGATTAATCTTATCTGAACATCATGTTTTAGAAAGAAAAATCTATTTAGAAAGGGGCAAAAGTGTATTATACAATTCATAACTGTCCTTTGCATCCTTTGCAGCAGGAGTTCAGTTCACAAGAGGCCAGTGTGATCCCTGATGATGTAGCAGCAGCCAGAGTGCAGAAGGCATGGTGGGAGTCTGGATATTGATGAGGTTAATTTGTTATGTACCATGGGACAAAAGGAGAAAAAAAATCATGCTGACCTAGCTAAGACAGTATTTATATGTATGTGTATTTGTGTGGCAGGGGACAGCAGTGGGAGGAAAGCTGAGGAGGAAGCAAGGATTAGTAAAACAAGATTGATTTATCGGCTCTGAATTGTTCATCTGTATTCCATTCTTCACTGTACTGCAGAGGAGGAGAGCAGCTTCAGCACCGTGGTTGGAGAACAGAGCAAGAAAGGGGGAGGAGGATGATATCTATCACAGAGATTAAAAGTGTTTAACTTTCCAGAGGCTCTGATTAAACGAATGTTGCTGTTTCCTGGCAGCCCTTGCAAACATTTCCTGGGACAGAATGAATTGGGAGGTAATTTGTCTGCTGGAATGATCAGGGTGGCTTGGTGGTATCATCTCGATGGAGACTTTTGTCTGAGTTTCCTGGGAGCAGCCCTATTTCCCAAACTTCTACACCCAAGGTAATGCCACCAGCTTCCCTAAGGATGGGCATTCAGTGTTGATGGGCCTAGGTAGGGTAAACAACAGCCACAAATAATGGTGTACAACCATGCTGAAGTTGATTATGGAGCCCTGGTAATTACAAGGGAGAAGGTCAAAAGGAGTGAATGACCCATGGGATAGATCCAAGGGCTGCTATTCTGCAGAAATAAGTGGTGCTGGAAGAGGTTAGGCTTGGACCCATGCATGGAATGCCGAAATTATTTCACTAGTGATGCAACCTCACATAAATGGGAGCAGAAGGCATCAAGAGACAAATAAGAATAGATTTAAGAATAGTGAATGCGTGGTGTCTGGGTGTGAACAAGGTAGGAACTGGGTAACCAGCACAGACCAGGACTGTGTGCAGAGAAGCATGTCTGTGTTTCACCTGTTCACAATATTAAGGTTTACCTGTAATTCTAATCACCTTTAAATTGTGATTATCCTCTTTAGAGGCATTTTCAGTTCACCCTTGTGCAACTACAAGAGCCTCAGTCTCACAGCAGAGTGCACATTGCCCCTGCAGCTGTGGGAAGCTCCAGCACAGATGAGCGTGGAAGCTGCTGCTCCATTTAATATTTTTGAACTTCCTAAGCACATGGCAAAGGAGTCATGTGAAATGATGACCGTGCCCTGGAAGGTGTATAAAAATATCTGTATTTATTGCCATTTGTTCTCATGATATCCAGCGCCTGAATGGGCCCCATAGCAGTGATGCAACTATAAATGAGCAAGCAGATCAGCACCCAAGTCAACTGAACTCACTTGGCCCTTTTCCTTTCGTCTCTTCTTCTCTTACACATTCTATGTAATTTTATCTCCTACTCTTCGTGTGTTGTGGGTATGAAAAATAAGTGACAGAACAGCAAATAAGTGGTCTGTATGAGCTTGCAATGGCCCCGTTGTCCAGGAAGGATGGAGGTATAGTTTAATTATGCAGGCCACTCATGGGAGCGATTATAAAATCTTAATACCACTCTGCGAAGGGCACAAGTATTATAAAAATCTTATTTCTGCAGTGAACTAGAAAGTATAAAAATATATTCCTGCAGCTAAAAGGCAGTCTGCCTGATTAACCTTTAGTCCAAACATCCAGTGCTCATAGGGAAAGGAAGATTAATTCTAACTGATGTAAAACAGCTACAGGAACAACTTAACATCCCCATTGCTGAAACTCTTGTCATTTTAAGACCTTTTGGCTCTGTGATTTGAGGTAAGCGCTGTCAGCCCTTAAAAGGTAGGAATCTCACTCTTGCAATGTCTTTGACCTCCTTGTTTCTAGGCCTGTGGAGCTATGAGGTAAGAGAACACCTTAAAGCTCTGATATTCTGTTTTATGGGAAACCTGTTACAAGCCCGAGACTGAGTCTTTGCCTCTCTTGAGATACCTTGATGTCCAGTTTTGTTTGGGAGTTTCACTCCTTTCTAATGAAAATGAAAGAAATGCAATTGTTTATTGTTTCAGTGAAGATACTGGGAATAGTGTTTAATCAGTTGCCTTTATAAAATGGAACAGGAGTTGCTTGCTGCAGTACCTGTGGGATTGCAATGGATGGATAAAGTAATGGAGATTTATGAGTAGGAACAAGTAGTATCATCAAAGCTGGTTCTTCTTGTGCCTCTCACGTAGCTGCTGTCTTGGCTTCGATAGGGCATAGATACAAAAGCAGAGAGAAATGTGCTTGCACAGAATCCCTGTACTCACACACATCTGCATTGTACTCTGAAGTTGAAAGAAGTGGTCTCAGCTGGTCAAATCTTTGAGCATCCCAGGAGTGGAAAAGCTTTCCCCCTTTCTCACTTCTGATTAGATGGAAACTGGAAATTTAACATCTGCTCCTTCGAATGAGTGAATTTAGTAAGTCTGAAAGAGACGCCGCTATATATGCATGTTTATCAACTCTTTGAAATGGAAAGCTGCCTGTCCTGTCTAGCATTCTATTTTCTGTCCAGTGGAGCCTGAAACTTGCTTTACTCCATCAAGAAAATGTAAAATGAAGGGAAAAATCCGCAGGACACTCTGCTGAGCTCATTTGGTAGGGTAAGACATTTTGCAGTCCTTGAGAATGGAATTTTTTCTGTATTCCAAAGAAAATCTCCTTTTTGGACAGGGATTCTCCATCAAAGCATCCACGTTTGCATAAGAGGTCTTAGTACAGCAGCCACATTTGTTCTGTACATTGGCTTTTGCACTTGAAAATAGGCTTCTGATGGTTTAGGAGGAAAAAAATGACACATCTTTGTCACACTGACTTATGCTACAGTCATTTAGAATAGCAGCTCGCCTCTTCTGATATTAAAGAAGGAGCAAAGAACATCAGCAAGGAGAATTATAGGGGCACCATTATATGTATGTGCCATGTTTAAGAGTGGTTCTCACTCGAAGACAAAGCACAGTGCCAAAGGAGGACAAGGCCAGTAAGAGGGCTCAACAAACACAATTAGCTTTAGATAACAGGTCCTATCAGTCTCACCTGAGTAAGGGAGGGCTGCGTATGGGAGCCCATAACTGAAAGGCTCTGCCTTGGCCCAGTGGCAGAGGTTGGCCCTCGTTGCCACAATACTCTGCTGCTCTGCAAGAAGCACTTGCTGTCTGTGAGCACATGGCTGCTTTTCTGTTCCTCTGAGCCAGAGTTTCCTGTTGCACTGAGGAGTGTGCAGTGATCTTTTTGCTCTTTTTTCCATTCCTTTCACTCTGCAAGCCTTAAGCATCCTTGTGAACAGTAGAAAGTCCTTTTTCCCTCTTTTCCCAGGTAGCAGAAGATGTTGAGGTGATTTATTAGGCAGTTGCAATAACAACAGTAGTCTGGGCAGAGTGAGGTGGTCAGAGATGCTGGAGGTGCTTACTGTAATATCTCAAATCCTTGGATTGGGAAGAGGGAGTTGGGACTGCAGGAGAAGCAGTGAGTAGTGGCAGTTTGGTCAGTCAGGCTGAGAGTTGAGGCAGGAGGAGGTTCACCCTACGTTTTATCCCTGACAAAGGGGGAGTGGTTGTCAGATGCCCCCTTAAAAATGCTGACAGTCACAGTACAGGGAAGAAATGCATGGAGCACTCCTGCTGGAAGTGCCATTTGGATGTAAAAGGGGTGGAAAGGGAGGGATACTACAGCTGCAGCACTCTGGCCCTCGCAGACTTACTTCCTGAAGAGCCACCCTGCTCTAATAATAATATTCCTCAGCAATATGAACTTGGAGCCTGAGACTAGTCTGCTCCAGTAATACTATCCATCATCAGGCTTCTTAAATCAGTCACGAAGAATGTAGAGGGAAAAGCATGTTAATTTACATCCTCTATGTTCCCCAGCATAGGCACATCACAATAGACTCCTGTTCCCTCTTGTCGCCTTCCCTTTCCCAAGCAAAGTGAGGTTCCTCCCACCTGCCCACAGCCCTTCAGCAAGCGCGAGCACAACTCCCACACGAGTCTCCCTGCCAGAGTTTCAGCTGCTGGTGCTTCTTCCATGTGCAGGCTGCTCTGCTTGCTGCTCAGAGTTGGGTTTTAAGCTGTCTGTTGAGATAGGATTTTTTTCATCCTTTTGCTTAGCTGTGCTTGGCTGTTTGATTTGTGCTCCCTCCTTAACTGCCAGGTCCCAGTTTGGGGCAGCAAGTGGTGCCTAAGCACAGGGGGAAGCTGAAAGCAGAAGGAGCTCCTTGGTGGGGTGAGAGGTTTGTGTATTCGGTGGTCTCTGTCCCCCTCCCAGAAGCCACATCCACTTCTCTGCCAGATTGTCCTTTGGTGGTCATATCATACTCATCTACCCTAAATCAAACAGCCTAAACGAAGGGTTCCTGTTCCCCAAAATCTGTTGGGAGCTGAGGGTATTTTAACTTCACAGGTTTGTATATTGTGGGTTTGTTTGGTGGGTATCATCCACCACTCCAGAGACATTTCCTACCGTAGCAAGTCTCTTATCCATACATAGGTTTTTGTACTCAGATTCACCTCTTTTCACTGCTTCCTGTAATTAATAACAAATAGGATATGCATGGAAGTGTTTACATTGGCAGCTCTCTGTTGAATGGCATATAAAACCCATTAGAAACCGATTATTTGGATTATTAATTTTTTTCCAGGCCATCCTATATCTGATGTTCTTTCACCAATTTGTTACTGATTGTGTAAGTACCTCTAGTCTTAAAATGAGGAAATATTCCTGATGCCTTCTTTTACTGATGATTCCTTGTTTGTGACTTCCTTTATTTTAAGAAGTGGGTCTGGAGGCACAAGCAGGAAAAGAAAAAGGATTAAAATGACAAATTGGCCAAAAAGATTAAAATGACAAATAATATGTGGGCTGCAGTCTTCCAAAAATCCAAGAATAAATAAGGCTTCTTTTGAAGTGCTTTGAGGAGGAGGTTGATGATAATTTTATATCTTTTTTTTTTTTTCAGTGACATATCCAACTTCTTTAGATGAAGTGCCCTAAAAATTAACCCATAATAACAAAAGCACTTTGAAATAGATTTTAGTGGTCTGTTTTTGTGAACAAGAATTTGAGATAATGAAAAAAAAACATTCAAATGAACTGAAGAATTGCAATAGCAATCCATATTGAAGCCTCTTGTGTGCTAGACCTATGCATACATGTAGAAAAGGTTGTATGCAATAGACTACTGGTGGATGGTTTTTCAGCCACTGCCTGCTGTCTTTTGAAATACATTGACTTTTGAACAGAATAGTCATCAGATTCTTAATTCCGGTGTTCGATGGGAATTCTCAAATGTTTCTATCCAGACATAAATACTACTTTTCAGTCCTTTGATTTGTTTCTCTCTCCTCAAGTTTTACCTTACTTTGTGGAGTAGGGCAGAAGGAGCATAAATTCGGAGGAACCCGAATTGTGTCCTGGTCTCACCAGGTTGATTACAGAAACTCCAGGGGCCAGTTTGGCCCACTGATTTCTCTTCTTGTTACCTCATTTTGATAGGCACCCTATGGCAATGGAAAGTACTGAAAATGGATGTAAACTGGGAATTTTTTGGTTGGTAGAGGAACTGTGTGAACTTGTGCCGAGGCGAAGACGCTCCACATAAGCAGGGAGTTGTACTGTTCTTCTCTCTCTTGGTGAAGTTAGCCTTGCATTGCTGCCTGGGGAAAACCTGTTAGAGAGGCAGCACTTTCCTTGTCTTTGCTCAAGCTCTTAAACATCTGCCTTGTCACTTTCAGCCATTGGATCCTATCGTGCATGTTGGAAAAAGCAGCCCTGATTTGAGCAGCTGTTTTCTCTGCAGCCTTGGCCTCCCATGGCCACCAACTCTACTGCAGGTTCAGGGCAACCAGGACAGGATGTGCGTGACAGCTGAGTGCCCAGGAGCTCTGGGGACAGTGTACTATCAGGGAATTCACTGGCTTGTTTTCCCCTCAGTACTTTCTTCAACAGAAAGCACTACATCCTGGTTAATCGAGATTGTAGCTCCACTCCATTGGTTGCATTTTTAACAATTTAATTATTAGGAAGTGCTGGCATCCAAACTTGCTGTGTTCCCTCTGTCGGTAATGCCAGGAGATAGTTTGGGGAGACATTTAGTTGTTACCTGTGTTTTTTAGGTGGGTATCACCCACTTGGAATTGGTCACTTTTGTGAGCAGTATGCTGCAGACGCATGGAGAGCACTGCCTTGGGGAGGACAAGTGGCTGTCACGGGGAAGGGAAGGACCTTGGCAATGTGCTCAACAACTCAAGGATCCCCCACTAACCATCCTGGTTGCAGTGCAGGCCTGAACCTATAGCAAGAGCTGTGTTTGCTGTGAACACTCTGTAAAAACACTAGAATTTTGTTTTTGCTGGGAAGTATTTACCTCTCTTGGATTCTGTCCTGCTGGTTGCGGAGGTGGCTGTGTCAAATAGCAATTTTGAGGACTTGAGTTTATGTGCATAGCAACAAGGCATTTGCTATTTTTAAAACTTTTGTACTTTCACCTCAGGGCTCTTTGCTCTTAAAGAGGATGCTACTTAGCTCAGATTTCTTTTGGAACAGTTTGCTGCCTTCCCAAGAAGATCTAAGAGGTAGCAGTTTTCCCCCTGTGTCCTTCTGACAGATTTCAAAAATAAGATCAAAACTATCAACAGGGATTTACCTAAGTTGTTTTATCCAACAAACTCAAGTGGGCATTATAAATATCGGAAGGATCTTGTAGTTTTACTGTGAACAATAATTATGTTAATTATTATAAAATAAAATGAATAAATTTAAAATAAAATAAAGATATTTCTACAGTAGAGAAAACTTGACATTAGGCAGGTATACTCTGCTTTCTGAAGAGCAAATACTTTACATGGTGCAAAGGAGGCTTTTGGGGCGTCAGAATTACTATCACTTTGATTTGGTAATATTTCAATGTGTAATAAATATATGCCCCATTTAAATGTTGACTAAGATACAGTGATGCTGATCAGTACTGGATCAAAATACAGGATTCTTATTTTTGTCTGTACAAAAAATAATGGTAATTGGCAGAACTCTGCTGTCAATAGGCTATCTCCCCACCAGCCATCACTTTTGTCAGCTTGGTAGGTAATGGCTGTGAGTTGCAGCACCAGCTCTACTAAGATCATGTTTAGTTTGGCAAAGATTAATGATGTGCAAAAGTAGTTTGTAGGGCCTTCATGCAGAACAGAGGGTGCCAAAATCCACAGGTCCATCAGCTTTGGGCTCATGTTGCCTTCCTGGATGATTTATTTATTTATTTAAAACTCAACCCTCGCAGTTTGTGTTCCTTTAAATCACCGAAACCCACCAAACAAGGCACAACACGACGAGTTCTGAGTCATGGTCCTCCCCCAGAGGAGACGAGACCGAGGAAGCAGAAACTGTGAGTAGATTTGAACTGAGCCCCCTGAAGAAGTGGGTGCCGATGGCAGGTGAAATAACAGGAGGTATTTCTCCTCATCATGCCAGCAGCAGTGCCTCCTGCGAGCCATCTCTCCTGCCTTTCTGGCTCCCTCCTCCATGGAAACCAGCCATCCTGTGCTCACTGCCCCTTGCCTCTGGGCCCCTGGGCACTTCGCCCGCTTCACAGCTGCCGTGGGGAGCTGCTAGTTTTCTCTCTCCTACTATAATAGCATCCTTATGAGGCTTCCCCCTGCCTGTGTCTCCCCTGGAATAGAAGGTTACATGTTTTGGCATGTGGCTCGTGCGGGGATGTTTGGGTTCGTTTAGTATGCTTGTGGGAGTGCGTCTTAACTCGGAGAAGGGGGGGAAAAGAAAGGAAGGCAAAAATAAAGGAAAGGGGAAAAAAGGAAGGTCTGAGAAATCTTAGTCTGTAGCAGGATTTAGAAGAAGATAAAAACAAGAAATAAACAGAAAGTAGTTTTGTATAGGAAAATTGCTATTGCTGAATCATAGAATTATCAAGGTTGGAAAAGACCTTTGAGACCATCAAGTCCAACCTATAGCCTAACACCAACCCTTCATCTAAGCCATGGCTCTAAGTACCTCATCAAGTCTTCTCTTAAATCCCTCCAGGAACAGTGACTCCACCACTGGAGTCTCCCCAGGCAGCCCATTCCAGTAGTGAATCACCCTTTCAGTGAAGAAGTTTTTCCTAGTATAGAGTCTAAAGCTCCCCTGGTGGAGCAGTGTGGTGGTGTGGGGCAGTGACGGTGCAGTGATTTGCCTTCTGCTGGCCAGACTTGGGGGTGTTCAGTGCTCTCAATTTTTCAGTGGAAAGCCAGTGATAAGGGCAGTCTATATAGAGAAATATAGAGATGGCTGGCTGTTCTCAACATCTTTGGACTTGATGCATTCTTGATGTGAAAGAGGGTATGAGCTTTCCGAAAGAGTCAGGTGTTTAAATGATGGGTGAATGTTATTTTACAAAAAAACCCTGCTTTGTATTGATCCGTGTATTTCATCCATGTTTCCATCCTTTATCCTAAAAACCAGGCAAAGTTTTATTCCAGATGTGTTTCACACAGTCATTTCCAAGTTAGGCCATCGTCACCTTTCCCTTCTTGAATCTTTATTACCTTTCTCTAATTTCAGAGCCCCGACAGTAGCAGCCCCCTGTCACCTGCTGTGCCTTACCTGTGCACTCTACACAGTGGTTTCCCTTTGAACCTACCACATTGTCTCTGCCATCTCTTCACACACAGAAACACAGGTTGTGTTTCTTACCATTCTTTCTTTCTCATATTCTCATCAATCTTTTCCTTAGAGGAATTTCCTCTCCTTTTCTGCCTGACTTCCAGCTGGATACAGAAACTTTTGCTGTTACTGCCTCACGTGTTCTTCTGCATTCTAATTACTAGATACAGCAGAAGATTTAAAAAGGTGGATTAACATCCTTGTATCTTTAACCTCAGTTCTAGACTCCTTGTTACCAACATGTGAAAGGAGTGTCTGGATGCACTATGTCTGTGCCCCTGGACCAGGTACTCTCTAGCATGACATCTCCCATTTGGCTTCCTTCTGGTCCTGAGCAAATTTACCAAAGCAAATCCTTTGTGTTATCACATATGAGACAGCAGGGAAATTTCAGAATGAGTGTGATAGTTTTTTCTTTGGTGACTGCTGCAGTCTGGAGTGCACAGAATCTGAATATAACCTTTCAAAGGAAAACAAATAGCTTGCATTTAGTTCTAAATTTGTCTCCTACCCCAAAACACAAAGTAAAAAGTCATAGTGTTGTAGGAAAGGAGCAGTCTGCTGGCTGATTAGAAATGTAGCTTAATGACAATATGACAATATGGAAAGGAGTGCAGTGATTTATGACAGTGTGGGAAGAAGTGCAGTGATAGCATTCAAGTTATCAGAGAAAGGATCTTTCATCACTGAAAGATTGTAAGCCTTTATCCATCCATAACTTACTAGTTGGTTACTAGAAATAACACTATTTTAAGACATTATTTACCCTCCTAGGCAGGATCAATGTATTTCTGGATATGTGTGTTTTTCTGTGTATGTCATTGGTAGTTCCAAACCAATAGTGGGAAGTAAACTTGAAGCCAAATACTGAAATCTTGTTTTAATCCTTTCGTGAGAAAAATTCCTTTGAATCTGATTTAATATGAGTGAAAGTACTGGGGCAGGAAGGAGCAGGACCCAAACCTGAGAATATGGTATTGACATATTCCCCACTGGAGGGGGAAAAAAGCGTGATTTTTTTCAAATGCTTCCTATGGTCACTGATACGTCTTTAATTTAATTTCCTATAAATGTGGATGCCTTGCCCTGTGCTTGTGGAAGTTTATCATGTTCCTAAAGCACAGGATTAGGTAACCTAATTGGTTTGTTGCTTTCCTAATTTCCCTGGCTAGCAGGTCCGTTTTGTAACCACAGTGAGGTGACTGAATGCTTTTGACTTGTCCATGTTAATATTAGGTGTCATATAAATCACTGCTCTCTATACTGGGGAGTATTTTCTTTTCTGGTACTGCATGTAGATCCCAAAAAAGCTGCCCTTTGGTCTGTGTGAGAAAAGATTGTTCCTTTGCAGCAATCAAAAATACAGGTTTCTGAAACCAGAAACCATTCCACTGCAGTTATTAGAATGAGGTATGGCAAAACATGTCATCTGTGCTTTTTCTTCTTCTAAGAATAGTCTAGTTGACTTCCTTATATGCTTGGTTTTGTGCCACAACTCAAGGGGAAAAATAATATGCATTGTTCATACTTACATGACGAGCACAGTCGTGATATAACTAACTGAGATAAATATCTCATTGGACTAGACTACAAAAATTCAGAATTTTCCAAAGGTATTATTCAGTAATTTCACAACATTTTGAAATGGCAGTGAATTTTTTTTTCCTTTTTCTTTCTCTTGGACATAATACATTTTGTGTGTTTGGCAGTTCCAGGCAGATCTTGGTTTGTAACAGTCCTGACAGCACTTATTATGATCTGTCAAGTCAGTAATTTGCAAGCAGCAGATTTACAGAATAATATTTCTAGCAAGCATCTCACAAGTCTCAATGGGTTTAACCTTTTCGTTTCATTGTGTATTTTTCTGAATCATTCAGTTATTTCATTCAACTATTTTTATTCTTGTGACATGGACTGGACTCTCTGATATGGATACAACTGTCACTAGAAACAGTTATTAATATGAGATGTGCTGAAAAATTGGGGTTCTCTAGACATGTTTTTGGTCTCACTGTTTTCTTCAGTGACGTGAAAATAAGGGTTTACATAAAAATTATTACAACGTAATTTTGTTATAAATGATGACGAAAAATAACTTGTAGGCTCATTCAGAGGCATAGCACATCTGCACAGCTGCTTTTTTCATAATTTCTAGATACTACACCTGATCATTTACCTTAACTGGAATGGCATGCATTTAATGGGACTGAATGAAATATTCCAACACCAGTGCACTGAACATGGGGCTTTTGCATTCGTCAGAAAAACCTAAGTGTGTAATTTAGCTTTCCAGTTCAGAGAACAGAATCCAAAAACACAATTTCATTTCTTCTGGTCATTTTTTGTTAAGAGAAACTTTGGAAGTTTCACTTTGCTAATAAAATTGAATGCCCAAAAAAGAAAAACAAAAAAACACCACATTGAAGTGATGATCATTTAAGTCAAGTCCAGATAAACAAAAGCTGAAGCTTCGAACTTCTGTTTTTCATTTTCTTCTCTTTTGTTCATGTGAGTAACAGAAAAAATGTGATGGGCTACTTCAAGAACCAAAGGTCTGCCAATATATTACAGTTAATTTTCATTTAGTATATGCCATTTCATGAAATGTATTTTAAAGGCAGCAGCACCCAAAAGTGTGTTCCCAATCATGGGTAATGCTCATATTATTTTCTGTTAGAATTCACAAGTGTGTTATTTGACATGTTAATTACCACATTGGTATATTACTAAGGATACAAATATCTCCTCCTTTTTCCCCCTCCTCACTTAACATTTTGTTTGAGCAGATCAGTACATTTTCTCTGTGAAAAGCCCTGGATTAAATGCCACCCGCAAATGATTTTGTGCATGTTTTATTTTGCCAAAGGAGGTTGTCAGACATTGGGGGAAATAATGTAATACTGGCTGACCTAAGACTTCAATTAACTAACAAGGAAGTTTACAAAAGCTGTCACATTAACTTTGCACATAATTTTACTGGGGCAGAAACACTGTCACACAGCACTTATTTCTTGCTTTGCTTACCTCAAGGCACAAAGCACAAACAGGAAAAGAATTTTATTCCTTATTGCTGATGCAAATAGTTTTCTACAAATACTTAATGTGAGGAAGAGGTTTCCTGTCTGTCAGTCATTCCTGTTTCAGCCCAATATATCCCAAGTAAGTGGCATTTGACCTGTGTGTTTAAATTAACATTGTTTTGAATGGAACCCTTGTATTTGAGGGTAGTGTCTGTTTTTAGCCCTGCAAGAAGACAGTGAACTTCTTTCACATTGTCTTTTACAAAATGGTTGAAGACATTATGGAGAGTGTTTGCATGTATTGTGATGATGATTCTAAACCTACTTGAGTTTCAAAGTTTTAAAGTACTGCTGTTCACTTCCCTTTCTATTACTATCAATTTTATCCAGTCCTTAAGGAAGGTTTCCTTTCAGTCAGCTGCTTCCTGAGCCATAATTTTAGAAATACAGAATTTCCCCCATATTTTGCCTTCTCTTTTCATATTTCCTTTTAACTGAACTTCTAAAATTTCATTTAGTCTTTTCCTTTAGCTTTAATTTTCTGTTGAAATACAGCATCTATCAGAGCCTCTTTTCTTTTTTTTTTTCCTTCGGACTAGTCCCCATTTTCATTCATTTTGTGGCAAGCCATCAGCCTTCTTCCTCATGCTGATACTCCCCAATGGACCCTTTGTTCCTGCTCAGGTCACTTTTCCATATTTATAACACCCTTTCTACTAGCTTGCTTTCTTTTTCCTTTGTATACTCTGTTCTGTTCACATCCCTTACCAAAATCATCTTCTTGCCCATCCCTTTAGCTATATTACCCTTCAGTGAAATTTTGTGGTAGCAAAAGCTCAGTCAAGTTCAAGATGCCTTTTGCTCTCAGCCAAAGCCTCTGCCACTGTTACTGAATTTAATTGAGAAAATAAATAGTAATGTTAAAAAAGAGCCAGAGGCCTCCTTGGGTATCCAGTGGTTCTCCATCAGGATCTACGTATCCAAAGGAAAAATAATCTTAGCTTAGTGCAGCTGAGAGAATTCCAGGAGTTTTTTTGGAAAGTGCCAAGTCAAGCTGTGGCCACAGGCTCTTCCTGTAGAAGTGAATGAGTCCAGGGATGCAATATGTCAGAGCTGGGCAGTAAGTGATCCATTCCCACTGAACATGTTTTAGTAGGTGCTCACATGCAATAGCAGAACGAGCCAGGAATCTCTAAGAGGGACCTGAACATTTTACATCAGCTTCTTCAGATGGAGTCACTCCTCAAACCCCTTCCTTGCTTTTTCTCAGCCTCCCTTTCTCACCCTGTTTCCAAGTGCTCCATATGCTCATGATCCTGGGGCTGTTATTCTTTCTTACAAGAACACAGTGAATCTTCTATCCCCTCTCTCATACTCTTGGATTAATAGTAGTCTCAGCCCATCAGTTCCCAGAAACTGTGTTTCAGTCTGATTTTCCCATACCTGTGAATCATTAGTCAAGTGAAAATAAGAAACAGAAAAATCAATAACTTCTCTGAAACGTAAAACAATTGTAATCACTTCATCTTCAGCCTTTTCTTTCTTCACTACTTGACCCTCTGGATGTTGGGATCCAGTGCAAGGTCAGGCTCCTCCAGGTTCTCTTTCCTCTTTTTCTCACCAGAGGGCAGGCAATTATTTCTGTCCTGGGACTCTGGACAAGATTTCACATTGATCTATTACTACAGCACTAGGTTTTCTGACACCTGCTGTAGACCTTTTAAACCCCTTGTGTGGAATTGCTGTCACATCTCCTCTCTCTCAGCTCCATCATCACATCTGCCAGGTGTGCTCATTTGTTCTGCAAAATGGTAGTCACTGCATGGAAACAGACTGCTCAGCTTGATCAAAACCACTGCATTGTTTCAAGTCTCTTCTCTGCAGATTGAAACATGTCTTGGTTCATACTAGAATTATAATCACAAGCAAAAGAGGAAAGAAGGAAAAAAAGAAAGAAAGAAAAACAACCCAAAACCCCAGCTACATAAACTTTTTTTTGCAATGGGTTTCAAATTCTGCAGAAAATGAAGAGAGAAAATGTATCAGAGCTTATATCTGCTAAATCCTCTGACAGCTGCTTTCCCATCCTGCTTCCTGAAAATGAATCAACTTAATTATTCCTGTGGCTATGTACATCCAGACGGCTTAGAGTTGCCTCTTTATTGCTGGCTACAGTAACTGTCCTTGTGTTGTGGAATAGCTAAGAAGATTGAAAACTAGGGGGGTTTTGTAATTCCAGAGTACACAGACTGTAATAGAAGTAATTGTGTGGAATTTTGGAATCTCTTTTCAATGGTTACATTGTGCCAGCACTGAGTTTAAATTTGCTTTTGTAGGAAAGCATGTTTAGATTAATATTCTAAAGTAATGTGGAATGAATGCTAGAACAGGCTGTGACTGAGAGACTAGTGTAGTGAATTCACAGATTGCAATACATGGAGATTGGGGGAGTGAGGGGAGAGGGAGAAATCACCCTTAAATTAGCTTCCAAGGACATTGAAGTTTCCCAGGATAACTCTTTTGTGTACTCTGAAAATATAACCATTGATCTAGTTAAGACAATTTATCCTTTGTAACAGTCTAAAAAAATGTTTTGAATTACCTGGTGCACACATTAAACATGTAAAGTTTTCATTAAAGGAGTTGATAGGTTGCTTGTAAACTAAAGTCATTTCCTTAACCTTCAGAATTAAATTTTCTTTATGGCCTCCTTTGTCAGTAAGCACTGTTCATTAAGAATGATTCGGCCATTTCATTCCACAACCTTATTTTTGCCTGCCTTGTGGGTTTAACTGAAGGAAATCCCTTTTTGACTGAAATTACCAAGCTTGATCTCAATGACCAAATTATGTTTTTCCCTGCATTCTTTACTCCGTATAAAACAAGCTACTTCTTTTCAGAAACATTTAGCTAGAAAGGAAGCTAGGTATGAATTCTTTACAACCAATTTGCAAAAAGATGTCTTTCCTCCAGCTTTCTGTTTGTTGGCTGGTTGATTTTTGAGTGATTACATGAAAAAGCTAGTGAATGAGGGCCTAAAACTTGTCATATCTCAGGTGCTTCAAGTCTAGTTGTAGAGGGTAGTCTCTGGATATACTAGAGTCCAGTGGTTGCTCTTTTATCCTATGCTGCAGTGAGGCAGGGGAATCACACCTTGCAGTACTTGCTAATGTTGAGCCAAATTAGGAAAGCACTGAACTAAGCACGTCCTGTTAGCATGGGTTATTTATACCTGAGGCTTGTCTGTGCAGACAAGATGAACTGTTAATATTCATACCGAGTCAGCTCAACATGCTGACACACTCAACCCCAAGTTAGTCATCCAAGAAGCATTCAGTGTAACGTGCCCCAAGATACTAGAGGTACAATTTAGTGGCTTCTGTGATGGCATCCAGACGTGATGCTGTTGCTGTCATTACACAGCAAAGTGCACACTTACCCGAGTGAAACATTGATCTCGTGGGGAAATTATGAGAAGGGTTCATCTCTCGTCTAGTGCTCCACAGATCAAAGAATCATAGCATGATTTGGGTTTGAAGGAACCTTGAGGATCATTTAGTTCCAGCTCTGTCACCATGGACAGCGACAACTTCCACTAGACCAGGTAACTCAGAGTCCCATCCAACCTCACCTTGAACACTGCCAGGGATGAGGCATCCACAGTTTCTCTGGGCAACCTGTTCCAGTGCCTCACCACCCTCACAGTAAGAATTTCTTTCTTGTATCTAATCTAAAATTGCCCTCTATCAGTTCAAAGCTACTACCCCTTGGTAACACCCCAGATGGGTTGCAAACATCCAGGCCTTCAGGCACTTCTGGGGAAGTTTATGAGAAGATTGGTGCTGTGCATTTGTAGAAGGGATGTGTCTGGTGAGTAGAAGGCTCAGATTTAAATTTCAAAAATCTTGCAGGCTAATGGTAGGTGTCTGAGATGGCTGCCTGTCTTCTCTAGTCAGTGCCAAGAACAAACTTTGCACGAGTATCGGTGAGTAGAAAGGTTTGTGCTTTCCATAGTTGCAAGCAAGCTGCTGAAATGAGGTTAGTGAGAAGGTTGCTGTAGAGTTTAACCCTGATAAACTCCTCTTTTTGACATTAGCAACTTGTCACTCTTTTTATTTTGACCCTTGTTGTAAAGCCCAAGTGTTTAGACCTGTGCTTCACCCTGAAAGAAGAGACTTTATTTGCATAGGCAAAAGTTGTTGGGGCAAGACACAGAAGGAACAACAAAAGAGAGAGGGTTAATCTTGGAACAGCAAAGTAGTCAGAATATGATACAACAAAGGTGAGGTCAAATAAGCAAAACACACAAAAAGATAGACTAAAACAGCTTAAGGAAAAACACATAATGTCAGGATACTGGCTGTTGAAATATGTTAGATGGATACAAAGTCTAAGGAATAAGAACCTATGTGATTAAATTAAAAAAAAGGTGTGGTTTTTTCCCTACTGTCTTTCTCTTCATGTCTTCAGTGAATTCGCCTGTCTTAATTGCAACACAGAACTTGGGAATCTTTTAACCATACAAGAGGTCGTCACATTGAAAGGATATGATTTAAAGCAAATGCACCCTCTGAAACACTCATTTCTCAGTAAGAGTAGCAAAGCATAATGTAATTAAAAGAACTGTCTACAGTGTTTATGTACAACTCACAATGAGTAGCGAATACCTTTAATTTCATTGTAAGGTCAAACACAGGGAGGAAGGGTCAATGCTGTCTCTCAGACAGCAGTAATCAAAGGCTTGCAACTCAGCTTTGGAAATTGAACAGATCAGAAATTGTTGGCAGTGATTCCCAAATGCTCAGGAGACTCAAGACAATCAGCAGCTTTGACATTTTGGCCAGGTAGTTAAATAGTGTTGGCTGTAAACATTACAAGGCAAGTGGTCCTCCCCTTATGTGCTGGCCCTGGGGGCACACACTTCCTGCCTTCTCCCTTGGAAGTAAGGGGGGCCTGTAGACCAAGTAGCTCTTTGATGATACCCTGTGAATAACCTTTCAGATGATAGAGAAGAAGAGGAGGTTTCATTGTTTGCACCTTAACCACAAAAATGAGTTACAGGTAAGAGGGAGGCAAGGATGCTGTAACTAAGCATGAGTGATAGCACCCTAATTCTACTGAACTTGAACCTCCTTTGCAGAGTTTAGCCAAGACTGAGCGCTGCTTCATGTGGACAGTTTAGAGATCAGACTAGAAAGAAGATCCTCATGCATGCAACTCCCTAAAATACAGTATTTATTTATTCGTTTGTCCATTTATTTTATGGGAAAAACTGCTCATAAGAGACAGTTTCCCTATGGTGAGTGCCTGAATTTAGGAAACTTAATCTATATGTAAGCAACAACAAATCAGATCTGTACAGATATTTGAATGAATTTATGGAACTGCATGAATGCATAAACATTTGCAGGGCTATATTTACTTGCAAATCTGGTTTACTGTAGAAAAATCAAGGTGATATGACAGTAATAATTACTATAGCAATGTCTGGTTAGTTTAGTGGTTATACTATGCTTGCCCATTTGAAATTGGAGTAATTTGTTCTTTCTAATTGGCAGGAAGTTTGATCCCATTAATGGTGATGGGGGTACATGTCTGAGTTAAGGCACCTGTTTTTGCGTGCTGCTTCTGCATGATACAGCAGGAATGATGAGTGCAGGCTGACTGTAAAACTACAGGTAACAAAGGCACAACTTCTCAGCAGGCCTGAGAAGGCAGAAGTGAAGTCAGCAGCTGAATGTCATGAGAAAAGTTGAGCCCAGACAGTAGTGCTAGGAGGTCCCAATAGCTGAGTATATTGTCAATGGTTAAGGTCAGTTTGGAGTCTCTTTCCTCTTCTTCATTCCTGGCAGTAAATAATAATTAGTCCTAATGAATAATATACAAATATATAACATATGAATTAAAACTAATAAGCAGCAATAGGTAGTCATTGTCGAGAAGGCAGAAAGAGGAAGACTAGAATGTATTTTTAAACATCCAACTTGTCACTGGTATTTTCTGTTTCATTCTTTCCCATTATTCCTTTGAGGATGTTTCCTTCGAGGATTTACATTTCCTAAGCCCTTTTAGGTGTTAAACCAAGACCTAGTAAAATCAGTAGGAATATGCCACTTGCCTTGTTGGGCATGACCTGTCAATGTTCAGGTGTTATGGCTGTTTGGGTTTTACAGTGGTTTTTCACTACCAAGGTGTGACACCATATTTCGTACTTGGATGGGCGTGGTCTAGTGAGTGCACTGTGAATGCAGTCAAGGAGGCATTAATTCATCTAAGAAATTGCATGGCAGTCAGGAGTTCATCTTTCACATAAGGAAGAGAGAATTCTCACTGGCAGGCCAGCTAAGTAATTCTCCAGAGGGATTTAGCTGCACACAGGCACTGTCTAAAAGCAAATACTTCTGTAGATGAAATTAAAAGTATGCAGGCGCAGAGTGGGAAATGCAATATAGCTTTTTACCATCAGGCTGTTTGAGAAGACTTCTTTGAATACCAGTGTACCTATTAGATTTATAGGAATGGATGGAGCAGAGCTCAGCTGTGCTAGGCCAAGTTTGCAAGATTTACGATTTTAACTGCAAAGGTGCATTCAAATCAAGGCCCCAGCCAGGTGAGTATAGGTAGACTGCTTCATCCAGAGTTGTGGAAATGGGGCAAAGGCATTTGTTGCCCACCTAAGCCAGCACCATTGGGAAAAACATCTTGCTGCTCTTGCAGTAGATCTTTGGGATGAATATTGTCCCTGTAGCAAGTAATTTCTTTAATTGCTTCGTTTTACCTGCTGGAAACAGCTAAAATGAGTGCTTTGATCACATCTGAGAAAGAAGTTGCATCTCAGGAAGCAAAAATAGAAAACAGTGCAGGCAATGAGTTAGAAGACTGAGACAAGATGTGAAACAATTAAATATTCATATGAAAAGAGAAGTTTTTAGAATTGTTAGGCAACTTCTGAGGGGCTGAGCTTCTGTTCTAAGATACCTGGTGAAGGTAATACCAGGGGGGTATTACCATTTCCAACTGTTTATTAGCTGTTGAATTTGGGTGAGATGGACCTTTCTAAGTACGATAAATTGTTTTTTTCAGCCAACTGAAACACAGCATCAGATAAATATTTCAAAGTGTGTGATTTGCACCAGCACCAAGGAAATGAGTCTAGGACTATGGAGAGACAGACAGTAATCTATGATATGTATTTATCTGAACTAGATCCAACCAATTCTCCTTGGTTAACTGTGTCTCAGCATTTTTCTCCTGATAAGATAATTAATATGCAGATAGATGGCTGTTGCCCAGCCATCCTTCATTCTCATTTTTTGGTTCACATTGTTTATGGCATTTATTCAAAAGCAATCCTGTCATATCCTTGGCATATTGGTTTCTTCTTTTTTTTCCCCTGACTAATAGTGTGTTTTAGCAAGTTCTCTTGCCTTCACTGTATATGGCCATAATGTGCCTTCAGTGTAAGGCTCTCATGGAATCTCAAAGTGGTTGAGATTGGAAAGGACCTCTGGAAGTCATCTGGTCCAACCTCATTGCTCAAGCAGGGCCACCCAGAGCCAGTTGCCTAGGACCATGTCCAGACAGCTTTTGAGTTTCTCCAAGGATGAAGACTCCACCTGGGCAACCTGTGCCAGTGCTCGATCATCCTCACAGTGAAAAAGTGTTTCCTGATGTTTAGAGGAAACCTCCTGTGTTTCCATGCGTGCCCATTGCCTCCAGGCATAAGGAATCAGTGAGGCAATGAGCCAGTTAGCAGCTTTATGCTACTGCCTTCTGGTCAGGAAAGCAGCAGGAGAGCTGTAAGACCTAAAACTCTTCCCAGTCTCTCTTGTGGACAGTTAGACTGGCCCTTGTGGCTTGTGCACTTCACTTGAGTTGGCAGAAGTCAGGGTGTGCATCTGCTCTCTCAGTTGGCTCATCAGGACTTCACAGCTTTTTGCTCCTGGTGTTGAGTGTGTACCTGTCCCTGACGTGATGGGAGATGATTGTCCCACTCTGCATTCCACTGGTGTGGCCTCACCTTGAATATCGTGTGCAGTTTTGGTCACTGTGACCATTGAGCTCTTAGAGAGCATCCAGAGGAGGGCACCTCACAAAGATGGTGAAGGGCCTTGGAAGGAAACCATATGAGGAGCAGCTGAGGTCACTTGGTCTGTTCAGCCTGGAGAGGAGGAGACTGAGGGGAAACCTCATTGCAGTTACAACTTCCTTGTGAGGGGAAGAGGAGGGACAGGCACTGATCTCCTCTTATGTGCTGACCAGTGGCAGGACCCGAGGGAATGGCCTGGAGTTGTGTCAGGGGAGGTTTAGGTTGGATGTTAGAAAGAGGTTCTTCACCCAGAGGGTGGTTGGGTTCTGGAACAGGCTCCATGGGGAAATGCTCATAACACCAATCCTGACAGAGTTCAAGAAGCATTTGGACGATGCTCTCAGGCACATGGTGTGATTCTTGGGGATGGTCCTGTGCAGGGCCAGGAGTTGGACTTAATGATCTTTGTGGGTCCCTTCCAACTCAACATATTCTGCAATTCCATGATGTTAGCTCAGGATTCAGCAGAACCACACTACTGTTGCCAAGGGCACACAAACTATGGACAGAGTATGACTTAAAATCTTGTAGCAAGCAATAGTAATTTAGCTGTCAAGGGAGACAACCAAGCAACAAGTGACACTCTCCCCACCACCCTCCAAAAAAAATTTCTCATTAGAGCAGATGAGCTTTTGATGTAGGCTGTGATGCCCTGTTAGAAGTTGGCTTATTTTCTGGTTATGTTAGTGAAAAGTCATCCAGAGACTACATGGTACTAATAATTTACCATACCTAGAAACCTTAGTGTGACCCAGAATAAGATTCGAAAGAAAAATGCATAAAGTGTTAACGCAGGTTGTCTTTTTTTCCTTGTCAACTGCAGGTAATGCAGGTAGTGAAAGAACAGATAATGAGAGCACTCACTACCAAGCCTAGCTCTCTGGATCAATTCAAGAGCAAACTTCAGAATCTCAGTTACACAGAAATACTGAAAATACGCCAGTCTGAAAGAATGAACCAGGAAGATTTCCAGTCTCGTCCAATTCTGTAAGTACTGTCTTCTCTCCCCGTGTGTTTTTTCCTGGAAGGATTAACAAGTGCAAATGACATTTGTGAGCTCTTCTGAGGGAACCCAGGGTAAAAAGCTGTCTAGGGAGGTGTGCTTAAAAGCAGTAGTGTGGCTTCTGCTTAAAGCTTAATGTTTTCTTCTGCTGGGAATCGTAACTCTCTCTTCAAGTTCAGTGAAACCAGATTGGGCAAATCCCAACAGTCTCACATGGTTTGTTTATATGAAACAGTGCTTTGACATTTCCTAGCTGTGCATGATAGTGAGCCCGGTTTTGGTGCTGGTAGTGGCTTTAAAAAAAATCCAACTAATCAAACACCACAACGTTGTTTTCTCTCCAAGGGCCTTTAAAAATTCCAGATGTCATTGCTCTGAGCAAGACAGGGAGAAGCCTAGAGGAAGAGGAGCCAATACACACTGGCTTCACAAGAGTGGTGTTGTGTACTAGTGTCTTTGTTTCTAGTATTCTCTTTGATGTTAATGACAAGCAGTCATTTACTTATTTGTCAATTATAACATCCTGGCAGGTAGCCAGTCATTTGCTTGTTGTTTACTGCAAAGTATCAAAGGCTGATATTGCTTCCATAGCTCCTTCTCATTTCTCAGAATACTCTTTGTTCTGGTCTGTGAAAAATGGAGTCCGTACTTGGCTCTGGACCACGTCTGGGCTTGTGGCTGAACTGATGGCACAGGACAGATGCAATCTCTGTGGTGGGCAAATGATGTACTGAGAATAGCAGGAACCTTTCGGGACCAGCAGGGAAATGATGAGGACTCCAGAAGCATCAGCTGAAATGCTGTGAAATCCTGACTGTTGCAAGTGGAATGGCTCATGATTTTCTAAATCTGCTTTTCCAAGGCAAAAGTATAGAGACTGATTTGGACCAGAGAATTTCAGAATTCAGAAGCAGGATATTAATTTTGATTTGTTTCTAAAGGATACAGATATCTAAGTACAGTCTTGGGGGTGGGGCAGAAGGGAACACACACATCCTCCAGGTCCAGCAGGGCAACAGTGGAAGTATAAGTTAAGTAGAATTACATACTAAATTCTAATCATACCAATGTGGATCAAAGATGGAATGCTTCTTTTATGTTTTCAGTGTTAGAAAATAGGACCAAATGCCCAATTAGAACCAAAGTCACTCATAGTAATGCATCAATTAAAAAGCTACAAATGGTTCCAGTTAGTTTTGCATCATTACTTGCTCGGAAATCCCCTGCAAATCCCCTGCAACATTTAGTGATTCAAAGCTGCTCGGTAGTGCTAGGCATGACACTAAAGCTCCTCATTTTCTCTACTTTCCCTATGAATCAACAGTTTAAGTATGATACAGTTCAACTATTTATATTCTTTTGTACCATCCCCTGGCCTTTTTAAACTTGGCAGTGCCCTCTGCAAGCTCTTTATTTCCAGTGTTGCTCTGGCTAGTTGCTGCCACAGTGTGGAGTCTCCTTCCCCACCATGGAACAAGTGAAACAGCCAACACAAATAGTTAAAAGTGTTACCAGAGACTCATTTCAGACTCAGGACAAAGGCTAAGCCTAAAGGCTATAAAGGCTAAGTAAATCGATAAGGTGTTTAAGCAATCACAACTGCATTTGCAGAGATTTAACTCCATGCATTTGCATTTTGATTACATCCATGATCACTTGTTCTTGACTGTCAAAAGAAACAGTTCTTTCATTTTGCTCTTTGATTTGATTCCCTAGACTGAACTCTCTCAAATTGCATAGATGACACAATTGATAGAAGTACAGAATCGTGGCCCCATTGGGGGGAAAGAGACTGTGAGTGAAGAGAGCAGTCGTGGCTGTGCTGTGTATTTTAAAGCCCTATAAATATGCTAAAAGAAATTGTGCACAATGGTGACTGCAACGTTGCCAGGCCTTGTTTAGTTCTGCTTGAGAATATAGCAATCAGATGATGGGTTTTCCTGCCTTGAACATGATAAAGGTCTTTCTTTTGCTGTTCATTGTATGAAGCACTGAAGTTTTAATCTTTCAAGCTGCTGGATAAGAGAAGCTTCAGTGAAGTTGGATTTGAATGGAAGCTGGAAAGTGTTGCCTTAGATCCTCATAATTGCAACAAACGTGTTTTGCAATGATGAGTTGTTTCTTTTATATGGGCATTGTTGTATCATGTGAAGTAAAGCTTTTTCGAAATCTACTTTTGATTGGGGAAAATAAAAAGGCCTTCAGAATGGATTCAAGGATTTGGGATCATTATTGATCATCCAAACTGATGGATGGCTTTAGAAGGAAGATTTGAATGGCTTTAGAAGGAGTTGTCTAGGAGTCCTGTGGGCCCATAGAGGACCAGAGATCTCCTTGACAACTTAAATGGCAACAGAGGTGGGTTAATGGCAGACAAAGATCTGATGTCTCACTGGAGACCTGCTGGTTAAAGAAGAGTTAATGGCAACTAGGGAGCCATTGTTAAGTAACATCTGTGCAAAAATCAGCAACATATAGGGAAATAGAGGAAAGTGTCTGGGTGGTTTTTGTCTGACATATTTCTCTGCAATAATAGAAAGAGTCTCTATTATCTGCTCCAAATGTGTGTGAAGTGATTAGGAGAGGGAGCATAGCTAGATGCTAGAAAGATAAAAGGACAAAGCACGTGAAACCAGTTCTGGGATTACTCTCCCATTGTGTTGTAATGATTTAAATGTCTGTAATATCCTCTCTCCTGTAAAGAAAACAGCCAATGAGTGAATCTTAACTATAAGCTGGAAAGGTAAAAGCTGGGGACAATTATAACTGGTGCTGAAGAAGAATTAGTGTCATGTGAAAAATGTAAAAGTAATTTCAAATTATTTTCAGATATTTTAAAAACAAGTAATTGATGTCAGTATTGCCTCCAATGCCAAGACCAGTGAGATCACAGAATTAACAATCATGTATATTATTTTGTGGTTCCCTCAACCCTTCTATCTTACCAGCATACTAACTTTTGACATTCTTATGTGACAGAAACACAGTAGGAAACTAATAGCAGTTTCTACAGCCACTGTCTCCTTAGACATAGTCTGTTCTCTGTGTTTCCATGGCACAAACTGTTAAGCAAATGTCATCAGAAGGACAATAAAGAAATATTCACTAAATGTATTTGCATTTACGATCTTCCTTTAGCTCGTTGTTCCCGTTTGATTTTAAAATTAAGCAGGAGGACCTATTTCTTGCAGAGATTTTTTTTCTAACCCTCCTGTATTTAGAATGTGATCACGAGGAACAGAACTCCATTGCCTTCAGATGGCTTTCAGAAGGAAATACAGAGTCTCAAAGAAGCACATCTTCTGTTTGACTATCTGTGATTTGATTGTTCTGACCCATTTCTGTCACCTTGAAGTGGTGGAACAGAAACCTTGACAGTGAGGAGCACTAAGTGGCAGGATCCCCTTGCAAAAGTATATCTGGAGTCATGGTATTGCAAAAGCAGCTGAAAACCACACAGGCCAGAGTAACAACGTGTTGGCACGAGCTGCTGAGGGCAGCAAGTGACCATGGCGAGGACTGGATGGTCTGACAGGGTTTCAGTAAAGTCCACAGTTACTGAAGACTATTTCTTCATGGAGTAATGAGTTTGTAAAGGGCAGATGGGGCTTTAGAGACCAGAAGAAGGAATATGAGAAAACACTCAGATCTTAATGTGCTGGGTGACCCATTCATTTTTGGTTTTTTTCAGTAATGACTTACAACTATGATGTTTTGATATCTTTAACACCTATTGAATGATAACCATCCAATTTCTGGATTAAAATACATAAATATCAAAATGATGTTTATACCAGTCTTGAATGTTTGAAATTAGGCCAGCTGGAGATTTAGTCTGCAGCCTGGAATGCTGAGTAATCTACACTTGTGTTTTAACACCATTGTGTTCAGCCCCTGCTCTCAGGTTTTACCTGAGGAATAGGGAATCTCATCAGCTCAGTAAAGGCAACACATTTCTTCAAGCACAAAATCACAGTATTTAACCATTCAACATATTCATATCTTAGATCCCAATGAGAAAACAACAGTGCTTGAAAATTGTCCTAAAGACTAATAATACATTTCCAAAAGGTGGCCTGTTTCTATAGTTACAATGCTTCCTTGATTTTGGACCAGATAGATTTTCACAGCTTGTAAATATGCAATAGGTTACACATCAAGAACTGCAACCATTTTGTTAACACCTAGAGGAAAGATGGCATTTTATTTTAAAGGCCTGAACTTTCTAACAGAGGATTTACAGTCATTTCAGTGGGGGTCTGGCAGATCAAAGGCACAGGATCCAAATGAATGTGGAAATCAGCAGAGACTGGGCTTCCTAAAGAGAGAATTTTGTGTTGTCTCTATGGGATACCACAGCTTAGCTTCCTTTTGATGATGATTGCTGGAACAGACTGCCAGACAGAATGATTTTTGGTATTACCTAATTTGCACAGCAATGCAAAATTATGGTTCTGACACACTTCATATTTTATAAATCCTCTACACAGTCAGTTATTTTTTTTTAATCTTACTAGGCTTGCTGTCGAGTTGATGTTTAAACCTGTCTTTTATGTATTCTTAATGAATCTAAGTGAGGATATAACTGATGAATTCAGACATCTGTGAATCCATGTGATGGTGTATGAAATGAAACTTTAAATATTATGTGCATATGTTTTCTGCCTAGTCCTTGACATACTGAACTCTTATCAAAGTAAGATGTAGAAAATTGATTTTCTGAAGGATATATCGTATTATTGCTAAATGTATTGTGGGTCTTTGCACTCGTGGGCAAAGATAAAATTTGATCCTTGAGCAATCTCTAGTCGTGGGCTAGTCTTCCACAAATTCTGATAGTAATGAATTAAATGAATTATGTGGAATTAAGGACAAGCATATAGTGCTGGTGAAGTCTGCCAGTAGAGGATTGTGCAACAAAAGGTGGCAGACCCTCAAAAAAGCTTCACAGGGCTCCTGTGATGAAACAGCATTATTTGCCACAGATAAACCTTGTTGATGCATTATAGCAAGTGCTATTTTTAGGAGAGTAAATTAAGAAATAAATAAGTGACTTGCCTGAGTCATACACTGATGTTGTAGCAGGCAGATATGTACAGCAGAGATATCCTGACTCACATACTTTGTTATAAGAAAAAGTGTTTTTTTTCTGGAGTAGACTAGATTCTGACCTGGGCTTGTCTGTGACTGTTGTCCTCTTCAAACTCCTTGCAGAAACACCTTGTGAGACTCTGTCTCAGAGAAAAGAGGATGGTCTTTGATTGAATTTGACAAGTACCTACTTTCTCTCTTCCCAAGGGAACTAAAAGAGAAGATTCAGCCTGAGATCTTAGAACTGATCAAGCAGCAACGTCTCAATCGACTTGTGGAGGGCACCTGTTTTAGAAAACTCAACAGTCGGCGTCGACAAGGTACAGCTCACACGGCCTACACTGGCTCCTTAGTTTCACTTTTGTCCAGGGTGAGATGAGGAGTACTGCTTTCACTGGCAGGATCCTTGTTTGTAGTGCTGTCATGACTGCTTTTACCAGGAGGCACCTGAAAGCACCTCCAAGTTTCAGTTGTTGTAGGATTTCCTGTGTTTCCCTGAAACTGGTTTTGGCTTCATTACACAGGTGATCTGGAACAAGTCCAGCATTTGACAAAAAATCTCCAGCAGCAGTCTCAAACTCTGAACTGAGTGTTTTGATTTCTGCCTGAGTGTCCAGACTTCGTGTTAAGTTTAAAACAAAGTCTTTATCTCTTCAGGAATAGCACATGAAACTTGATTTTGAATATTTCAGACTTGGACCATCTTTATATAGGCAACAAGCTTATTCTGCATCTCTCCCTCTAGTACTTCCTGTCCTTGGAATGTCTTACATTACCATGTACAATAATTATATTATGATCTTTAAATATGCTTTTAAAAAACACTTAGATTTGTGTACCTTAATAGGAATACATCATGGATATGAGAAGATTGTTTTCCCAATTTATGAGTCATTTTTCAGTGCTAGATTCATGGCTCATCCCATATAATAAAACTCCCTGTGGTCCTTTTCCCCTCAGAGAGGTGTGCTTTTTTCTCCAGACAACACAATGAGGACATAGTGTAAATTCAGCAGATTAATTAGAAGTCGTAACCAAAAATTACCCTTTAAACTCTCATTTTGTGAGGATTCAGATTGCTATTTGTTTTCCTCTGTAAATACAGTACAATTAGAAAGTTACAAAATTTTTCAATCTGAAGGTCTCAATCATTTGAGACCTGCAGATTCATTAGAGAAAACCACATTCCTCACAGAGAGAAGTATCCCTGCAATGTCTCCTTCCTTAGAAACAAGGCAACAATTTTCCTTGATGTAGGGAGGTTATTTATATCCTCTCTGTCATGCATACAAACACCTATGAAGCCCAGTGCACAGTTTGGGGAAAGATCATCAATATTCCGCTGTGACTTTCTGTGCAGACTGGATAGAAAGGCATGATACATTTTCCCCTAATCAGCATACTCATGGATGAAAGTAGATAAAGTAATGTGTAGTTTGGTTTGGCTGTCAGTAGTGAGGGTTGTTTATTTTATTCCTCTCAGAGCCTTAATTGAAATGACTGAAATTCTGGGGAAGGAACAGGGCTTGTAGCAAATGTTCTTCTTTTGGCAGATCTCCAAGAGGAAGATAGACTGTTTGTTTTATCTTAAACTGTTGTTAGTTCATGATTTATAGGATCAAAAGCCTTAGGGGATAGAAGTTCATTTGACTTGTATGAGTACAGTTGAAGTTGAAAAAAAAATTATTTTTAAAAATCAGTGTAATCTTCTGGTCCTCAGTTGAGAGAGTTCCTTTGTATCATGCCTTGGAGTGAATTCTATGGGCCACCAGATTAATTACTTTCGTCTCATATTTATACAGGCCAAAAAAAGTTCATGATTCTTTGGAAACAAACAAAACGTGACCATGGCTAAAAGCACTTTATCTTGTCTGAAATATATTGTTTTTCTCGGATACGAGCACATTTAGGAGATGATGTTTCCACATGCCCTTAAGAGTTGTGTGCTTTATGTTAGACTTCCTGTATTCCCTGAAACAGAAGTGTAAATTACCCCCTGGGAGGGAGACACAACCATTATAGAAGATGATGATGCATGAGGCCACCAGGACTAAACTCAGTGTGATCTAATGCTGTGTGATCTAACAAAGCATGTTTGGTGTATAAGCTATTCAATTGGGATGCTTTTTTAACTTAAATACAGTGCCTGGCACAGTCCAAATAGCAAATACTGGCAGCTGGCACAGAGCAGAAGAATCTCTCTTGAAATCTGCATTTATCCTTCAGAGTCTCCTGTACCCCAAAGCAGAACAAACTGTAAGACCAGGACTGTTGTGGTATCAAGAACTAGAACATGAAGTAAAATGAATGGAGGATCAGAGGTTTAGCTAGAGATACTAACCATTGTGACAGTCAAACTTTCAGACAATCCCTCTGAACGTCCTGATAAAAATAGCACAAGTCCCAAAGTTCTGAGTATGTCTTGTTAGCTTTGTCCCACCTCCCCATCTCCTCTTTCCCAGAACACCTCCCTGTACATGAGCCCTGTGCTGACAGGTCAGGACCCCTGTCCCCTGCTCCGACTGAATTCACTTGCCATGGAGCAAGACCAAGACCCTGGAAGGGCTGTGGTCTATCCAGGCTGACATGGAGCTGAAACAGAAATGAGCAGTATTCTGAGGCATCACCATTTGCCTGTTACTTGTAAGAGTAGCAAGATCAGGTAGGTGTTACGCTTTAGTACGTATATGCTTTTTATACCTTTCCTATGATTCTTTATTTCCCTCGAGGCAATCTCAGAACACTGTCACCAATCTACAGATTGTACAAGAACCTGAATGTGCCCTACACAGGAGAAGCTGAAAGCATTAAATTGCCCATTTAAAAATAATTAACAGACATTAGCCCATGATAGAGACTCGGGAGCAAACTTCTGTTAAGATTGTTGTTTGAACATGTGGTAGGACACACATGGTTAGTCAAAGCAAGTCGAAAAAATTGACTTACCAAAAAAAATGAGAAGGGAGCTTACAGCCTCTTATGGCTTTTTGAGAGGAGATGAAACAGTTTCATATATACTTGGCATTGGAAAGCCTCCAATGCAACAGGTTATTCACTGGGGAGATGCTGAAGATTAAGCTGTGAGGTGTCTGTAGTCAGATCTCTGCCTTTTGTGTTTCAGCACAGGATTATCATAGCAGGGTCTCTGTAGCTGAAATTCAGAGATGTCATTTTTGTCCCAGCAGGATCCTTAGCATTTTCAAAAACTACCTGGCCTTTCCCTTACAAAGTTTTCATAGGAGAACTGCAGAACTAACTCCTGTTTTTAATAAGTATCTTAATCAGTTGGAAATGAAACACTCCAGCCTGCCCTTCTAGTCATTGTTCAACAGCATATCATCAAGCTCTGCAAATCCCCACTTTGTTCCTTGACCATGAACATCCACTGAAAAGATAGACCTCTTTGGCTTTCTCCTTCCTTAGGTAATTCCTAAAAGAAAAGGGAGAAGACTAAAGTGAAAACCTGCAAAGCACTCTACACCCCCAATAGTTATTATTTCCAGTAGAGCTAAGTAGTAGATAAAGGCATTTTATTGAGGATAATAGATACTTCTGATGCTGTCATCCAGTACATTTCTAGTATATGTTGCTGGATGCACTCTTGGAAATAAATTCCCCGTTTAGCTTTATAAAGATTACAGAGAAATTGTATGTTATTGAAGTGGTTTTGCAGCCAAAGATGAGGTTACTTAAACAGTAATTTTTGGAAGGGAAGGAAACCCTGGCAATACACATCATTAAATCAAAAATACAATGCACCATGGAAGTCGTCTGGAAAGAGAAAGCCTAAACTAAAACAAAAAATCAAGTAAAGACAGTTTTTCCACCTTTTGCTAGCATAAGTAACTCACAGTTCTGAACAACACCACACACTTTTTTGTGGCCAAGCTGTCTTCTACTGCCACTTCATCCTACCCTCCACAGTTGCATAAACAACATAATACTCCGTGAGTGTGTGATTTGCTGGGAGGAACCATTTAACCAAATATGCCTCCGACATTGCCACAGGTCAATTATTCACCAGTCTTTTGGTGGGTCTCCTAGCTTTATTTAAGCAGTTAAGACCAGTTCAAGTGAAAATGTCACTACAGTTGTGTTAGAGAAAAGCAATACAATGAAACCAAAAGCTTCTTTAGTAATCCTGAACATATCTTGGTGAAAAAAATATATACTCTCAGACTCCTCTCCGTGCATATCGGAGCTATTTTTTCCCCAGATTCTAACAATAGAGCACTAATGTACTAACCACAGCACTTCTTTCCCTGGAATAGTATTGTTAAGGGCATATGAGTCACTGGCCATTAATGTACTTGAAAACACACTGTGTGAACAGCCAGGCACTCTGTTGCCCTTCAGCAAAATATTCTGTGCTCTACTATTTGTTCACAGATTTGAATATTACTCTTGTAGCCAAATTGTAGCTGATTTCATTATTTCGGATTTTTTTAACCTCATCTACAACAATGTTCTGTGATATATTTGCTGCTCTAGCAATTATCTGAAAAATCAGAACAATTAGAACAATCTGTTTGAAAACTTTTCAGGTAAAAAAAACGAGAACTATGAATTCTGTTTCCCAGAGAAGAATTTCTAGCACCTTAATTTGACTGCATTAGTGGTCATGGAGCTAAAAAACAGAAGGACTTGCCGGAAAGTTAAACAATGTAGTGTCCAACTATTGTGATGAAATCACAAATGCACATCATCTCTAAAGACTCTGTGGTTAGCAATGGCCTTCCCCTACAGCTGTTTGCTCTGAGAAGGAGTTCTCCAGAGGCAGGTATAATAACATTGGATACAAAATCAGAGTCATAGCTTAAAAAAGGGACTTAGTCTTTGGGGAAAATTCATAAGCCTGAGCCTAAAACCAAAACAAACCCCACTTCTTCCTGAACACACAGTTGCCCCACTCCAGCTGTGCACATACAGACAGACCTGCCAGCTGTGAAGTACAGATGCTTTTGAGGAATGCCTGTTCCTGTATTTAAAGTCTTACGTGGCACTTCAATTCTACAGGCTTGGTTTGAGAAGACTTCTTCACCCTTTTTCTCAATAGAAGAAATTTCATGTAATTTTTATTTTGACTGCAGCGTTATTCTGTGCACTACTTTTCCAATAAAATTGTGTTCAGCAATTGTGTTACAGCACAGTAAAATAGCTGTCATCCTGTTCAAAACTCTTTCCCTCCAAGGCACTGAGATCTCAAATGAGTGGGATATTTTCTGATACACTTTGTAGCATCATGTACAGCTGAAAACACCCAAATAGGTAAGCCTGAGGTGGTTGTAGAAGCAAGGGTTGCTGCCCATCACCAACCTGCTGATCACCCTCCTCAGCCGGGCTGCTGCAGTGCGTTAGTGGCTGTGGCTGAGGAAACCTTGTTAGTTCCATTTGTAGCTTTCATTTAAGGGCTTTCCCCTTGTCAGCAAGGCTGTGGCACAGCAGCAGTTATTAGTGAGCCCACAGGAGAGTTGTGCCTGGCATGCTTCAAGCTACAGTGTATGGCTATTAGATTTTAATTAACCTTGTGTTATGGGGAATTGCTGTAAAAGGCTCCTCAAGCCTTCAGAGCTTGGGTTTCTTCCCATAAAACCACCCCTTCCTAAAATGAAGTAAGACCTTTTCATGGAGGGGTTTTCCCCAACTGAACCAGGGCATTGAAAGAGAACCAAGGTTACCAAAACACTAATGCCCAGGCAATTAAAGAGCCAAATCCTTGCTAACAACACCAACTCCATTTGTGAGAAATTGAAAGGAATCAATGGTAATTCTTTTTTCACTTACACCATCTTTTTGCCCAGGTGATTGAGAAGGTGGGGAAACCATGTTAGGTTTTAGTTAGGAAAAAATTACTGGTTTAATTGTAGAGTTGGAAAGTTATATTCCTTTGTACTGCCTAATACACAATGAGGTTAAAGCTAGATATGAAAGCCTCCTGCTACAGTTACTAGAGGCTTTTCTTAAGGCACAGTGGTCTATCATCAGATTCAATGGGGTGTATTTTCAAGCATCAGGCTTTGTATGGTCCTGGTAGTTTCCTGTAAAAGGTATGAATCTAGAAAATTTTCACACGGATTCTTCTGAGAGACACAAACTGTCTATTGAGTTGTGTGTGCTCTCTTTGCTTATGTGTATGCTCTTCAGATGAGAGTCTACTGAATGAGGGCTCCTTCTTCCTCTAATTTCAAATCCCTACAAAAATTTTGCAAATGGGGTTGTCTTTTTGATCCTGTACTGTGCCACACTGTACTGCTTGCAGTCCAGGGATGGTTGTATTTCAGCAGCTCTTTTTATATGCATCACAAAATCATAATCTCAGGGTCTCTACCATAAATCTTTCAGTGTTGTGCGTGCCTGTGAAGTAGATAACCAGAATCTCTCCCATTGGCCTTTTGAACCTTTGCCAAAGGTTTGTAAGGGTTTTGGAAACCTTCCTGTAGAAGGGGCTGCACACTCAGGAAGTGGTTTGAAGTGGTTTTCCCCCAGACATTTTTACCTGCCGTGACAAAGAAATTTAAAAGGGAACGTGAAAGCCTTTTTTGCCTTTGTCTGTGTTTTACTGCATTGCATTTTAAATGACTGTCCAGGGAACTGGAATGTCCTTCAGAAAGAAGTTGGGTCTATGAAGCCAGTGTTTTACTAGCAGGGCCAAGAAGCCTTTTCTTTGCTAATACCCCAGATGAGCTCACAGATGCTGACTCTGGTGGTTCTACAGCTACTCTGATATTTTGTCCAAACTGTGGTTCCCTTTGGTCCCAGTGACTGCAGTGCCACAGGGCTGTGTCAGTGCTAACATTTCCTCTAAATTGTCCCTCAGGCTGCTGCTTGGCACAGCACCAGCACTGCCAGTACAAGAGAAGCACAGGGCCAGAGAAGCCCTCTGCCCCCCTCCACTGGCTCTGAGCTTTTGGAGATTTATAGCTTGGATGTAACAAGATTGTATTCTTGACAGCTTAACATTATGTGATCTACTTATTAAATAGAAAGGGCTCTTACAAGGAAGGGTAACCTCTTTCTTGCCATTTCAGGAAGGGAATTGGCAAGCACCATCCTTGCATGCTAGGCAGCATGGTGGCCCAGCTCTGCAAAGGTGATATTCTTCACAGGAACAGATTTTAACAAATGTTGTTAAGGGAAATTATATCCTGTGAAGCATGAGTTGTCAGGAGATGTAAATATACATCTCCTAGGAAGGACTAAAATGCAAACTGGGGTGTGGACTACATGGTTACACGTATCTTTCTGACCATGCAAAGCACTGAGTTATTTGCAGGACAAGGGACTTAACACCATCTTTTAAGTCTTTGTGTAAGACTTAAATAAGACTATGTCCAGTCCCTCCATAAATGTGGGGGTGTTCTCCTAAGTCTATAAAAAAACTACATGAGTCATGATTTTCATAAAGTATGGGATATTTCAAATATATCAGGTTTTGGGTGTCCCACACAAGACAGCTGGTAGGGCTTAATTTTCACATAGTGGGTGCTAAAAATGAAGCTTTTATTGGGTGCACTAAAGTTATTCACTCAAAGCAGTGGTTACTTTGCCAGTCTTCTGTCCATAAGAGTATATAATACCATTTAAGTCGATTTTTTCTTGTTATTTCTTTTTAAGCCAGTGACTAAGTCAATAAAAAACCCCTGTAGATTAATGCCAGCTTCATTTAATCAAGTAAAATTACTGATCAAAGTCCCTGCCCTACTTTCCATACACCCTACACATTTCTTGTCCTGAAAGAAAAGACAGCCCTTCTCTGTAGCATTTTGTTTGAGTAATCTTTCTCCTATGCTATTGATAATGGTGATGAAGACATGTTAGTGACCTTGTTTAATGCACTTATTTTAACAGACAAATTTTGGTATTGTCGACTTTCACCTAATCACAAGGTCTTGCACTACGGCGACTTGGAAGAAAGTCCCCAGGGAGAAGTCCCTCATGATTCCTTGCAAGATAAATGTAAGTTATGCACCAAGTTTGTGACACTTTTGCTTCTTTTATGCTAGTTCTTCCTTATAACTTTTAATAGGTTTCTCTTAACACAGGACATTATCAACAGCTCTCTTTATGAAGATAGAGAGCAGGGGACATTTCCTCCTGCATTCTAACACTGCTGTCCTGGTTCTGGCAAGTGTGTGTGAGGACTGAGCTAAGCTTTTCAAGGAGTTTATAATTTCATTCCGTTTGGAAGTGTTATGTCATTCATGGAGAGGAACACAGTTTATTTTTGTTGCTCATCTGAGTGCGGATGTCAAATAAAAATACTTGGGCACATTCAGAAGCAGTTCCTGTCCACAGAAACCAGCAGTCTAGTGACTGGAGGAGAAATACATGACAGGCAGACATCTTTTTCCTTATTGTGTGAAGTGGACTTAAAGATGGCATGTGAACTGTGTTTAGAGGACCTCAATATGTGAAGACTATTGAGAGGATGCCTTTCTGTGTACCCAATTGCAAGAGGATGTGCCTCTGTGGTGACTCCTACCAGGGCATTTACTGGGATTTTTATTAGAGATAAGAGTAATTCTGGAGCCTTTCATAAAAAACATACTCTAGTGATTTAGAGGGTTAACCTGCAATCCTGGGAAACTTTTTTATGATAATGCATACAAGACCACTGTAGTTCTGTCACTGGGAGGTGACTTGAAGAAATCAAGCACCGAATGAATATTTCTTTTTGGTCTTTTCTGCACATTCTTAGCATTATCAAATCAGACATGCTTATACAAGTATTTCAGTTGGTAGCTCCACTTCTTTCATGGAATGGCAGAGAGACTAATTTCTCAGAAGCTTGAAATTTTTCCAGTGTGAAAATTGAGGAGTGATTTAAACTTTCCTTCCCTTACCTGTCTCCAGGCAGTACCTTTTAAAATGTCTAAGTGCTCCTAGATGCAGCCTGGGAGGGAAAGAGGAAGAGCCTGTCTGATGCTGGAGCCCTGGCAGTTTGCAGTCACATCCCATTGTTTTCTTTGCCTTGCAGTTTGCCTCAAGGATGTTCCATGCTCTTACTGCAGCCTTGGCAGAATGTAGGACAGGGCCTCACATTGCTGCATTGGCACGGAAAGAGGCTGTTTTCCTGGACAAGGCTTAGAGAAATAGCCCTTGAATGTTAACAGTAGTGTCAGGATGACAGAAGAATGAAAGTCACACTTGAAGTGTGGGCACAGTTCCAAGACCAGCAGTTCCCAGACTGGTTTGCTTTGAGCACACTTCCATGCACAAACCCCTGACCCTGACTGGGAGCTCCATCTTGCATTTGCATTTTCCATAGGGTCTTGAGCCTGCTCGGGAATGTCAGGATCCAGCAGGGGCAGAAGGCTCCTACTTTAGAAAGCCACACATTCCCTTTGCTGGCAGAGCAGATACCAATGCAGTTCGAAAAAGACACGGTTATTTCATTAATATCTCCGGATTTCAGCCTGTGAAGGATACAAGATTTACCACAGTGCTATCCACATTAGAGTTTAATTAAACAAAGTTGAGAATGTTGCAAGACATGAGATTGTAAAGTGGCACTTTCGTTCCAAACTGTATCAGACCAAACTGGCTTTGGAATTTTACTGAATACCTTTCAGAAATATTCTGATTTTCTTTGGATAGACTTACATTGTTTTTTGAACTCCTAAAGTCTGAATATGGTGACCAACTTGTCAGCATTTGGAAGCAGGTCAATGGATAAAAGAGAATAGGTGGTGGATAACAAAACAGAGAACCAAGAGAAGCAGCACAGGGCATTTTGTGTACTCCTTGTCAAGCCTGAATAACTAGTATTTATCTCCAAAAACAAATGTGGATGTTTTTAACGTTTTCACTTCTGTGAATGTCACCCCTACCTTCAGCCTGGTAGAGTTAACATGCAGACTCCAGCTGGGACAGAAAATAGCTGCCCTCCTCCTCAGGGCTTTATTTGTTGGGAGCACATCACATCTGTACTCACGCCCTCCAGCATCTTGTAGTCAGCTTTTGATACCTTTTTAAGTCTTTGGTTCTATTTTTTCAAAGCAAGAAATAAACCAACTTTCAGATAAGTAAATATCAGCCTGTAATCTCCCATAGTAACTGCATTCCAGATCACAGAGATCAAGTGTATGAAACCTGGACAAAAGCCTTCTTGGTTGAAAGATCTAACTTGAGAAAAACCTATCTTATGCAAACAGAGAAATTATTTTTCTGGGCATCTTCAGCAAATGACAGGAATTCTTTCTTCTTAGGAAGACCTTTCTACCATAGTTGCAGTCAAATACCTCCTTTACTTCCCAGTTTATCCTAGCTCAGCCTCTCCTCCCCAAAACAATATCTCTTCACCAAAAAGTAGAAGACTGTCAGAGACATAAAAAGTGAGCAGGCCCACAGCAAAAAATGCTGAGATTGAAGGCAGGGGAAGTTGAGTAGTGAAGAGCCAAATGATTTCCATTTCTTTCAGGTTTTTATGCAAAGCAAGTCTTTTAAAAATGTCTATTATATCTCATGCTATCCATTCAACCATAGTGCTGAGGCAATCTGTCATAAAATATATAGTGCTGCTATATCCAGTAGAAGAGTAAATGCATTTCTCCTCTCCAATATTTCCATTACAGTTTGTAAAGAACTGGGCAGTAACAGATTTTCATATTATTATGCTGTTCTTTGTATATGATGCTTTTACACAGCCACAAGGATAATGGATTTTTTATAGATGGTAGAAACTGTCACTCAGTTACCATATTGTATTGTGGAGCATATAGATTCTCCATAATGTAATTACCATTGGAAAATTGACTTTCACTTGAAACTCATCTTTATGTTTTAGTGACCTCACTCTGTGAGTGACTCTGAGTGGCAGGAGATTCCAGTATTTTTTTCTTAGTTTTTTATTCCCAGTTTGTTCTGATCACATTTTAAAGCAGTCAGAATGCCTCGTTATAAGCCTTAGTATTCCTTATTCCTGTTATTACCCAAAAGCAACTGAACTGCTGATTGGAGTGAAATAAAACACTATTTTAAAAACTTACACAGGCTTTAAAAGGACAACAGCATTGAGTGAGATAATGTCCTACTTGCCCAGCATCCTCTCTCCAGCAGAGACATTACCTGGATGCCTTGGACAGAGCAACAACAGAGAAGGCATATTACATTAGTGAGGCAGAAAACTATGTTTTTGAGATATGTGAGTATGCATCAATACTGTCCAGACAAAGGTACACGTTTATATGAAACACTTCTACCCAAAGTAGTCTCAATAGGCAAGAAAAAGCATCCTCAGACTTTTGTCCAGATACCTGAAATTTTGTCAAGGCTCACTGGTTCCTATTTTAGTTGTTTCTTCCAGTTTTGTCTCTTACAAAAGGCTGGAAATGGCAAAGGATGCAGCAATTTTAACACATTAGTCTTGCTTCTTTTTAGACTCTGTAGCTTTTACACACCTTGGTTATAACTAATTTTCTGGTTTTTGATTTTGTTTCTTTTTAATGCAGTGCCAGTGGCAGATATAAAAGCTGTTGTGACTGGGAAAGACTGCCCACACATGAAGGAGAAAGGAGCTCTTAAACAAAACAAGGTATAGTTCTCAAATTGTTAGGAACACATACTGTACAGAATACAAAGCTTGTCAACTTGACCTTCCCTGAAGTAACACAGGTATTTTTCATTCCAGCCCGCCACGTTTCCATGTATGCACACCTTTTGTTTTCACCTCAGACCATCTGAGTTAAATTATTGGGACAGCCTGCCCTTCTTTACTCATATTTCATGGCAGATGTGCATTGTGATATGCCCAGAGCACAGTCAGAGTAGTCTTTAGCAGTGATGTTTTCTACCATTAAAGCAAAGCAGCAGTGACTTTTGTTACCTACTCCTATGTTGTGTGTGGTTTGTTCCAACTGGATTCTCTGATGAGCTCACATTCAGTGAACACCTGATAAAATTGCAATTAATGTCCAGCTGATGATACGTTCAGATCCAGTCAGGTAGAAGAACAACTGCCAACAAAAGGATGTAAGGTAAATCCTGGGTAATGAATGAGGTGTATAAGGATGTATTAAGCAGTGCATTTGAGAAAAAAATGTGTAGGAAACAATATTCAGCTTAAATCACATTTATGCTGCCTTTCAGAGTTTCAGACCAAGAACTGTAAGCCAACAGTAGTACTAAAATTGCACATTGCCAGAATCTTGCAGTGTTTGTTTGTAAAAATTGTCACCACAGCAAGAAGTGGAGTCACTAGCAAAGTCTGGCATCTTTAGTGGTGAAGGTTTCACACCTTATTGTATGAGGTGTGTTCATAAATTTTCTATCAAACTGTGCTCTCTGACCTTACGAGATGCAGAGACTCTACTGGTGTTCAGTCTGACCTAGAATGACACCTTGAGAGAGGTCTGGGAACCACATCAGAGGGTTTGAATCAGAATTTCTAGTTACCTGAAACTGAGAAATTTTGGGTCCAACGAGAAAGAGATTTTGATGGACAAAATAATGAAGTTAAGAGCCCCTGCTTCAACACTTTAAAAACAAAATTCAGTTTCAGAGCTGCAACTTTTCTTTCTTTAACTGTGTGCTGATAGGCAGAGCATCTTGAGTATTTTTTGCATTTGTTTCTCATACACAGAAGTTGCTTTAATTCTCTCAGGATACCATCATCTCTCTGCAGCATTGGCTTTACATGGTATGAAATGAAAAATTATGCCAAGTGAGGAAAAAAAAATGCAAGGAGTATTTTTCCCTGTTGATTTTCTGAATCAGGGCACAAACACAGACACACTTGAGCACAATACATTGCGTACAACTCCTACCTCATGTTACAGCTGAACCATCAACAGCATTTGGCTGGGGCATTTGTATGATGCATATGAAGTATTTTTAGTGCCTCCTTGTCTTAGCACTCATATGTCCACATAAAAAGGAAAGATGGAAAGCAGTGGGTGGCAGTGATGGAAATGTGTCATCGTTATGGAGCAGTAATGTCTAGATAGTACTTAATGCTAAACAGCAATTCTGCAGATCAGTTTGTCCTCAACTCTCAGCATTTCCCTAGGTAAAATTGCTTTGGACTGGTAAAAAGTTTCTGTCTGAGAATGTGAAGATCTGGAATTGATAGGTAGCATGGCTGCATCCTTGGCTGGAGCATTCTATTTGTGACCTGGGCGATGATAATTTTGATGTTTCTACTATTTCTGATATGGTGCAGGTTTTTTGATGGTTTGGTTGTTGGGGTTTTTTTTATTTTCTCAATTCCTTGTTTCTTCGCCTGGGAAGCAAAAAATTTTTGAAATTAGCTGTTATCCCAAACAAACTGTCATGCACTATATTGCAGCTGCTTAACTGACATCATAGGAATAACACGTTGTTTGCAGTGCACCAAGTTAATATGGATCATGAAATTAAAATTTTAAAAAAGCCAGATGCAGAATACAATTCAGCTGAATTTGGTGTATGAAACCTTTCACTTTCTGAAATTTCACAGTCAATGATATATATTTATAAGAGGACTTTTCATCCTATTCTTTCTTTGTATATATACAACCACCTTAATGTTTATTCATTGGTAGAAAAGAAAATTGAATGGCAGAATGCCACGCTACGAGCATAGTTGTAATTGGCAAAATGTCCATAACAAAGGCTTCAGCATCTCTTCATTTGCCAGCACATGGCCATTATTCTTCCAGCAGGACAATTTAGGAATAAATAAGAGTTAAACTGAATTGGAATTTGCATGCATATAAAGCTGGAATGACTTGATAGGACCAGACCTGAATCCAGTGTTGTTCATCTTGCTTGTGATTTTAAATTAGGTTTTATTTTTGAGTCGTCATTTCTGACTCTCAAGTAATACTAGTGAATTTTAAGGAAATTAAATAGATTTTGCAGACTTCAAAAGAAATCATGGGAGAAGAATTTGGAAAAAACATTGCCACATATTTCAAAGTGTTCTCCTATCACCCTTTATGTGCAGATGCCACAAGGCTTTGTGCCTTGTTAGTCATCTTGTCTCTGGCCTGTGTCAGGGGCCAGTGGACACTAGGGGAGAGAAAAGCTCTCGATATGGGAGAGCAACCTTCCCTGCATACCACCTACAACAGCTTTGCCCACAGAACTGAAACTGAGGAATGGGAATATCAGTCTGTTGTTCCCTGTTTTCAGCACAGCTCCAAAGAGAGGAATACTGGGGGACCCAGCACTGTCATCAGCTTTGAGGAGCATGTAGGGAAGGGCAGAGGTCTGACATATGCAAGGGTGGAAGGAGTTAGGAGTGCCAAGGGGGTGAGTTCAGCAGATTGGGGTGCAGGAGGAGGAAAGCAAAACAAAGAGGGAAGGAACAGATTGGAGGAAATGTGAGAGAAAAAAGACTAGAGAGGAAGAGAAAATGGTGGAAAAGGCTGGAGTGGAAAATTACTTTGGGCAAGGTCGAGAAGTAGAACAGAAAAGGGAAGAGAAAACCACAGATGGCTGATAAAGACTGACCAGTTTTCCTTTAAGAATTGCCAGCTCCTCCTTGTCATTGATGGGAATGTAATGAAACCAGGTGGGGGTCCCTGATAAGTCAGCCAGCTCCACCACTGAGACCACTATCAGTGTGGAGGGCCAGTTGGCAACTCCAGCTCCTTAAGCATCCATTTTCCTTGACAGTTTGTTATATATAAGGTGAGAGTGATGCTGCCACCTGGAAGCTGTAATTCCCAAGCCTTTAGTGCTCTGAGCAGCCAGCAAAGAACCTGAACTGTAGCCAGGGCTTCCAAAATCACACTTTTCCTCAGAGAGGGAAGCTTGGTGCCCTAAGTGTAGTCTTTTCTCGCTCTCTGCATGACTGGGAATTACCAAACCTTTGGGTCCCCGATATATTCCTCTTTCAAGTAGAGGTTTTTGTTCTCCTTGTCCTTTCTTTGAGGTAAATAAGTTAAATTCCTTGGAATTTCCCGAAGGACAAATATACAGGGGTCAGGCCTGTGGGATTGTTGACCTTCATGAAATTCAGGTTCATCACAGTATAGCAGTACAAGTCCTGTTTTCGGTGCTACATTTTATTTTCACAGCCTCAGGTACATTACTTGGCATGTTCTGTCAGTAATTTATAACACCGTGTGAAGAGAAAATGCCAGGTTTGTGTGGGCAGAGGGAGATTTGTTTCTGTAATGAGGGACATCACTCTTAATAAGGTGTGGCTGAGAGACATGCCTACAACACAACAAGTCTCTATGAGCCCTGAGCCATTTGTTTGCTGAGTGCACCAGCACTATCAGTATCTGCAGCTTCCATGGGGATTTAACACAGCCTTGTCTCCTGTAGCCTGGCAATACAGCAAGTTGAACCCAGTTACTAAACTCAATGAAACCAAGCACATTTCCCATGAGAAGCCTGGTTTCTTATCATCCAAGATTATCCCTAAGGATTGCAAATTTTATGATTCAGACTCTGCTCTTAATCATACCAGTTCAAAACCGAAATAACCCTTACTGAAATCCCAATATCTGTGTCTGCTTCAGACCAGGAGATCAGCGGTAGAAATCTAGAGCAATGTTTATGCTGCAGTCCCTGTAGTAAATTCTTCCATTTTAAAACTTGGTGTAGCAAATTTAAGAAGCCATTCTCTTGTCACTGCTGGCAGTGCAGGGACTGTTGTCAGCCGAGAGTCACCAAAACCATCGGTGTGATGGGGCTCTGGAAGCCAAGAGGCCAAAAGAACAGGGCATGTGATACAGATCATAGTTACAAGTCAGCACTGTCCTCTGTAGCAGGNAAATTAATCTGTGTTTCTTTGTATTTTCTAGGAGGTGCTAGAGCTTGCTTTCTCTATATTGTATGACTCAAGTGGCCAGTTGAATTTCATTGCTCCAGACAAGCATGAGGTAAGTCAACTTCAGAGGACAGAAATTTCTTTGAAGCCATCTTAGTTGCTTTAAGGCAACAGACAGTTCTGTAAGAACATAAGAATGGGCAACTTGGCCCAGAGTACAGGTCCATCTAAATCAGTGTTATGTCTCNAAATAACCCTTACTGAAATCCCAATATCTGTGTCTGCTTCAGACCAGGAGATCAGCGGTAGAAATCTAGAGCAATGTTTATGCTGCAGTCCCTGTAGTAAATTCTTCCATTTTAAAACTTGGTGTAGCAAATTTAAGAAGCCATTCTCTTGTCACTGCTGGCAGTGCAGGGACTGTTGTCAGCCGAGAGTCACCAAAACCATCGGTGTGATGGGGCTCTGGAAGCCAAGAGGCCAAAAGAACAGGGCATGTGATACAGATCATAGTTACAAGTCAGCACTCTCCTCTGTAGCAGGGTCTTTTTTCAGCAGTTAGTACATCTGTAGCTTACAGTTGTGAAATCCTCGTAATGGCATTTGTAGTGATGCCTGCAGTAACCATAATGTGACTACAAATAAGCCAACGTCTTTGCATGTTCACTGCCAGCCAGTGGAAGTTTGTTATTTATTCAGATAGATTGGGTTTCTCCATAGGAGCTCAGGTTCAGGTGAGTTTTAGGGGCGGTCAGTGCACTTAGGCACCTTTTATAATTCCAGCTTCAGTGCTNCAAAACAAAGTGAAAGCCAAGGGATTAGTACAGGAACAAGACCTTCTGTAATTTTGTTGCATATCTGAGCCACAGAAGGAGCATTATTTGTATTTGTGCATCACAGAGCACATGAGCTCCTAATTAAAGATCAGGATTTCTAAGCCCTCCTGAAATATGAGCCATAAGAAAGAGAAGTGAGATTGCTCAGGCAGACCTTGCAATTCCACAGACCTTGCCCACCATTTCCTGATGTAATGGATTTCTTTTGGCCTGCTCTGCTTTAGACACTGAAGAACTTTTCCGTGTCTTGACTTTAGTTCAACGCTGAGGATTTGTATGGACAAGCTTTCAAAGAAGCACTGCCAGCCTTAACTAATTTTGACAATGTCAACAAAACCAGGGTTGGTTATGCCATTGCCAGGTCTTAATTTCAGCCAAAGACTTGTGTTCTCCAGANCCCAGACAGTTTGGTTTGACTGAGGCTGCTGATTCTGGTTCAGATGGAAAAACATTGCAGAAATCTCCTGAGAGTGAATAATTTAATAGATTTCCAGCAGTGAAAAGNTGACAGGTGATCATAGAAGGCCCTCTCCATTCCAACTCCACAGGGGAGTGTTTTGCAATGGATTTCCCTTGTATAAAGACAAAGTGTAAATACTAATAGCAAGGATAAATGACCACCTCTTTCATGCTCCCCTCTCTTGCAAAACCCACAAGGAAATAGACAACATCATTGCCTTTTGGGAGGTGATGGGATTAATTTACCTAATTGTGTGGAAGCATTGGATGAGTTTTTATCAAAGAACTTTTAAGTAAAGGCTTAGCAGAATGCACGATATTAAAAAAAAAATTATTCTTATTTCTAAAGCAAGAAGAGTTGGTGTTCCATTTGCACATTTGTTTTGTGTTATCTTATTTGGTCTCAGTTCAGGATACTGTGTTAATATGATGAACTACAGAAGATTGCATTAAACTGATATTATGCTGTAGTGTTATTATTATGTGCATGAAATTGCTTTATAAGTGAAATGTATTAAGTTATGCAGCTTCAACATTTGCAGTTCTTTACTAAAACCTTCAATAAATTTTAATTTTAGGAGAGGAAATACAGTTATGCTTGTTTGGGTTTTCCTGTAGATTAATATTTGAGTGTCATTTTCAAGTATGTTCATTCCAGAGAAGTCTTTGCTGGTCAGTTTTCATGTAAGAGAAAGCAGCAATAGGATCTCAGGCACAATGTGCCACTTGAGCTGTAGTTCTGAGCAAAGCATAATTGTCTTCATCCTCTGAACTGAATATAAGTTCGATCATTTCTGATATAAATTCTTCAGAAACTGAATTCTAGACTGTTTCAGCTCATAAGAACAAATGGTCATAAAAATCAACAATTTTTTTAGCCACTGTATGTCAAATATAGCTCAAATAAATCCAAACCAGTGGATTTTAGTGGTCTGAATGTTCAAAACCTCCTACTGCACCCCACTGGCAGGCAGTAGCAGTGAGATGCACTCACCCAATTGCTCATGATTGTGTTAACACACATGTCACCTTTATTTCTTTTTTTGATGTTCCACAGCTTCTTTGAGACAAAATTAATATGATCCAAAAAAATGGCCAGAGGCACCAGTTTCTGCTGCCACTTGACAGTTCCCAAATGAAAGTTTTTAAAAGGACATCTCACTTCCTCTGTATTTTTCTATGGCCTACAAAAGAGTGAGATGTGATTAAAGTAGAAAATACAACTGTTCAGAGGAAGCATCCAGAAGGAAAAGCAAGTGACACGTTGTGAAGCCCCTGACTCTTCACCAAAGTAACTGGGGTGCCTGTCAATAGAAGTGCTAGTGTAGCAGCACTGGGAGATTTGGTGGTGACATCAGAAGATATGGAAAGCTTTGTTCCAAGAAACAGGAATGATGTTTGTATGTGACAATATCAGGTCAGGGTTTTTCAGTACTTCTGCAGTCCCCGTGACTGTAGAGTGAAGTTGGAATGTGGGAATTGAGTGTGTCCTAAAAAGAAGAACTGGACTAGGATCATAGGACAATTCTGGTTGTAAGGGACCTTCGAGCTGTCTCAAGTCTGATCTCCTGCCCAAAGCGGGTCAGCAATGAGCTCAGACCAGGTTGCTTGGGGCTGCATCCAGATGGATGAAGCCTTCACCACCTTCCTAGTTCCACTGTCTTGATTCCCAAGGCAATTCTTTAATAAAATCTCATTACTGAACCAGTATTGTTGGGATTTGGACCTCACTCTTGCACACTTAAGTTTGGCAATTCCCTTAGCCATCTGTTGGAGCTCACTGGTAGCCAGAGGACTCAGTCATGTGAGATCACTCCATTGTGTTTGTTTTTCATTTAAATACTAATAACTGGTTTCAACTACCTAGCAAAAAAGGTGGATTAATCTTATCCTTGATTTTTGACAGAGAAACTGATGAGAGAGACCATAATTAGGTTTCATTGGAGTTTTATGAAAATGAATCTCTCGTAAATTAATTTTTCTATGGCTCTTAGTCTCTTCTGCATATTAAAAAGAAAAAAAGCTTCTGAACGAATGCCTCTGTTTTTCCACCATCTCATTAGGATGTCTCTCTGCTCAAAATGTACAGGAGTTTAATTAGATGCCCTTGCCAATATGGAGATTAGAGAGGAAGCCCCTTTTCCAGGCCATTGCACTAATCTGAATTGTGGCCAGAATTCGGTTTCTGTGGGCTCTGAATGAGTTATAGCTGGAAAAGGAGAGAACTGCAGTTCTGCTTTCTGGCTCTTTGGGATTCCTCTCCAGAGAAAGCACTGGCCGTACTCGTGGAGCAGGTGATGGACGATTTATGTCAGGGGCTGCATCTGTTGAATGGATGCTCTGTGCTTCTGAAACCTGAGCAGACCCTTTTGCTTTTCTGTTCCTTTCCTCATAATGAATTCAGGGAAAACTTTCCCAAAGAAAGATTTCAAGTCAATCATAAAAGATTATAGTCTGTTCAAAAATAATTACATTTCTAGGGTAGCGTCTTTCTTTGCCTGATGTTCTACATACGCTCCACAAAAACTGCACGCTTTAAAAGTCTTCAGTGACACACTTTGACAGCCTAGAATAGGCAGGCTAAGTTGTTTATTTAGTGCTTGTTAGCAGGACAGCCTGAATTCTGAAGTCTCTTCTATGTAGTTGACATCATGTTGAAGCTGCAGCTTTGCTTGCCCAACACCTTGGGTGAAACCCTCGCTCTGCTACTGTTTTGTCACTGATTTAAATGGGTCGGATTTCACTTTGGATGTTGAAGTGTGTTAATCCATCCTATTTTTAAAATATGCCCTTTTTCTGTACGAAGACATACCCCAAGAGAAGGGTTTCTCTCTCTTCCTTAAAAATAATCCTCATTTCTGCTGTGGGATGAAGTCAACCACGGCTTTCTTTAAATTTGGCGGTATCATGTAGCAAATGGTCAGCTAAATTTAAAATCCATTTTTTGGCATGAAATCCAGCAGAAGTATTTGTAAGATAAAAATGTGGTTACGGTTGATTTATTTTTCTCTCCAGCAAACTAGAACACAAGTTCATGATTGAAATCTTTTTTTTTAGATGATAGCATTTAGTCCTTCTGTTCATAGTTGCGTAAATGGCTTGTAGTAATAAATGAAAGTGACTTATTCAATAGAAGTTGGCTCTAGATCACCAATCTCCCTTGGGTTTGTTGCTGATTTAAAATGGTTATTCAGCCCACGTTTATCACAAGCTGTCAGCTGTTGGGAAAGATGGCATCTCCTATTAGGAAAAAGCTAACAGTAAGGAAAAGGTTTGAGAGGGCAGTTCAGCACTTTCAGCATTTAGTATTACACCCAAACAGCTTGGCATTTAATTTTTAGGAAGGATATAGCATTATCTGACTGTAGCTTTTTGTGTAGAATAGTGGTGAAGTAGGCACAGATGTGTGAGACTATCTTTGTGCAGGTCAACTGATACTAAGCTATGGGAAAGCAAACCACAATAAAACTAGGTAGTTAGTACAGGATTTCATACACGAGAAGGATTTGGAGGTGAGATTCAGTTCACCTAACTTAACTGTCATAGAATTCAAAGTTTAGTTAGTGTAGGATACTCAGGCTTTTTTATTTTTTAATAAGTACTGAGAAAGGAGAATGAGAGGAGTAGGAGATTTCTCCAGAAGTTCATTGTCCCAGATATTGTTCCTTCTCCCATAGCTGCTGAAGAATATTCAACAAGAAGTGTGGAGGAGATAGCAAATTGTCAAACAACTAAATACTGCCATTTCTTCCCATTTTTATGGAATTGTTTTTCCATTTTCTGAGCAGCTCAGTGAAGCATGCCTTCCTCATGGTACGAGCTGATAAAAATGCATCAACCTAACCTTAGGTCTCTTTGTAAGTCCTTGTGGGAGCAATAACTGTAGAGGACCAGACCAGCCAAGCAGTTTGTGTATGAAAAGTCTATTAATGACAGTTTTTATCCTTTTCCTGTGCAGTACTGTGTATGGACCGATGGGTTGAACGCCCTCCTTGGGAAGGATATGTTGAGTGACCTAACACGGAATGACTTAGACACACTGCTCAGCATGGAGATAAAGCTACGCCTCCTTGACTTGGAAAATATACAGATCCCAGATGCTCCCCCACCTATTCCAAAGGAGCCCAGCAACTACGACTTTGTTTATGACTGTAACTGAGGCAGTCACTGAAACTTGCTTTGAAACTGGAAATATATTATAACTGGAGAGATATTAAAAAAAAAAAAGAAGAGTGTGAGGAAAAAAAGAACCCCACTTTTGCACCTTTGGATTTTTGCTTTGGGGAGGGATGTAGGAACACTTGCATTCCTTCCCGTTCCCTGCATCCCTTCCTTCCCCATTCCCATCTTCCCCATTGCTCATCCAAATCCACACTGCTTTAATTAACTTGTAATTGCAGGCCATTGGCCTTGCTTAAGGCAAAGACTGCCACTAAGAAGCACCCTCCCGAGGACTTTTTTTACATTTTTAATACTGGAATAGACATTCTTAACTAAAGGACGTTGTTATCAAACTGCATGCCTGTGAAACCCACGTGGCAGGGCAGAGGCTTTAACTGGAAGGAGGAGGAGGAGGGTAGGGAGCAGAAGCAGCTACTGAAAGCAGAAGATTTCCCCAGCCACTCACAAGAATCTGCTCACAACTGAATCCAATGTGATGACGAAATTCGTTAAATGCTTCCCAGTACTTGCAGCATTTGTCCCTGTCATTATTCTTTCCACTGTCATCTCAACTCTTGCCACCAGCCTTCACCCAACCGATCGGCTCCCAGAACGGAAAGTCTGCAGGTTTTTGCTGTACCATATGCTGAACTGCAACAGCTTTTAACTTCTTTTCCTCCCAGCTCCTACAATAGCCCCACACTAGCAGATCACTCGCACAGACCATGTGTGAAGCCACTAGCGTGTCCCATCCCTGTAGCATTCCCTAAGCCTCAGTTGCCTCTAAAATTGGCTTGTTGCTATTTGAAGTGAATTTTATTTTCTTGGTCAAAAGTTCAACAGTAATTTTCACAAATGAATTACAACTGCCAAACATCCAGGTTTACATTGTTATCATTGCTACAGTGTTAGAAATTTGCAAGGGATTTTTTTTGTACGGGTTCTAATTTTTTTATTTTATTTTGCCAAACAAATCTATTTAATGAAAAACTAATTTCATTGTGAGTACTTTTGGGGAACAATATTTTTACTTAATTTCCATTTGGAACATTTGCCCTGAAGGGAAAAAATAACATTTCCCTTCAATTTCACTGTTAAATAAAAATCTGAGTTGTGATGATTCTTGGAACCTTGTTTTTCTTCTGAAGTTGTCTTTTATTCCTTAGGCTTACTAGCAATTCCGAAGCATTTGGTACAAAGATGAGAGGGAAAAGTGGAACCTTTCTTATCTGCATCTGATTTAACTTGTTTATTTGTGATGACAAGAATGAGATTCATCCAGAGATCTCCATTGCCATGGTTACATGAGCCTTCCTGTGAGAAGGACCCTTGTGAAATCCAAAATCCCAGCATACCGATGTGCTCATGGTCAATTCAAGGCTGCTGCCTTTCCTGTGTTTGCAGGAACAACTGTCTTCCTATATTTCCATTTCCTCCATTGAGCATATTTATGGCTCCAGCATATTTGTACTAGGAATATTTGAGCCTTGCAGAATGGATTGCCTTCATCCTCCTGTTTTTCTAGGTACTTCACTAAGTTCAGTATCTCTCACTCAAAGTGCTGGATGTAGATGTGGAGGGACCTGCCAGCCCTCTCCCTCCCACTGCACATGCTGGAGACAGATGTTTATCTGTGTGAGCTGCTCTTCTGCTCGGACACAGCTGAAAAAGACTGTCAAGTGGTTTATCAGAGCTTGTGCTAGTGAGAAACCCAGATGGTTCCCATTCTTACAGTCAAAGAAGACCTCAATTGAGGTGACCTTTGCTCCATCCAGATGGCAAATCCTAACTGACTAACTGCCCTCACACTGGGTGAGGACAGAAATTATGTCCTGCAGGTGTGACAAAAAGGAAGATAATGAGAATGTTGTATGAATGAAACCAAGAAGGTCCCAAGGAACGTGCCTTCTTGAAGCTGTGCTGGAAGTATATTATGGATGCCTTAATCTAACAGAAGATATAAATTGGTTTAGGTGGCAGTGAATGGTACAGTTAAAAGAGACTCTGAGTCTGGAGGGAGAAGTTACAGTGGACTGTGGCCTAAGAGAAGATTTGGTCTTATTGAGAAGAGAGAGGTGCACCATGAGACGTGGGAGTTTGAGATGATTTATTCTGCAGAGCCTTTCAGATTATAGCAGAGGTAGCCATGGTCAGGAAATAGCAGAAGCAAAGGCACTGCCTGCCACAGGGGATTTTGAAGGGGATCCTGGGCGTGAGGGATGGAGGCAGGAACACTTTTTTTTACAAAATGCTGATGCTGCCTCTTATCTTTATGCAGACAAAACTTGGAGCTGACCAGAGACCCTGAGTTGTTTTATTAATTTCCCTGACCCAGCTGGGTTGCTTGGCTGTGCATAACCTTTGCTTTTTGTTTACAGGTGTCACAGTTGGTGCTTAAGATGGGTATAGCTTTGCTAGCAAAGAAACACCATCCACTCCTAATCAGTAAGAGCCAAATAAACACTGCTGGCTCAGTGGCAATCCAGTGCTGTGGTCCTGGCAGGTAAGGCATCTGTGTGATGATCAGAAAGGAGCAAACAAAAACCCTTTTCCAGGGGACAGCCTGAGCAGGAGAGAAAGGTTAGACTTGCCTCCTCCACTAAGGTGAGTGCCCTTAATTCTACCCCAAGAGTCCCAGGGAGGTGGTGGGAGAAGGGCTGCTTTTACCAGCTCCTCGAGCCCATCCACATTACACCGAGGCACATCAACACCACTCAGGCAGCACGGGGCTCTTGAGCACAAGTGGGTGGCAGGTGACATCTGGTGTCCTGCCCTGGTTGGGTGCAGCCTGACCAAAGGGATCCAGGTCTGGGGCTAGATGGATACCACCACTGCTGTGTGGCTCTATCTCACTGCTCCCTGCAGCCCTGCTTTGCAGGATCCCCATTCCCCATGTGGCCTGGCTCTTTGGATAGGTTATGCACGGTGTGAGATGGCCACATGAGCAGCCATGCTAAATTTGTATCCACCCACGTGTCCCACCCTGCCATAAGAAAGAAAAGACTCGAGAGATGCGTGGGTGCAATAGCCCTTGTAGCTATTTCAGAAGCACTCCCACAGCAACATGAAGGGCCCTGGGGCAAAGAAGGATCCTGCCTTCAGTTTCTAGAGCTGTCATAAAGGCTCACTTCATCATTATGAAATATAATTAAAAAAAAAGTTAAATGATGAACAAATATCCCGCTGCTTCCTATTCTTTAAAAAAAAAAAATTGAGAATGAAAATAAATTCATTTGCTCATGCCGTTGTGTTCCAGACAAGCTTTTAAGACTTCACATTCAAGGAGTTGCAGCAGGAAAAAGAATTGCTATTGAAGTTTTTTTATATAATTTCAAAACATTAAGTGGGTAATTGCTTGTAAAAGCCATAAAGGGGAGAGAGAACAAAAAAAAATTAGTCTAATTTTAGCTACTGTTTTGGAAATGACTTTGCTTTTGAAAGTTAATGTATTCCTTTACCAGAAAACTTGAATCAAGAAAAATATGTATCTTCTTAAGTCAACTGCTTGCTGTGCTTGTAGGGACAAGGAGAAGAGCAGCAATGCTAAGTAATCCTGCACAAAGTAAGCTATGTGTCAGAGAAACAGGGCTTTCATTACTGCTTTTCAGAAGCAATTCCTTTTTCAGTACGGAGAACTCTTATTAAACCTTACAGCTTGCATGGAAAAATGATATGCAAAATGGCAGGTAGGTGCTGACTCTCTCTTGGGTTACAAAATGACTGTGCAAGGTCTTCATTATTTGCAAAATCCTCTTGTGTCTTCATGCCCTACCCAGAATTGCATTTTTCTTGCCTAGGGTGCTTGTCATCAATGTTTCTCTCCCATCAGTTGTCCCCATTAATGCAGGCATGTCACGTGTCCCCTCATCAACCCTGTAGCCCACCATGTGTGATCACACAGGCTCTGGCCAGCTCTAAAAAAGGGAGGGATGAAAGAAAAAAGAAACCCCCTCCTGGCAGGGGAAGATGGAGAGAGGGACATGGACATGAAATGCTCCTGTAAGCATCTTCTGGTTGTTTGTCATTGCATTGGACTGCAGTGGTTAGAGATGGCTCTGATGTGTCCAGCTCTGTACTGGTGCAAGCTGTTCATCCTGAGCAATAACCAGCAATGGAAGATGTTGGGAGCAGGAGGACACTCTTGTACTGCCATATCCCCCCTTCTCTCTCCCATAGCTGCTGCACTGGTAAGTAGATGCCATTAGCTTCGCTGTCATGTGAAATTCATTCATCTAAGGAGCATAATAAGATTAATGTGAGATTTTTATCCTCTTCTTATTCCATTCTTCTTGGCAGTTTAAAAAAGAATAAATCAAGCCCTTACTGACCTGGGGATATCTTAGCTGTCTAGAATACTAAGCATCTGACATTAGAAAAGAACCCTTCCCCTTATAGCACCATCTAGGAGGTAAAAGTAAAATCCCTGCAAACTCTGGAAGACATTCATAGGACAAAGTTTTTGTAACACCACTGGCTGAGCTGTCATTGCTTTTCCCAAAGCTTTCTAAATCAGGATGAGACTTGCTCAGTGCTCCCTCTCTCCCTTGATGATAATTATATTTGAATATTAAACATCCACATGACTTACACAAGCTCCCTGATTAACAAAACACTTACCCATGCAGCAAAAGACACTTGATTTCAGTTTGATAAACACACACCTAAATATAGGTGGGTGCTTGTGGGCCTAGCTGGATCAGGGCCCGTGTGAGCAGGAAGACAATTTTACCTGTTACTGAGTTTTCACTACATGCTCAGATGCTGTGCACATAGTTTTTTGTCTGATGTGTAATTGGATTGGGTACCACTGGTTACTTCAGGAGACTGAACAAGATGCCATTTGATTATTCAATGTCACTCCTGCTTCACGCATCCTTGGGGCTTAACACGGAGGTTAAAGAATTGAAACAGGAACCCTTTCTGTATGAAATCAGGCTGAAACTTGAGAGGAGAGCAGTGGCAGAAGCACAAGTTTGTTAGGGCAACGCCAGGCATAAAATGGATGTTGGAAGAGCCATGAATTTTTATAGTAAGGTGATTTCAAAGTGCTGAGTCAGGGAGTACTGTCATGTGGCAGCTTCATGAGGGCGAGGTTAAAAAGTACTGGAGACTGTTTCAAACTCATTTAGTGACATATATTTACATTTTATTTTCACTTCTTGCTGGGAGACCTTGAATGTCACCGAAGAGCAGAGCTGGTCTGGTGATGCTTAGCTTGAGAAAGGGACACACAGGGCAAAGGAAATATCTCATTAGCCATCCTTCTCAAGTGGAGAGGTTGCTGTTGGAAGTAAAGAGTCTTCTGAGCTGACGTGTTTTTCCAACAGAGTTTCTCAATTTTACTGTAGCCACCTCACTGGAGGTGCTGTGTGGAGAACGGTAGCTGTTGTGGTTTTATATTCTCTTGGAAGAGCCAAACAGGCCTCCTCAGGGGGCTCATGCAAACCCTCTGTCATCCTATTTGTTTCTTGCTTACAGGACCATCTCCTGTAAGATGTGACCTATGGGACAGCCACAAAGCTGGGTGACCCAGTGCTGTGTGTTCCAAGCAGCACACTGGCCTGTAGTTTCATGCCAGGGAGGGTGTGCCACAAGACAGCAGTGCACGTAGAGGAAGAGAGGGAAAAGAGACACCTAATGTAAGTTTGCCGAGGGATGCAGCCAAGGGCAGGCTTTCTTTCCTGTGACATTTAAGGATCTGTCTTGAATGACTTTATTTCAGTTGTCATTAGAGGATTTTGCAGCCTGATTGAGTGCCATAGTTAAATTCTCCCTTGATGAATCCTCATGAGTCTAATTCTAATCTTGTAGGCAACATGGTGTTTCAGCCTAAACTGATTATGTTTTGGGATTCCTCTGGGTTGTCATGAGGGAGAGGGAGGCTGGTTGTCTTTTATTTAATAAGAGGCAGCATTTTTTATGAGCTATGTCTGTATCCTCTTGGTTTCTCTTGAAATGCCTCAGATTTAATATCCCCTTCTCACCTACCTTCCCCAAGGGGCAAAGGCACCCTGGAGATCTTTGCTGTCCCACCAGCACACCACGTGCATATGGGAGGCTGAGCCTGTAGAACTTCACTCCCTGCCAATTAGCAGGGAGTTTGTATTATTGGGGTGGTTTTTGAAGAAGTCAGGGAGAGTCATGTAGAAATCTGCAAAACTTCAAAAAAGAATTTTCCCTAAATGCTTAAAATGAGGACGCTGAGGATGCAGGCACAGTATGTTGTGCAAAGTTGCTGATTGCTTGCATCTTTCTCAGAGGAAAATGGCCCATCCACAGGGTTTTCCCAGGGCACAGCTTCCTGCTCTCCCCCCAAGCAGCAGAAGCCTGATGCATTTGAAAAGGCTTGGAGATGCAAGCAGAGAAACATGTGAAATGTTTCTCTGGCAGGAGTATGACATTTAAAGAGCACCAGTAGGATTATTTTGGCTGCTTTTCACCTGCACAGGTCCCTCTGCACATGTAGCCTGACTCACAATACCCTCTGTCAGTCTCTGACATCTCTCAAAGCCCTAAGTTCCCCCTTTCTGTCCCCAACCTAGGATGGGTACAGTGATAGCTTGTACCTATCCACCCCTTGATTTATCTCAGATAGTCAAAGTACAACCCAGCCAAGCTGGGTTTCACATAAACCTTTGTCTCATGTGCTTGGTTCTCTCATTTCCAGTACAGTTTGAGTTCAACTGGGCTGGCTTGTGGGTGACTTCTCCAGCATCTGATAAAGTTGGGTTTGGCCCAAGTTTTCCCTTCAATGAGGACCTTTACTGAGTCCTCTACATTGATCTTCATAAAACCATTCCTGAGCCTTGAACTTGTCATCAAATCTAACAGCTCACATGTGTATGCACACACACAAAGGGTGCAAGTGCCTCAACTACCTTTTCCCAGGAAACCATTCTGAAACAAGCACATTTACAGCTTGGCAGTGTCAGATGCTCCAGTGAGCAGCATCAAAGTGAGAGAGGACAGAGGACATCAGAGCTGATGGAGCCTGGCAGGCTAGCAGGGCTGGATGGGAGAGGATGTGAGGAGAGGACTTTGGGTCAGTATGAATGAGACCACCAAAAATGCAGCCATTCTCAGACCCAAAGATGAATGAGAATAGCAGCCATATTTTAGATCTTTATTAATATTTTGAACCAGAGCTATTACGCCATGTGGAAGCGTGTTGTTGGCACAGGTGAGCTGCATCCCTGTGTTTTCATCACCTTGAATCCACTGGAAGAAGCAGCACAGTGCCAGTGTGGGTGCTCCACCCAGCAGAAAGGCAAAGGGACCACTGATGTGATTGCTGAGGTGGCCAGGAAAGTGACAGTGGTTCTGTTGAAAAATGCCACTGAAGGAAGACTTAACACACACAAAAACTGTGTGAATTTAGCTGAATCATTGATCCAGTAAGCGAAACTGAGAAGCTCAAGTGACTGAAATTTCCTGCTCAGATGACTTTTAGACTGTCGCAACTGGGTCATGGTTCTTCTTTTAAGTTCTAAGATTTAAAGTGCCATAAAAAATGTATTTGAAACAAAATGAGGGTTTGGTGGGGGTTTCTGTTTGCTTGCTTTTGTTCAGTTGGTTGGTTTGGTTTTGGGGTTTTTTTCCACTTTTTATTGGAAGGGGGTTTTTTCCCCAGAAAAGAAGCCAAACTGCAGCACTCTGGATACAGAATCAGAAATTCTGGCCTTTGTGTAGCCCTGGAACCTCCTCATGAAACCTTCATGGCCTAAGGAAAACCATGCTGCCCAGCCATAACTCATGCAGAATGAATGGCAGTATTTTCACCTAAGTATATTTCTGGTAAGATGATCTGATGAAAAGAGCAGTCCAAGCCCCCAACTATTGTGGCACACACAGGACTGGCTGCAGTCATGAGACAAAGCTGTCTCTGTGGGAAAAAGACAGGAAAGCAAGTAGCAATTGCCTTCCCTGGTTTGGTTCAATTTTAGTCAAACCCAATTTAGTCAATTCCCAGAATTGAGGAGAATTCTCAGCAATGAGCTTCTGAAGATGGTTCATGAATTAAGCTAATTAGTCAAGTGACTGGCGAGTATTCATTCAGATTACCCTGTCTGGAAAAAAAAAGAAAAAAAAAAAGAAAGCATTGTGGATTTCATAAATTTGTTCATTCAGAGCAAAGAAATTAAACACAGCCAGCAGCAGCACTGTGGTCAGTTTGGACCTGAGCACAAACACCCTGCAAGCTGTCCTATCTAGCCCAGGGTGGGCAACAAGTGCCTACCGTGCCAGGCAAGCCCTTGCCAGCACAGAATTGCCACCTGCAATCTTCTAGTGCTTTACACCGTGTAATTTCATAGAGGTTTATACCGTGACAGGCAAGCCTGTGAAGCAGAGAGAACGTGTGGGGCAGGGAGGGGTGGGGAGAATTGCTGCTCATGTTTCAATGAGCCTTAATAGACCCTTGATGCTGGGTTTTGCAGGGACTGAGTGGGATACTGCTACAACAGCTCCACAGGGCCTTTTAAAACTGATCCCCCCCAGAAGAGTCACTGGCAGATATTTTGGCATGATGCCTTGCTGGAGGGGTGCTCCAGAAGAGGCAGTGTGAATGGCTTTGTACCATCTGCCCAGCACAATAATTCCTCCATGAGGACTGAAAAAAGTGGCTTTGTCTTGTGCAACCCATCTCCAGGCACCTGATGGCTCCCCAGCTGGGCTGCTGAGTGGGGCAGCTGTCAAGGAAAGTCATCTTGTGGGATGTCAGGACATGAAGAGGTTCCTGAAGTTGTCAGCATCCCTGTGGTGTGTGAGCCCCTCACAGCCCGTGCCAGGTCTGGGACACCAAAGGTGGCCCCTTTGCACCCCTTAATTGCTGGATGGGGCTGAAGCTGCTCTTTCTACACTGTGAAGAGAAGGAAGGCAAGTCTATAATTGCCTGGTTGGCCAAGTTGCTGATAGCAATTAGTATCTTAGTGCTATTAAGACCATCTTGTCTTACTAACAGCGTATCTGGACACCCAAGATTTTATACCATGTATTGAAAAAGAAAAAAATTCTGGTATGGTGAGATGAGAACCTGTAGGTGTTCCCCATTTGTTAATGGACTCATAAGTCTCTTGCTGACACATTAGCGCATTAAAAAGGCATTTTCAAGCCTCTTGAAGGTGTTAGTGAAGGCCAATTTCTATCAGCCTTCTTTACACTTTCCCAGCTTCTGAAGCCTGCTGATGCAGGCTCCTGTGGGCAGCCATCCCTGTCTCCCAGCCAGTTTGGTAATGCTCTGTGTCTCCTTCCAACACACACTATCTCTCTTTGGAAGATAGGCATGCTTGTCTTCAAGAAATGAACTTCATTAGTAAAGTAAGAGAGGATTTGATTCTACTGTTGCAATGAAGATAATAAATATTCATCTACGAAAGACAGAGGTGGATGTGAAGATGATAAAATTGGTGTGCAAGACTCGAGTGACAGGTGATGAATAAGCCACGAAGAGGATCCTGGGATTTAGTAATGGCATTGGTAAATTGAATGTCTTGCATGAACTGCTCCCTGCAAACAGAGAATAAAGTCCCATCACTTCCCCGTTGTATGAGCACAAAGAATAGCTCCCAGCAGTTTGTCACACTTGGAACAAAGGCAGGATTAATGCATTGTGGTTTGTGTTGGCCTGTACTGTACCTTCTGCATTGTCGTCCGAACCTCCAGGGGATGGGAAGGTCTTATTGATTAATTATCTTAATTCAAGCACCTGTGTCTGATTTATACTCAGTCTATGGCCTGATCCTGCAGGGCAAGAGCTGACTTTGGTGAGGTGCACTGCTTTCCAGATTCCCAGCAGAGGAGGATTACTGGATCCTATGCTGAAGCATAAGCACCAAGAATATTTGGAAAATCTCTGCTGGCTTTTTCCCTGTGTAGCTAAGATATGGCATTTGTTGCTCACCAGTGCTGCAGATTCAGCTCAGCCAAAAGTCACCTTCTAAGGATGGATGTGTGCTTGGTTTTGTCCACAAGTGACAACACAACCTGGAAGAAGAGGGAAGAAAACGATGTCAAGAGGAGCAGGGTATTTTGCTGCTTGAGGAGGCAAAGGATGAATCATCCTTCTTACCAGGGTAGGCAGAGATGTGGTCTTTTGGCAAAGGCTTCAGCTAGTCCCCACCAGCTCTTTCAGTTTGGTGTGCCCTCTCCCCAGACCTGCTGCAGTGACAAGCCATCTTTTAATGCAGGAAACGAGTTTGTCCTTGGAACAGTCCTAGCAAGTGCATACACACCCAATTCATGGCTGGGGTCTGATATTGTGGGCTTGTTCTTCTCTTTCAGGCAGTACCACAGCACTGGGTTACACCTGGGAAGCTGAGGGGGCAAGCAGGGGATGCACAGGTGGGGTCAGCAGCCAAGGTTTGGTGGCCCCTGCCCTCCCCGGACAGTGAGGTCAGGTATTGATGGATGGACCATTGATGGATGGACCATTCAATGGGGCACAGCACCTTCCCCACTCCCAGCTGATTCACCAAAGAAATGAAGTATTCAAACAATCAGGCAATATTTTAAAATGAACAGTTACAATAAGCCCTTGTCCTGCTGAGATCGCAGCTCCTGAGCTCGTTGTGCTGTTTAACCTCTCTGCTGCTGGTGGAGATGAGCCCCTGACCAGGCGGGGTCTCTCCGCCCCTGCACACACAGCTTTCCTGCAGGGATAACCACATCCTGCCTCTTCTACCCCGAGGCACAGTCCTCCCCAGGCAGCTCAATAGTGAGCCCAGCAAACCTTGTCAAAAACATCTGCTGGGGAAGCTGGTCTCACACTGCTCAGCTCCCTGAACCAAAGCAACACACCTTTGCCATGACAGCCGTGCCCTGGGATGGATAGCAAAGTGCCCCTTCCATTTGTCAGGACAGTGCCTGAAGTAAATCAACACTTTTATTTATATTTGTCTATCTAGTGTGTGAGATAGAAGTATAAACAGCCATGAAAATTACATTTACTTATTAGGACCAAAATTGACTTTTAAAATTTAGGACAAATCCTGCCAAGCCCCTCAAGTTGAAAGCTTGTTCCTTGAAATGCACAAGAAAGCGTTTCAGGATTAATTGTCCTTTGAATATATATTGAATCTTTTTTCTTCTGGTATTGCAGAGATACAAAAAAAAAACCCCATGAGATCTCTCAAATTAAATATTGCAGATAAATAAATTAAGAGATAACTTTTTTCTTTAGTCAAGGGGAAAAAGAATGTGCTGCTTTCCCCCCCCCTCCCACCCTCCCCGGTAAATGTGATAGAAGAAACCTCTTTCCAGATAGGAGTCTTTTCTGCCAGGATGTATCTGATTTGTGTGCACACATGCATACATGTGGAGTTTTCTTTCAGCAAAACCAGTCAGTAATTCTGCCTGTCTCACTGTCCATATATTGAAATATACTGAAAGCATATATTGATGTTATTCTTGTTATTTACATGTTGCTCCGTGATATGTCCCAGGTACTCCAGCTTTAAGGAATAATGAAAGCCTTAGCTACCTGTGTACTGGGAAAAGGAAACAGTCGGACAAATGTAGTAAGTGGGTTCCATTGGAAAAATTATTCTCTCTCAGAAATGCCTTAGGAGAGAGCTACGATGAGAGAGGAACCTCTTAACATAGGTGCCCCCAGATGGATGAAGTGGAAAGGCAGTAAACAAGAATGAAAAGGCTGAGGACCCACCACTCATGTCCTGAAGATCAAGAAGAACAAAGCCCAGAGTAAAGGTAAGAATGGAAAGATTCCATGACATAGTTACTTTTTAAGCAGTGGCAATTAGCAGGTCAAAATTTAGTAAATTAAGTCTTCAGTTGGGGTATCTCAGCAATTCAGTATTTTAAAATTTGCCAAATCTTTGTGCGGAGATACAGCTGGAGGCAAGTGAGCACCAAGGATGCCATCCCAGGTGCTGTGCACAGGCAGAGTTGGGGCTTGGGAGCCCATGGAGATGCTGGCATTCTTGGTAGGAGCAGGATTGGGTCACCTCTCTGAAAACACAAGCCTGACAAATACAGGCAGAGAGTTTTAGTTAAAAGTTACAGCTCACCTTCATCTGCAATGACTGTAGTTATTTTTGCTAATCATCGAAAGAAACTGGATGGAGGATTAAAGCAAAGGAATGATCTAGACATGAATTATGAATTTTGCATCATGAATTATTGCCTAAAATAGCATGATGCACCAAATACATCTAGGGCAAGTGTTCTTTAGTTTTGAATGGCTGAAAATTACACCAGCTTTGGGGAAAAGAAATAGTTCCTTTGTATATCTTAGAAAAAATTGGGCAACTTTCTTTCACCTGTTTGGCATCCTATAGTTACTAATCTTTTTACACAACTTTTGACATAGTGATGCTTCTGGGTTTTGGCTGCTCATCTTGAAAGGTTTCACTGGGATTTGATTTTCAGAAGGTCAGTGCTCAGCATCTGGCAACACCTAGCTGTCATCAGGGAAAGAGGAAACCAAACACTGAGACACTCAAACCCAGATGGTTACCTTGGGCATTTCTTGACATCTGAGCATTGCTAAGAGTGACTGCTTGTTTGTGTTCAGTTCAGAGCCCAAAGATCTCCAGAACATGCCTGTTTTCTTCCTTTGCTTTATGTGATGGGAATTTACTGAAGAGTGACAGACTTGCCGCTGGGGTGTCTTGTCTACTGCATTTCTGTAAGACTGAGAGCTGCATTTTGCTTGGTCCCCAAAATGCATTTTAACTTGCTCACCCTGCCAGAAGTGATGGAGAGGCTCCTTTCCCTCAGATGGTGTAGTTCAGAGGGTGAAAGTCACTCAGGTCCCACTGGTTATCTTCTGGGCATAGTGTTAGAACAAGATGTTTACTTGGGTCTTTTCATTTTAAGAAATTACTCCAATGAGGGCAAGGAGTTTTATTGGATGTTATTTAACCCTCAAGCTTCCTTACTAATTTATGTTCATTTCTTTAAATATACATGAATGCTGAGGCTAAATGATGAATGGTGGTGAGCAAGTAACAGTGAGAAAAAAATCCACAAATACTCCAGTGTTCATTTGTTTTCTAAGCCAAGAAGATGGGACAGATACTACTTCAGTAAAACCCTGGGTAATATTCCTCACTCCTCTTTCTTCTTATCATCAGGTCGTACACCTTATATTATTTAGGCAAAGAAAAGAGAATCCCTGCTGTGGTGCCCAACAGCTTCATTTAAATACAAATAAAAATTTAAAAAAAGATAAAAAGGGACATGAAAGCCTGAACCATACTTTTTTATGACAGTGGACATACCTGTGCAGAAAACAGAGGTGGGCCCAGCGTCCTTCATCAGGAAAGATGGATTGATTTGCAAGACAGAAGATTGCCTGCTCATTTTGCCTGAACAATTGGGTAGATTTTGCTAATGCCTATGACTATACTCATACCCCTCATATTTAAATAACCTTGTACTGAGCATATATCAAGGTTTAAAAAGGATTCAATAACCCATTGAAATATATTACAGATCTTTTTTTATGCATCCAGAGCAAGAGCAGAAAGACGTCAGAAAGGTATTATAAGAGAATGAACGTTTATCTGAAATGCTATTTATATTTCATTGAATTGGCTGAAAAGGACTGTGGAAGACCAATAATAAGTGAGGGAGGCAGGCAGCCATCCCACTGTGCACAAAGGATGGTGTCCTGATGGATGATTTAATGATTCCAACACGTGTGGAGGGGCCAGAGACCAGGTGGAAATACTCTGTGTTTGGGGCACAGCTTGAGTGGGGGGAAAAAGGTGATGTGGTGCTTGCTTTCTCCCTCACAGTTTGATGGTCCTTGTGCTGCTGGTTTTGATTCTCCTGGGACTATTTCTCAATGTGAAGGCAGGAGTCATGCCAGCCTTCTCCAGGCTCAGGTCTCCTGGGATGAACTAACACATCAGATTAGCATCAATTCCCAGCTGCTCACCTTACCACATCCCCCAGGAAGGGGCCTGAACAATTGCTGTTGTGTTTCACCGAGTATTTTCCCTAATATCCTAATTTCTGAAATGGGCCAGAAAAAATTGAAAATGCAGGTCTGAGTCTGAAGCTGAAAAGAGATAAATCTGGGGGATGCCCAGACAGGATAAAGAAGCAGGAAGAAGGGTGAAAAGTGTTCTGAATAGAAAGCCATTTTGGAGAGGCATGTTTCTGCTTTATGGTGAGGTGGCTATGAACAGTGGTAGATAAAAACAGCTACCCATGTCATCTTCTCATATATATGCAAAATCAAACCATTGATATCAGACATCAGCATTAAATCTGATGCAAGTGAAAAGACAGACAAGTGCAAATAAGCCCTCCATGAATTTTCAGCAATAGAGCTAGGCAAATTGTGACAGGGGAGGTTTAAATTGGATATTAGGAAAAATTTCTTCATGGGAAGAGTTGCCAAGAATTGAAACAGGCTGCCCAGGGAACTGGTTGAGTCACTATCTCTGGAGGTATTTAAAAGACGTGTAGATGTGGTGCTTAGGGATATGGTTTAGTCGTTGATTTGGCTGTGCTGGGTTTAATGATTGGACTTCATTATCTTAAAGGTCTTTTTCAATCTAAATGATTCTATGATTCTGTGATATGAAATGTCAAGTGTTAAAATGCTGACCTCACGCCTGAATCTGGCTTGTCATATAGGTTATGAGTGAGATTTGTGCAGTCTTTACTGACTGTATCATCAACCTCAGCTTGTTGAATTAGTGGATGTATAGTCCTCCAAGTGCTCTGAGTTCTCTCATACGCCCTGACATCTCCATAGAGCAGGAAAAGTGTGTACATGGCTGGCTGACCAGTGACTTGCTTAATCAATATTTGAAAAATCAGCCTGTGCTGCCTGTGCATATTCACCTATGGATGATGGATGCTATCCCTGCAGGGCCATTTTGCTGATGGAAACTGTCCAGCTCACCTGCAGCTCTTTTATTATCGAAGCAAATCAGTGAAACGTCTCTTTGAAAAGGGAAAAAAAAGAAATCCCCCACCCTGCTATTGAACTGCAAAGTGCCACCACAGTATGTATGTTGTACAGGTCCCATTTCTGAGAACAGAGGTCTCAATACAAACCCCAAACAATATGTTTAAATAATTTTGTAAACTTTGGTATGTGCTAAAAATGCCTCCAATGATATTCACCACTTCTTCCTAGCCCAAACACTAAGAATAATTCTCATTTATTGACATGTATTTTGTCGAGATCAAGAGGCTGTTGAGCTGCATTTCTTTTATTTGCATTACTGAAGGAAAGATCAAATGGAAAAAAATAATCAAACATTTATTTTTCTTCTTCTTTAACAGTGTCGTGCTCCTCTTTTAAGCACTTATAACCTGACAGCATCTGGGACAAGCTTTCCCACCACCACCCCCTGCCACAACTTCAATCAGCACTAAACCAGGAGCCTAATAAGGAGTTACATTTCTGTAAAAACCCAATGAAACAGCAATAGCACTGCAGGGATCGAGGCAGTAGACTGGATTTTGGCTTGTCTGGCAGGCTACTAGCTATTTATGGCAGAGTAATAATCACACTGAGTTGGGAATACTTGGCTCTTGCTTCTTTGGGATTTAAATGAGTACCCAAATTGTGGGGCAGCACAGAGTCTGTCCCAGGCTTCCTGAATTGTATTTACAGCTGGCTCTGGGTAACTGTCCTGTCTTAGGCCTCTAACAAGTCTTTCTAATTAGTCCTTTCTCAGTAATATTGCCACACTCTCTTGCTTCTTAATTGCCATGAGGTTTTTTGTGTAGATAATCGCAAGAATTAGGTCTTCTTTAGATCTGAAAAGGCCCACAGCTGTGCCCACACAAGTCAAACTGCAAAATCTGTGTCAGTAAGGTTAATTCTGGATTTGTAGTGTCATCTGCACACAGCAAGGCCACAACAACCAGGTTTGTTTTTCTGCGCTAATACCAACCAACTAAGGAAATGTACTGCATCACCAATAATCACAAAGTCAAAGAATCTTTCAGTTTGAAAAAACACTTGAAGATCATCAAGTTCAACCATTAACTCAGCATTGCCAAGTCCACTAGTAAACCATGTAAATCACTGTAGGACTCCACATAGTCAAAAGTGATGAGTACACTTTGAGGCTGCAGTTTGTCTGGAGAAAATCCAAAGTCAACTCCCTTTTGCCAACCCTTACAGCCAGACCTTCCCAGAGGTGCAAAATCTGCTGTACACAAGTGTGCAAGGTGATGTAACTGTATTTTTCAAGGGTTCCCTGTTTGAAAGCCCTAAGTGTCTTGTTCCCACAATTTGTTATACCCAAACTGAAGTAAGTCATGTCAGTGATTTACATTTCTAAGAGCACAGATATCAACAGCCCTTGCAAGCTGGGACAGTTAATTTCATTAAAGGTTGCAGCATAAAGGATAATCATCTCAGCTACAGCTTGGCAATAGCTTGGAACAAATTTTTGGATATGAGTGTAAGAAAATACTGGTTTAAATGCTTTCTCTGCAGCTTTGAATGACAATGAAATGGAGAGAGACTCTGAAATAGGCACATAACTTGAACTGCAAGCAGCAACTGATAAGGAAACTGGGGCAGAGGGAATGACTCAGTTGGCTGTGGTGCAGTCACAAATCCACATGGGGCTCTGGAAATGTTCATCCGTGCCAGTGATAACACACCAACTGCAGAGATGATTATGACAGTCAGAGAAATTCAGAGAGCAGTAATGAAAAATAACCAATGCAATAAACCACTGGGAACTTCAGAGTCAAAGGGCACAAAGGATAATGTTTTGAAAATAAAAGGAAGAAAAGGGACTGAGAGGATCTTTGATCTAAAGGCTTCTTCCTGCAGGTTTTATCTCTCCAGACACAAAAATACAAGGCTTATGTCTATTCCCTTAAGAACTGAACAGCACGTCAAAGAGGAAAGAGAGGGAGAGAAAGTGTTCCAAGATAACATTTAATCATCATAAAAATGCATGCATGAAAAAATGCCTGTATCTTAAAAGTCAATATGTAACAGAAATCTAACCAAATAGTAAAAAAAAGGTGCAGTAATGTGTGCAGTGACTTGGACAGAATAGGATAGATAAATATACACTGCCAGCTGATCTCCTTTTGTAAGATGACTATTTCATATTTCCTTTTTTCAACCAAGTGGTGCCTAATCCTGACAAATATGACTTGTCCTGTTTTGAGGCTTGTTGTAAGTATTTTCCATTCTCTTTTTTTTTCAATGGCTTTTTTCAATGTATTTGCTGTATACATTAACAGGTCTTTAGGGACCCATTATAGAATGAAGCGTTGAGAATAACTTCATTCTTGCATCTCATTTCATACTTCTAGTGGCAATCACATATTGCCCCCTATGGGGAAAGGGTGACTCTTAAATTGTGTTTAAGACCTTATTCAAAAAAGCAGAAATCCTAACTCAGTTCCATTACATCTCTCTCAGAGATGTAATGGAGGCTGAAACCTTACCTGTCCCCTAGCTTATCTGGCACCACCACCCAAGCCAATGTACATTAGGTATCAGGCACTAATATGGAAGCACAAGAAATGGAGGAGTGTTGTGGATCCTTCAAACTCCAGCAACCACACTCCTCCTCTTGGGATCAGCCTAGATGATTGCCTTTCTTCACCAGCTATGCACATGCCCTGACACTGTCTGCTCTGCCATCATGGAAATTCAGTCTTGGCTTCGCCTGCTTTGCCTCAGGTTTTTGGCAGCCACACAAACGTGCAAGTTTCTCTCAGATTTGCCTAAATCAAGAGAGGTTTGAGGGTGTGTTTAGAGAGCAGAGCTGAGAGTTACCGAGTGTGGCACATTAAGGTCTGTTAGCCCCTGGAGCCCCTCTGGTACCTTCAACCAAAGCCCTCCCTTATGTGGTGTGTCCCTCACACAGCACACCTGTTGATTTATAAGTGGGAATATGGTAATTTGCATTTAGCTCTGTGGACCTATGCATGTGGTGAAGCTTCCAAGAAACACTGACAGGATCAAGCTGAGTGAGATGACCAAGCTCCTCAGTGTGTCCTGGCATCCTGAGAGAAAATTGCAGGGGACTTTCCTTCAGAGAAGCATTTTACTAAAACCGTGCAGAGAATGCAACATACATCCCTCCTCATCTGTGCACTGAATGGAGGGAGCTGTGGGTCCTCCCATTTCCTTGGTAGGAAGCAGCAGTGTGTGGGTCAGTCTGTATCATGGATATGTGCACATGTATTTATTTATGTATTTATTATCACTAGTCCAAATTTGACCTTCAAGAAATTCAGCTGACCCTATGTCTTCTGCCTGGCAGCATGTGAATGACCTGTGTGTCTGGGGAGCTGGGTCGTTGCCGAGGCACTGAGGGTTTTCCATCTGCAAGAGGTGGTGTTCTCACCACACCTCTGCCTCTACACAGTCACAGTCCTCGCTTCCTCTTCCAACGTGGGCAAGGAGATCCAGAGGGAGACAAAATGATTGTGTTCTCAACACCATTTAGGTGAGGAATGCTGCGGACAGGTATTTAGTGGGGTTTTCTGGAGCATTTCTTCAAAGTTCATTCCTGCACCCACCCAAAAGCAAGTGTCAGGGCTCTGGGACACTCGTGGGCCATAACAGCACTGACCAGCCCCACCAGGACCCTCCCCAGGCACCCTGAGGCTCCTTGCAGTCCAGCCCTAAGCACCTGGTACCCACCTGAACTGCACTCCTCTGCCTCCTGGCTGGACCTGCTGTAAGCCCAGGTTGCAAACACATGAGAAAAACAATAGAGCTGGGGAGACAGAGATGCTTGCAAGCTGTAGGGTGACCCTGCCAGAGCTTTTTGGGGCAAGGGACACCCCAAGCATCACCTCTCTGCCCTGGTACTTTGCAGAGGGCAGAGTTCTGGTCTCCCATTGCTCCTGCTGCCATACTCTTCATTTCTAAGGGCAGCATCTCCCGATCACCCTTGTCCCGGGTCTGCTTCCCTGACTTAAGTGTTGGACACAACATAACAAAAGCATTTATGATCAAATCTCTTCCTTTGGGATAGATCTAATGTGGTTTTTGGTTCCCATTAACATCATTCATGCACTTGCTAAGATTAAAAGACAACGTCATGTGCTCCTTTGCCTCTCTATCAAGACAGCTTTAGGTCTTACTATCTTAGGGACTTGGAAGTAATATAAAATCTGCTTGGCAAAAGACCGGGCTTGCTATCTGGTTTGAGTGGGAAGGAGAAAGGTTTCACACTGGGGGGGTTCCATCTTCCCAGCTGGCCTCTAAATCTAAGCATGCAAATCCCTCATTTGTCTGGGCAGACCACATCTTTTAAAAGCTTTGGGGGTTTTCTTTAATTGGTTTAAGAGCTTGGCTAATGCATAAAGTGCAGTGCAAACCAGCTCTGTGTTACATGAGTCTGGGTTATCTCACCACTCTTTCCACAGCCTGAAATGAAAGAAAATAACACAGCCAGTTACAGGCTCCAGCTACATGCTTTGCAGGTTTACATGCCTGAGAGCAGCTTGGGATCTATCTATATACTTTAAAGGGCTGTTGTTTAGATTTGTGTTTTGCAACAGATATAAAGCAGAAACCATTCTGAAGACGTCTCTGCTAGGAAGATTTTTTTCTTGCCTATTATTAGCACTCTGCTTTTGCAGCAAGCGCTCATGAGCCAATATGCAGTTTTAAAGGACTTCAAAGTGTCATTGGGAACCAAGTGATATGTGTGTTAAAAAGGGTTTAATGGAGCTGCAGTCGCTGTAGCACAGTGTCTTTTTATAGCAAGTTTTTACAGCATTAAGAAAAACATTCTGCAGATTTCAGTAGGATTGGCATATGGATAAGGTACTTTGCACTATGATTTTTGTTTATCTGCTATTTAAAAAAAAAAAAAAAAGAAAACCAACATTGCTAGCTATAGGGAGAATGATAAGCAGGAAGAGTTCTGCAAAATTCAGGCAACAGCTATTACGTCTATTTTGGGTTTAATTATTTTTTTTAATAGACAAGCATATATTTTAAAGCCATTAGCTTGGCTTAGAGAATGGAGATATGGAGTGATTTGTATTCACATTGAAGATTTTAAAGTTGTCTTTTTTTTTTCTGGAGCCCCTCGATTATAGTAACATTAGTACAAGGCAAATCCTGCTTGTCAAAGTTGAGGCAAACTTTCTGGGACTGTCTTGAAAAAGTCATAGGTCAGGCTCCCAAGGAAAGAAGTGGTTTGCAAAAACCGCATTAAATACGTAAGCAGATCTGATCCCTGTGTGATCATGTTGATCTGCAGGAATTGGCAGGGAATCAGTGATTTTAATAGATCCTCTAGTTCTCCTTTTACGACATCATTTATACGTCTTCTTTAATTATTCTTTAATTATTCCTGGGATGCATACAGATGAGACAGGCTCCTCATTGTCCTTTAGCAATCCATGTCAACAGCCTGCCCATTTCTGAAAGAGCCAGGCGAGGAGTGGAAAGGAAAGACAGGTACCCGTGGCCCACGGGAAGGTGTAAGAGACTTGCCCAGGGTTATAAAAAGAGACACAAGAGTGTCTGGGATGTAGCTGCTTGGACTGGTCCTACCTCTGAAGCGCCTTCATTTAAACGTTTTACTCTCTGCTTTTGCTTCAGGCTGGGAAACAACTGGTTTCTGCCTTATCTGAGGAACTGAGGAAAAAAAGGGAGTCAGTGAAACCTTGAGTTGTGACTGCCAAAGAAAGAACAGCTCGGGATTTCTCAAGCCTCACAGGCGGCTGGAGGCTGCAAGTGACTGTGCTCCAAGTCGATGAGAACAGGGGTTCATCCCCCGGTGCTGCCCTTACACTGTCAGCCGTCTCCCATCCCCACGGCTCCATCCCAGCAAAACCAGAGCCCTGGCAAACCCCCAGCACGGCAGCTCTGTCCCTCCTGCCCCTGAGGCTCCGGCTCGAGCAGCCTCTCCTTTTTCACACAGGAAACCCTGGTACAAAACCTTACAGAAGCAGCTGGAGGGAGATTTTTTTTCTTGTCTGCGGAGGAGGGCAGAGGAGCGACAGCGCGAGGGGGAAGGGTTTGTGGAGTCGGTTTCTTTTTGTTTTTTTTTTTTTTCTTTTTGCAACACTAGTTGTTCAGGGGAGTGTCTTGCGTTATTAACGCTGAGCGGCTCCGGCAACTACTGCGGTTCAAGGTCGTTACTCATCCCCTGCTACTGCGGAGACACGGGAGCGCTGAGCCAGAGCTGTTCATCTGACCCTCTTGGTCCTCCCAGGCCAGCAGGTTGGGAAGAGCTCCACATGGGGCAGCGGGGACGTGGAGGGGTGTGGAGAGCACGCCTGGCCCCCAGGGGCATCCTCCCGGTCTGGCCATGGGTGCGGGGGTGCGTGGGACCTGCGGGGGTGGCAGGGCCTGACAGGGGTGAGGAGTGTGCAGAGCAGGGGTTGGGAGAGCACCCGAGATGTGTGAGTGCGGGATCATCCGTGCGCCCTGTGAGAGGGCAGGCACTGTGACATCTGTGTCCCCGCCTGGGAATGTGTCCCTTACAGCTGCACGGGCATGCAAGTCTCCTTTCACCTCAAGCTGCAGAAATGTAGGATGCTCTCTGAGCGTGTCCATGTGCACCCTTCCTGCCTGATTTCTTCCTTTTTTCCTTCCTTAGGATGAAAGGGCCTAGGCAAACATCCCTTAATTTATTCTGCATCCTCTGGCTGTTGCTTCTGCTGAAGGCTGCCTCTTCCTCCCCTCTACCCCATGAAAATGACCCACCACCTGCTTTGTTTCCCATTGGGCTGTACAAGGGACAGACCTGTGTTGGTATGTATCCAGGTTTTGTTTGCCTGCTGGACTCCATTGGCAAGCTGAGAATTGCTAGGCATGTCATAAATTGCTCCTTTATCTGTTTCAACAGCTGTACTGCAAAATACTTGTAGTCTTTGGTGAAACAGTCACTGAAGATTTTGCAAGGCCATCATGAGGTCTGGAGTTATTTTATGATTTTGTTTTTGACTGGCTGCTTCCCGAAGTTCATATTTTCACTCTGCGGGGAAGGGCATCTGAAAAGCTGGGTTTAATGTCTGTAGGTCTGGGAGGTAGAAACAGGACGTTTATGAGATCCTTGTATTTGTTAGGGCTCATGATGCATTTTGCTTAACTGAAGGAAGGTTGCCCAAGGTCTCCTTGTTGACTTCATTGCCTGGGAAACTTTTCTTAAGAGTGGTTGGTCCATGCTTGGGCAAGAGAGCTTTGTGGTCTGGATGGTCATCTCTGAATAGCCAAGTTACAAAGGCTGTTTCCTCACATTTCCTTTCCTTTTTATGAGTGGATGCATCTGCATGACCTATAGTAAAGTGGGGCAAGCTGGCATCCCCCTCTCATGTGACTTTGGTGACTGTGGGGATCTCCACAGAACCTATAGCTGGCATATCCTCAGCTGGCTAAGTGAATCCCAAAGCAAGACCAGTAACACCAGAATCAGTTTAAACTGTGGATATCTGCACCAGAAATGCCCTTGGCATGAGACTCTGTGTACCTAGAGAGATGTGGGAGCTTGTATCTTTTATGTGTGCAAGTGTGAAATGGTGGATGTGTCTTATGCATTACAGTCAAATGCTTTATATTGTCTTTGCTTGGACTCACTGATCTTAGAGGACTTTTCCAGTCTAAATAATTCTATGACTTTTATGGTTTCCCAAGGCACTGTACTGTAAACATAAACCGTGTCACAGCTCTCCATCTGTCAGAAGGAAATCATTCTTTTCACTGTGGCTCAACGAATACAATTAGAAATAATAATCCTAAGCTTGACAAGAGCAGGTTTTTGCCTTGCTTCTGAGCCATCCACAGTGTCCCTGGAAGTTTTGATGCCAGCGAGGCAGGGTGAACTGAAAGCAGAGCGAAGTCAGGGTGGTGATCTTTGTGCAGCCCCTGACACAGTTCAGCCACGTGAGAACGTGACAAGAAGTGGTGAAAAGCAGAAATGGCTGTCAGGGACTGGCCTTGTTTGGATTGGCAGCAGTGACTGAGCAGCTGCCAGAGCGAGGGGGAAGTGGTGTTGTTTAATGATGAGATCTTTAGGCAGCTAGGGTTTAGTGGCACAGGAAAGGCAGCGATCATCTGTGGGATGTTTGCACTGGTGTTTTTTAGATGTCCAGTGTGAGCATTGTCTGCCCTTTCCATTCTGTTGACCCATCAAAGTTCTAAATTCCTAAAGTGACTGCATATTGCATTGAAGTTGCCTTACACGAGGTAACTTGTCCTTTTGTTCCCTCCTAAAGGGATGAGAACTGTGTCAGCCCCGTTGCCAGGACCACTGAACATCTCCCCAGCATGTTTGTTCAGTGAGAAGACATGAAAAACACTATCTCCCACACCAGTTTCTCTCTCTGAGGTGTCCCTTCAGCAAAAAACATCCTTGTGAGCTCGACTCAGGACCAAAACAGACTGTGCCCACCTCTGTAAACCTCAAGATAAAAATGAAGTGTGATGAATGTTAAAAGTGCATGGGCCAGGCCTGGCAGGAAGGTGTGCTGGCTGCTAGCCCAGATGGCTGCCACTAGGTTTTCACTGGTTAGCTGCTCTCTCAACTCACTCTTGAAACCACTGACAACTCTTGAAAACACTGTGTCCCTTCATTATCTCAGGCAGGAAAGGGAAAGCACAGAGGAACAGATAGTTGCACTTGCCATGGCTTGGAGCAGGGGTAACATTAGTTCTTGCACCTGATTTTGTGATTAGCCCTCTTAGGAGCAGAAATTAAGCCAAAATCAGTTTGTGATTTCCTTCCAATAGCTCAATCCCAGAGCCATGTAGCTTAGTTTACCATCTAATGGTAAGGTAATGGGAAAGAACCATAAGAACTTCCTCTGTGTCTTCTTGGCCTTACAGATCAAGGCAGAATTTTTCATAGAATCAGGGAGAGTCATAAAATGCTTTGGGTTGGAAAGGACCTTAGAGATCATATAGTTCCAGCCCACCTGCCATGGACAGGGAACGTTCTTCTAGACCAGGTTGCTCAAAGCACACCCAGACTGGCCTTGAACAGTGCTGGGTGTGGGGCATCCTGTTCCAGTGCCTTCTCACACTCACAGTGAAGAATCTCTTCCTAATAGCTAATCTAATTTTTAATGTGAGAAATGCCTGCTGTCAAATGTATAGGAGATTTCATTGAAGGAATTGAGTTTTTCATGCAAGTTAAATGCGTGGTCTGATGTCTAACCTTTCAAAGTTATCTGCCTCTCTTTTCTGAGGGAATGAGGTGACTTCACATTGAATGGTCATTTCTGATCACTCCTGTGTACTACCTGCATGATTGAGATCACTATGTTAGTAGCCAAAGCCTGTCAGAAGTTCAATGCTCTTTCAGTAACAAAACTAAGAAAATATTTCCCATTAATCCTGTTCACTGAAAGTATCACACTTCTTGAAGAACTATGTAGAAGTAATACAACAGGAGAGCAGAGTGTGACTTTGGTACCTCCATTAAATGTGGTACAATTTGGTTGCTTCCTCCTTCTGTTCTCCTTGCTGGCAGCATTCTGTAGGCACCACCACCTGCCCCAGTATATTCTGGTCATACTGGACAAGGAACTGGATGCTTCAAGGGGCTTTCCTGCCCTTAGCAGATCCTGGGAAATGTCTTTTGGGTAGACACCTGTGTGCTGATATAGAATAGGGCTGGAGGAGAGGAGGGTATGCCCCTGGTGAGGTGCCACAGCAGACTGAAAAACTCAGACAACTCATAGGGAAAGGCTAGTCAAAACACATCTACTTTCTGATAGTTACTTGACTAAAAAGGTGACTCTTTTACAGCAAGCCTGTGTTAGAAAACATTTAGACAGAAGTTTAAATCAGCCTCAGTAACTGTAGAAAAAGTAATGTAATTTTTTCTTCATTTTCTTGAAAAATGTGCCTGCTTCGTTCAGGGAAAGTCTTTTCATAATTGGCTTGGTGTGCAAATAAAGTAACTAGAGTGTGCCCACCTAAAAAGGGGTTCAATACTACTGCCTTTTAGAGTTACAGCAAAGAGGGGAAAAGGACTCAATAATAATCATTCAGATCACAGGATTATGTGCAGTATAGCTAAATAGTTCCTAACCCTCTAACATAACTGGTCTACAGCAGTTTCTAAGCCCAACCAGATAAATGATCTTTTTTTGGCCATGTCACAAGAAAAACTTTCCCAACATCTGACAGTCTCTTCTCCGTCAGTGTTTCCTGTCTCCCCAGGCTGGAAAAATGCCACCCTTTTTGCATTCTGTGAAATCATCTCAGGCCCTTCCTCTGGGCCTTTTGCAGGCTTTGCATGTGATGTATTCTTCTGGTTTTAACTTATGGTAGATAATCTGGCTTTTGTAAGTTTTCCCATAGAAATAGAATCATAGAATCATATAATATGTTGAGTTGGAAGGGACTGCAAAAGCCCATGAAGCTGTTTTTCTTCTTGTTATGTTCTCTAGCAAAGTTGACTTCATCCAGAGGTATCTGACACACCTTCAGGAGAGGCAAAAGCTGCCCTGGAAGATGCAGAAAGTGGGGAGACACTGAAAGACAGAAGGGAACCCCTATATTCATCTCTCTGCAACATAGTGAAGAAAATATTTGGGGAATGGTAGATTACTTAGTTAAACATAAATTTCTAGAAAAATACTGGAATAGTTAGTAAAACATTTTAAAAACACCTTTCAAAGAATAATGCCAGATTAATCTAATTTTCATTGCCAATGGATTAGGGCATGTAGACACAGAAGAAGTAGTGGCTGTTATAGCTGGACTTTAGTAAGGCTTTTGGCACTACCTCAGCACTAATCTTATGGCTGAGAGACATATGACATTGATAAAGCTTCTACAGGGCAGAACAAAACTGGTGGGTAGCCTTGTTCAGAGAGTAATTACAAGTGGCTCACTCCCTAAGCAAAAGGATGTACAAAATTATGTCTTTCTTGGACTTCTCTTTTGAACATACTATCATTCCATTTTTTCATTAACCAGGATAATGAAATTTGTACTATTAAGTTAGCAGCTCATGTAAAGCTGAAATTGATTGCAAGTACAATGAAGGGCAGAATTAAATTCAACACAATCTTGACAGCCTGGAGTACATGCACCTGAAAAGGCAATTTCAATATGGGAATGTTGAAGGCACGTCAGCAGAAATAGTCAATGACACATGTAGCAGGTGAGGCACGACTGGCTGGGTACCATCCCTAGGGAAGATCATCTGGGCTCGTGGTGGCACCATGGTGGTGTGCTGTCATGAAACGTGCACACACAGCACACACCAGGATGTGTGAGCAGAAGTTAGCTTGCAAGACATGTGAAGTAACCTGTTACCCTTCTCAGCACTGACAAAGCCTCAGAGGGATTTCTGCCTTCCCTTTTGGGGCTCTGCGTCAAGAATGTTGCAGTGTGACAGGAGGGTTCAGAGAAAAACAAGCATAAGCTATAAAGAAAGAGTGAATAAATTAGAGTTAATTAGTCTAGAGAAGAAAAACTTGAGAAAAGACATATCTGTACTTGAAAACCCGAAAGGGGTGATCCGTCCTCAAGTTTCATAACAGCTATGGCAGGAAATAACAGAAATGGGTGCCAGTGGGGACATTCAGGTTAGGAAGAAGATCTGCTAATGGCAGTGGTAAGTGAGCACAGTCATCAGTTCCTGAGAAATCTGTTCAAGACCTCATTAGAGTTCTTTACCAATTGTATTTACTGTGTCCCTTCGGAATGGCCTGGGTGGCACAGATCAACTGCTAGGGCAGAGGTTGTGTAAGAGGACTTTTTCTGGGCCGGTCTTTCAGGGGTTTGGTGCTGTGACTGCAAGACCCATTTGCAAATAGCAGCATTTATTTATTTTCTCCCTGGCAGCCGGCTGCCCTGCTCTATTGGCGATTAACTTTGGTTGCCCTTTTGGAAACGAGTCGATTAGTCAGGGAGAGCTCAATACAGCCAGACAGCAACATTTTCCGTCTTCTTTGTTAGAGAACAGAGATCTCGTGGGTCAGCAGTCAGGGAAGCAAATTTCCTCATCTTTGTGCTCAATATAATGCCATTCTCAGCAACCTTTGCAGGTCACCACTTCCATTCAGCCAGCAACACGTAATTCCTACCGTATGAAGAAGCATGTTTTTGAAACATATTTTCAGCTCTGATTACATTAAAGAATGGATGTTTCTGAGCTACCAGCAGCGTAAAATGCTGACCTCTACCTGTGTTGACTTGTGTGGTAGTCATTGTCCTCCCCAGTTTGCCTCTGCCTGGCTGTGTGTGAGTGCAGGGATGAAATATGTCCCATGGAGTGGCAGCAGGACTGGTGGCATTTGGAGTTCCTGATAACTTCACACAATGGAACACGCCAAATGGAGCTGGAGGCTTTTAGCAACTGTGCTCAGACAAAGTGGCTGTGCACATATTGTCTGGGGAGGCACCATGACAGAACGTATAATTTACAGCTCAATGAGTTCTGTAAAAAGGCCATGCTCAATATCTGTGTAGCACCACAATGTATTTTACTGTGAAAGGCTGGGAATCGACTTTGATTACAGCTAAACCAGTGACAAGCCACAACACCTCCGTTCAGTTTACCAACATTGCTCTGTTCACTCAGCAGCAAAATTTGGCCTGGTGATCAGCAATAAATACTAAGTTTGACAATAACAATTTTTCCTGTGATTATACTTTAGATAGAGAGAAACACAGGCATGGTGTAGTACAGTAGAGATACTGAAGCAGCTATTCAGCAACTCATGGTAAAAATTTCAGCAATTGATGGTAAAAATTTCATTTCCAAAATCCTCCCAAGTCTTACTGAAAGTTTATGACTGTAAAATATGACTATATCTGTTGATCACAATAAAAAGGTGTGCTGAGCATACCAACACATCTACATCTATGTGTGTGTAAATACACAGTCACGTCTGTGTGCATTTGTAGATATAGGTAGTCATGTACATTTTACATTACTGATGCTTGCCTTCAGCATGATTTTTCTTTAATAATCTTATTGATTGATTGATTGTCTATTTGGATGCTGATTGTCATGTGTGTTCCTCTCGTTCTTGTTCATATGTTAATCCTATACAGAATTTCTGCTTATGTTTAAGGCAATCACTTTTACTGGTTTTAGCAACCGTATATCTGAAACAAGTTTCATGAAGTCAGAGTCCTAAAATGAAGAATGAATTTACCCACAAGTGATTGGTTACCCACTTACATTAACTTCCCCTGCCAGCATTCAGTCTTCAGTAAATTTTCAATCGCTTTTCCTAATTTGGAAAAGAAAAATATGTTAATGGCACACATACATGGTTTTTTTTTTTTTTTTCTATTAATTAATACAGAAAACATTTCTATCGGAAATGCCTGGGGTTATAGATTTTTAAAATAGGGGTCTTTAAAGTTTAATGTAGGAAACACTAGGGATACATTTGGCTGGCAGGTATGGTACTAGAGTCTTCCACTAGATGGAAACTGAATTTTCTGTATTGTCATAGCTCTATCAGAGTCCTCATTGGATGTGTTAACAAAACAGTAATGAATGAATAGAGCTCTAAATTTAGGGGGCCTCAGGAGGCTCAATGCTATCGCATGAGCAACAGAAATGATAACTGGTATTCCAGGGTTTGCTGGTTTCCTTAAATTCTGATTTTATTACAAATGCACTCAAAATACTGCTATATTCCTATTAACATTTTAAAAATATCTTTAATCAATATACATGTAATTTAATGTCCTGTGACAGGTTTGTGAATAGTGGATCATTTGGTATTTCCAGGATATTTTACAACACTTAGAAAACTATGGGTGAAAGGGTCTTGTGTATTTGAATATGGACACCTATAATTATATTCCATCGCTTCCGTATCTCTATAAAATACATTAGCACTGTAAATGGAATAGGAAGCAAAGTCTGAGTTAAAAGACTTTATCACTCAGCTCCACTTCCAAATTACCTTTCAAAGCAACAAGTCCTCTGGCTGTATGTAGGAAGATAACTGTCCTAACTTTGCATATACAGTTTTGTCATTTGAGCTGAATATTTCCATGCTGAACTGAAATCCTGAGTTATAAAGGACTGTTCTTTGAAAGTATCAGCTCAGTGCTGAGAAGCAGTGCAAGAAGGCAAAATGGGAATGGGGAACTATTAGGAAAGGAATATATAGTGAGTAGATGTTGGAACAGATTGCCCAGAAAAGCTGTGGATGCCACATCCCTGACAGTGTTTGAGCAGCCTGGTCTAGTGGAAGGTGTCCCTGCCCATGGCAGGGAGTTGGAACTAGATGATTTTTAAGGTCCCTTCCAACCCAAACCGTTCTGTAATTCTATGAAAAAGAAAACATTCCTGTATTGTAACTTTCCATAACCATGGTCTGCCTGCACCTAGAATACCCTCATGGATGTCCTCATCTCAGAGGAGAAAACCTTATTTCCTATTAGCTCCCCATGTAAACGCTCCTATTTCAAACAGAATGTCTTGTTCCAGGGGGTGAACTGGAACTGTATTAGATGAATTTGGAGAGAGATGTTTTTGTGCCAGAACTGCAGCATCTGCATGAGGAGTAACAATATTGTCTTTTATAGACAGACTCTTGAGTCTCCTCACCTGCAGGCTTCGAGAGATGCCTTGGAGCTTAAGATCATCTATGAATAGAAGTGAAGACTATGTTTTTTGAAAGCCTTCATCTTCTACATAACCCAGGAATGTGATAGATGGGTTCATTTATACAGAGGCTTGCTTCTGCACACAGATTTTTGAGGCAGAGATTTGCTGCTTCACCAAGAAAGGCTCCAGCTCCCACTCCACCAGGAGCAAGCAGGGTGGCTACAGCCTGGCTGGCAGGGTTTGCAGAGAGCTATTTGTGTCCAAGGCCACTTTTTTGGATTTATTTCCTCCTTGTGCTCTGTGGGTACATTTAATTTATAGCTGAGGAACAGAGATGTGGCTGGAGGGGTGAGAAAGAACTCCCAACACCCAAAACGTGAACAAAGGATGGCAAAGGAGGATGTGTCAGGTGCCACCGACCCAATTTAACAGAGTTTTACTCTGACAAATATACCTACAAATCTGAAACTTAGAGAGGCAGCTTTCACTATCCAGACACTTCTTGACATCCCCAGGTATAATTCTAATTATAAGGCCTTTCAAACTTGTGCAGCAGAAGTGGATTAAGTTAAATAGTCTGCTCAAACTGCCAGAGGCTTCATGGCTAAGAAATGAATTCTTCTAACTCTGATTTTATTATTGGGGTATGATTTTTTTTTCCCTGAGCTTATTGGAAATGTCATTATATTATTGCACACTACTTTCAAATACATGGAGAGAAGTACTTCCTGACATGTGAGTTTTACCTGGATGCTGCTGAGCAAAATGGTTGTGGTCTTGTCTTATCTCTTCAGAAATTAATAGCACAAACTATCGCTAAAGGAGACATTTTATTAATACCAGAGTCTAGTTTCTAATGGCTGATAGATATTATAATGCCAAAGAACTTCTTCCAGAGAAAACATTCTTCAGCCTGTCAAGGTATCGAAACCTATTATTGAAGTGAGCAGAGTCAATTTATTGAAACTTGTTTCTAAAGAAAATCATGTGCAACTATAAAAAAATTTAGAGGTTTTTTTAAAGATGAAGCCTACTTACATTGGCTTGTACGTGCCCAGCTCATGATGAGAAATAAATCACAACTAAATATCAAGTAAATTAAATGCAAGTGATAGCTGCTAATGCCTGGGCAGATCTGAACGTGCTTTTCTACTGATGCCAGAGTACTAAAAAGTTTATATTCTTGCACATATCATAAGTAATTAAAACAGTGAGATTTTTACAGTCAAAGACATCTGATTTCCTCTGCTCTTTTTACCTAATTATTTTCTGGTTTTAGCCAGGAGAATTAAGACCCATTAAAGGCTAGGATAACTGGTTACCACTTCTTTTCCTACCACTAGATCCAGAGAAAAATTATATATTTGACTAGAAAGACAGCAATTTTGTAGTAGGAGGAGTCTGAGTTAACTTGAATTTATAGACACTAACCTCTTGTAGTTTTACCTATAGCCCAACACCAGAGATAGGTTCTCCTAAAGGATAAATCTGAATTATGGGAGGGGGCATGTTTTATATTAAAAAAAAAAAAAATAGGGAGTCTAGGTGGGATAGGCTCCCTGGACTGTAGTGACCCTTAGACATTCCTTCTGCCTCTTCACAGGGTTAAACATTTTGCCCTGATTTACAGTCTCCAGCCCAAAAGCTGCTCCTGGTGACCTCAGTCTAAATGAAAGGCTTTGGCACAGCCCATGGCAGGGTGATAAGAGGTGCTAGCAGACCACAGGGAGTAAAGAGAGGTGGGCCAGGGGCAGCTGATAAAGGACCTGGTAGATGGGGAGAACAGAGAGCAGATCAGCTGATGGCTCACATTGGTGGCATGTGTTCTTGGGGAGCACTTTTCTCACCAGAGAGCAGGAAGAATCCCCAAATTACCATCCAGAGACTTCAGCCACAGTGCCTGTGGTTGCCCCAGCTGGAACTGCAGACCCTTTTGAAAATCAGTCAAGACTTTCTTTACCAGTTTGTCCCATAAATCATACCATTTTGTCTGGCATAAATGCATTTGAGGGGGTGAGCATTTGAATAGTCAAGGTGTGGCCTGTGGGTGCCCGAAGTGGGGAGGATGTAAGAGCATGAACAGAAACATCCTGTCTGTGATCCTGAAGACAAGTTTATGAGAGCAAACATTTTTAAATTCAGATCTGTGGGTTTTCCCCACGTAGTCAGGCTATTATTATTGTTATTTATATTCATACAGCATCTAGTAGCCTGAGGTACTGGATTAAGTATTGCAAAAACTCAGCAATGGCTCCATTAAGTCTCATGTGAAGCAGATCTTCCTTTGGGCCTGGTTCAATAGACACAAAGGTGTCTATCTGGACTTAATCAACATGAAAAATTTTCATTTAATTGCTGGGAGACTGCTCCTTGAGCAGTGTTACCCACATGATTGTGATTAACAATTCTATTTGGCAGAGCTGAACCCAAAATAGCTTTTTTGTTTCTCACTCCCTCTGTGGTACTTTGACAAACATGAGAGAGAAACTGACATCTTCAGTGGAGATGTCTTCTTGTATAACAGAGAAAACGGAAGCACTAAGGGTATTTTTATCCTCAGTCCAAGTTTTTGAGCTGTTTGCCCATAAGCCCCTTTTCCTGCAGACCCTGGATGCAGGTGCAGGAGCACTGGGTTACAAAGCACAGGCAGAATGAGAGACACTTCTCTCTGTTGCAGTAGGTGAGACTGTCAGCTCCAACTTAACAGTTCTGTGATTCTGCAGGTTCCTTAAGATCATGGTGCAAAAGAAGGAGAAGTAAAACAACAAGAGCTGTGCATTTGGAAAATACCAAAGGGCCAGCTCCTTCCTGTCTTTCTTCTTGGACTCCTTTTTTTCTTTCTGGCTTCTAGACAACAAGGTTGTTAGATGAACGTCTGCCCATGGTATGAGCAGAAAAGAAGGCACAGATCGAACGTGTGGTTTTGTGGTTAAGTCATCATTTAGGTAATTTAATTTTTCTGAGCCTCCAACCTCATAAATAAAACAGATATAGAAGTCAGGGGAAGAGTAGTTCTTGTTGCCTGTAGGTTTCACATGTGTGTTAATAATACAGCCCTATGAGAACTAAGTTATGTAATGCCTTTTAGCTGTGTCACAGTGTGTTTTGAGGATGTGCACTGCATGTCAGTGCTAAAGGATGGAGTTAGTCCAGCATGGCTATGCCCACAGTACCCCAGCATGGGGCTAAGGTCTGTTTTCTGTCTCTGACTCCAGTGCAGGGCATGGTTTCCACCCAGACAGCTGAAATCTCTTGGACTCCTCACTTCCCCTCTTCCCCTCCCATCACTATCAACTGGGTGTCCTCATCCAGATGTGCTCTGGGGACTGGTCCTTAGCACAGGAATCTTAGCACAGCAGCATCTGGGCACCGGGTAGAACAAGTGGTAATGGTTTTAAACTAGAACAGGCTTGGTTTAGATTAGGTATAAAGAAGTTTTTTGCAGTGGGGGTGGTAAAATTCTGACACAGGTTGCCCAGAGAGGTGATAGATACCCCCTCCCTGGAAATATTCAAGGTCAGATTGGATGGGGCTCTGAGCCACCTGATCTTGTTGAAGATGTTCCTGCTCGTTGCAGAGAAGTTTGGACTAGAACTTTCAAGGTCCCTTCTAACCCAAACCATTCTGTAGTTCCAAGATAAGGCTGTGCTAAGGCACCTGCTAGTGGTTAAATCTAGTCCAGATAGCCCTGGTCTGTTCTTCCAGCAAAGTCCTGAGCATACTCTACCCTTCATCTTGCATGTCCCCTTTACTTTTAGGTCTTTATTATTCTGCTCTTTCTTTAGGAGCTGTTGTGTTTTTAAGGAGCTGTTAATTCCTTGGGTTATCTAGCCTTTGGCTATTGGGGGCGGGGGGGGGAGGAGACAGGGGAAGAGGGAAGAAAGAATATCTTGCTTCAGGTTTTTTTGCTTGGTTGTATCTGTCTCCATTTATTCTCCTATTCTTTTAGGCTGACTGGAGGTAATGGGTCTTAGCATACTTTATAAATCATTCTGCAGAAGATCTTGAGTGAGCATTTTATTTAATAAGTATGGAGAAGTGGGCTTTTATCTCTGCAAAAGAGGTGACAAGTTCGCTCTAATTTCCACTGGATTACTGTAATTGGGAGTAGCAGAAGTAATAGAAGACTCAAAATATTGGTCTTACAGCAAGTTCCAATTGTACTACCTCCTCTTTTATTTGTTACTTGATCCACAGAAGCATCAAAGTTATTTATGTTGAAAAACAGCACTTTGGTTTAATAGCACATAGGTGTTTGGAAGGAATTTGAAAGCGCTATTTGAAGAGTTGTGCCAGTCTGAAAACCTGAACGTTGGAAAAAGGTGAGTGTGCAGCCACATCAAATTGCTGCAGCTCACCTCTGTGTCTAGAGTGTGTCAGAGCAAGTCTGAGAGCTTAGATTTCTTGCAGAGGAGAGGAAACAGGGTTCAGCTGCAGGTATTTCAAAGAGAAATCTTTATTCAGGCTGCTGGAAACTGGCATCCTGGCTCCTTGTCTGCTGTCTGCCTGTGTTACCTGAGTCTTACACAGGCTCTGGGTCTGGGCAGAGACCTCACTTTGGCTGCCAGGTCTGACTACAGTGGGCAGACTCTGCACCACCAAAGCTGTCTTCCTCATAAAATGGTGAAGCCACTGCAGAGAAAGCACAATGCTGATCTACAGCAACTTAAAACTGACTAGAAATGAATGCTCATCATGTGGCTTTTGAATGACTGTTGTGTGGGGATCACGTTGAACCTATTTAGGCCCCAAAAGAGCAAGAAAAGTGCTGCATATCTCAAGAAATGCTTCACTAGTGTGCAGTTTTGTGAGTCTCAGCCATAGCTAGCCCAAGGAGCAACTAGACTGTAGTCCTGTTCACACCCAGAAGAGTGATGAGAAATAACCAGTTTCATAAGTCATAGGAAGTGGTTTCTTTCCAACCACAGAAGTAGAGCAGAATGAACTCTGAAGACATTTTGGCTTCAGCAAATGTGTGGCCGGACTCAGCAGCCCTCTGTGTGCTGAGCACTGCTGAGCTTCAGAGAAAACTCTGAATAAATGATGCCATAGATGCTTTGTCATGGTCAGCAGATAGGTCTGCAGCATGGTGTCTCTTCTGCAGGCAGCCACAGCCATTTGTTTTCCAGTTTGGGTAGCTCTCCTGTGTGGCTTAGTGGAGAGGTATAAAAGTCCTGTGAAGTACAGATTTGTGCTTTTTTTCTTGTGAGAAATAACGAGAAAGCAGGTAGCCAAGCAGACAATTGGAACAGTAGCTATCCCTCCGACTCCTTTATTTTCAACCTTGAAAGAATGGAGTAATTTTTCCAGGAGCACTGTAGAGTGCTGTGAAAGCTAGGCTGTTCTGTGTGCTTCTGTGGCATCAGCATCCTCTCTGGGATAACTTACAGGGTTTGAATTAAGACACAAATTCACAGATACTTTTTTGTCTTGGACACTTATCTGCCATGGGGCATCTCAAGAAATGAAATGCCCAGAGAAAACTGAAATACTTCTGTGGCACAGTGTGCTTCATCACACTTCACAGAACACTGGATTCACTCTTTTTCTTTGTTTGTTTTTTTGAAGGATGTGTGCTTGTGGTGTCTGTAATTGAACAGCTTGCACAGTGGCACAACAGTACAGTAAAGGCAGCTATGGAGAGACTGTGCAACTACATACCTGGTAAGTACCAAGTCGTGTGCCACATGTTATGTTGGTGCTGCTGTATTTCTCTGTTAATTAAAAATTTGTATGTGAAGGCTGAAAAAACTTTGCCCACTTCCTGTGCAGCATCTCAACTGCATGTACCTGGGATACAGAAAGTTGCTGTTTACAGAAAAGTCAGGGACATGGCTTCCCTTGGTTTCAGAGCTGGGATTTTGTCCCAAAGCTAGAGTGAGTGGGGCTGTGTTAAGCCCCCACACAGGTGAGCACCAACACATGCAGATCCCTTTCCTTTCTTTTTCTTGCCTTTGTCTCTTTGTTAGCTGGTTAAGAATAGATTCACTGTGTGCCCAATTATTCCTCTTTCTTACACCGGTCTTTATAGCAACTGTGAAGCTGAGAATGTTTTCAGCAGATATAGGAAGCTGCTATTGTAAAATTTTAAAATGAGGTTGACAGGTGTAAGATGTGAGCGTTTGGTGTGCTATTGAAATGTAACTGGTGATACGAATTTCAAAAGCAATAGCTATTCCATACGAATATATGTAAGACCCCTTTTTCTGCCTCTTATTTTATCTGCCCAAAGGAGCTTAGCCATCCACATGCACACCCCTAAATAGAGAGCAGTTTGAATGCCAGAACAGCTTTGTGTCTCACAGACCAATCCTATAACTATTTAGGTAACTAGGTCTCACATTCATGATATCTTTTTAACATTGTGAATGTAAAAAGATGGCTTAGGATTCTTCATTAAAAAGTCATCTTTATAGGTCTTCACAAATTTTATCTTTGAGAAACCATCTTGCTCTGTAAACCCTAGTTTTATAGGAGATATGTGTAGAATATTAATTCCCTCTTTTCCAAGGGAGGGTTTCCTGATGCAGAAAGAGGCAGGGAGCTAATTGCTAGGATTCATTCATTGATAGAATGACACTTATCTGATTTCTATTCCATAAGTCATATCCTCAGTGTTTTAAATTACAGGCACACAACCGTGAAGTTACAATTAGCACCACTGATCCTGCTATTAAAATACAATATTCTTTAAATTCTGACGTGCTAGCTCTCTGTTCACAACTCACTCAGTGGACCTTGTTCTGCTGACATGTCAAGATATTTCTTTTTAGCTGCCATTCTTTATACACGTAAAATCCTATTATCCCTTTAGTTGAATCTGTATAATCCAGTTACCTTCTATGAGATGCATGGATAAACCCAATAGAAAATAACTGACCCTGAACTTGAAAGGAGGGAAAAATCCTATAGATTGTCTGGAAGCTAAAGTGTAACCCGATTTATCCTCTCCTGGGAGTTGAACACTGCAGCCCAGCAGGAATCAACAGCTTCTTCTTGCTGCTTGAAACAATAGAAAAGCTTTGGACACTCATAAGGAGCAAACCTACTAAAGCAGGTCATGCATTTCACCTGGAGAAACCATTTCATTACTACATGCGTGCCTACAATGTAATACTTCAACTGCAAGAATACAGCTAAAAATTAATGGCAGCAGACCGAAAAGGGAGTAAGAATTCATGTGGGTTTTTTAAAGCTCCTCCTATAATTCTGATTACAATCAAGTCAGGGTTGGATCAAGCCTTCAGTAAAGTTATATGGTGTTCAAGAACAACAAATGCTTGGGGAAAAGGAGAGAGAAAATTTCAGTACCTGTCAATCCCACTCAATCCCATAGACTGTGTAGAAAAGAGAATCACATCCTCATTTATATGGAAATATTTGCAATGAGTGTGATCCAAGTGACATGGCCAATAAAACTGTTAAAGTAAGACCAGTAATGTTATGAGTGAAGAAGGTTCTTGAGCAGACAGAAAGGCCAGGTCTGGGGGAATGGGCAGAATTTACAGTGTAAGAGATGTTAGATTATAAATGTGTGTTTACCTGGATACTGACTGTCTGGTTGATGAAACGGAGGTGTCTGATAACCTGGAATGTGCTTTGAGACCATCTGCCTCCAGCACTGCCTCTGAGTCATGCTCTGCTTCTGTGTTGGCCCCTCGTGTGTAAACATCTTAGAGCTCAAGTGCAAATGGCAACATGATAATAACATCTTTCTTGCAAATGTTTATCCTCTGGGATTCAGCCACAATTTGTGTTTCTAGGATTATGAAGCTATAGAGGAAAACCTTCCGGATTGTTCTTATGTAAATGTAAGGCAGTTTGGGGGATTTCTTTTGCCTGAAGCAGTGCAAAAAGAACTATATATTTTCTCCAACTTTTCCAGTATTTAGTTTGGTTTAAGCTCTTTTCTTGCCCCTTCACATGCATAGTTATTCATCATCTTTTTCACTCTCTCCACCTTCCTCTCCTTTCTAATTTGCACAGCTTCTTCCTCACAGAGATTTCTCTCTGCAATATCCTCTCCTTGTGTATTTTAGCAGAGCTGGAGATTTGTGGACACACGAATGCAGGCTGGCTCTGAGGGCAAGTCCTGTAAACACTGCCCGTGGCTTTGGTCTGTTTTGTTGGAAGCCAAAACCTGAATGGCATCTAAATCATCCAAGAGGACTCTGTGTGCTCAACAATAATCTAACATCGTTACTATTCTTTTTACCTCTCACCATTGGTTACACCATGGGGTAGTTATGTCAAGTTTCCTGTATGCATGAGGAAACCGAGAAATCAGTGTAAGTAGCAAAACCCCTACATCAGCTCCCCAGAGCTAATGGGCAGCCAAACTCTCTTCTCCTCACAGCCACCAGTACAGGTTGCAGCAGCCAGCTGGCTCCTCCAAGGCCAGAAACGTTGTGGAAACCAGCTGGTTTGGGAAAATTAGGGAGACTGTCTCCTGTGGTGCACCAGAGAGGTGTTGGGGAAGCCAGGCTGCTATAGGGAGCCAGGTGCCCCACTGGCAAACCTCATCAGGGGGTGTTCTAGTCAGCTCTGATACCAAACACAGGGTTATTGATGTCTGCGGTGTCTTTTCTTTTAGGTGAACAAGAATAAAATCTAATTCTAGTCAGGAGACCAATTCTTACTTGCAGATTGCTTCTGAAGAGCCAATAGAGAGGAGTTATGTGGCAAAGGAGGCAAAGAAACAAAACTTGAGGTTCGAGAGAAAATGACAATTCTCAGGAATCTGAGGAGCTGCAAGTTTGTTGACACTGCGCTTGTGTGAACCTGCCTCTTTTGACATTTCACAACATCACCCCCATAGAACAAGGCTGACACCTCCTTTGCATGGTTAACCAGCTCTGTTCTCCTCAGGCCAAGAAACAGGCAGTTTTCCTTCATGGGAACTGTCAGATCAGTGCTACAGTCATGCCCTTCTTGTATTCAAACCCCAATCTCTCTCACAGTGTCTTTGCTTAGGTACAGGGACCACCTTTATTTTACAACAGTACCTTAAAGAAAACACTGATGAACTGTCTTATGAAGGCCATGCTACACCCAGATTAAAGAAAACCACCTGAGCCAGCATCCCCAAAAGGCACACAGCTTCAGATTGTGAAAGAAAGCCAAATGGAAAGCGTCAAATATTTCTTTGAATGCAGTTCCTCCTGCACAATTCCTGCTCTACACAAAACATATTCTCTCAACTCCACAAACCCCCAGAAGCTCCAAGGCAATTCTAACAGTAGCATCAAGCCCAATGTCACTTTTTGCTCTTTGATTTATGTGTTTGTTTTCTTTCTTATTTCAGACCTATTGAGCTGTTTGTTTAAACTGCTTAGAAGATACTGTGACATTAATGATTTCTTTTGTCTTTTCCATGATGCTGCACTCTGAATATTTAACAAATACTAGTTAAACTTTTTATTCTTTACCTGAAGCTAGAGAAGGATTTTAGGCAAGGTTAGAAATTCAGGTTTTCCCATTCTCTGGTGCTACACTGAGGTCATAGATTCACATACCTTCTTCTAAGGTAGATGAGCATTCACCTTAGTTAATGAGCCAACTGCTGCTGTATTTTGATTGCTATAAAACCAGTTTCACCATCCTCAATTACTTAAAAAAATAATTATGTTTTCTAGAAAGACTGCAAGGTTTCTGTTACATACTTGCTGAACTTTATGGATCACACATAGCTGAACTGTAAGTATTGCTGTGTCCTCCTAGATTTTTGCTTAGTTTGTTCTTGACGTGCAGGTGTGCTGTCATACTGAACTGGGGGGATTTCACTCCTAAAATCACATTATTGTTAAAGCAGAGTTGCTTCAGAGTGGTTCTGACTTGGCACAGCTATTCCTGAGTGAATAAACACAGGCTGCCACTGGTAACCATTTTGAGACTCCATTTAAATCTCAGATCAGGAGCTCCTGATGTAATCACCTTTTGAAATTCAGTGTATTTGGCTGAGGAAGGAATTTGAATAACCTGTGTGTTTGAGACAGGCTCTATAGAATCACACTGCTGTTGCTTGGCTCTTGCTTTCTATTCTACCTTTAATCAGGCTTTCTCATTGTCAGCCCTTACATGCTTTCAGCCCTGACCTCAATACACACTCTTGGGGAAGTCTACTATTTAATGTAAGTGATTAAAAAGTAAAATGTAGGTAATTTTATTTCTCTTTGAAAGTTCTTAGTTTAATTAACAGAGCTTTTACTAGACCTTCTTCCTCCCTAGGGCTTTTATTTTTGTTTTTAAAAATAGCCAAGGGACTGCAAAGTGCTTTGAGGACTAAGAACTGCTAGAATCAAACATTTTAATTTAATTCCTGATTAGCCCACAGGTGTGTCCCAAAAAGAAAGAAACAATCCTAGCACTCATGCTTGGTGATTAACAGTTAAGGATCTTTGAAGGATTTCTGGATATTTTGCTGACTTAATCATTGAACATTCATATGTACCAAATTGCGTATGCAAATGCATCAACTTTAACCTTTAAATCTTTGTCAGACTTATGACTGATTAAAAAACTGGAACAATCATAATGTATTTGATTCAGGTGCTGCATACAAAGCACAGTGCTTTTTCATCATCCTGGGATCCAATTTTAAATGCTGAGTAGGATGTTGTGGCAGAAAATCGTTAAAACCCAGCTCTGTACTGAGCAGTGATTATGGGCCACTCTGAAGTGAGCTGAGATTATTGTGTGGTGGTAGGTTAGAGGATCTAACTTCCCATGGAAATACCTTCTCCTTTAAGCACCCAGAAGAACATATTGGTCTTTTTTCATGCACCATTTCCTTCAGCATCAGCAGGGAAATGAATGCCGATGTGGTTTGCCATTCCTTGAAGCTGTGTAAGGAGGACCCAGGACAACCACTTTGTCATCTCTACCCCCCTCCAAAGGTGAGTTGGTTTTCCACTTTTTTTTAAAACTACTGATTGTGTAATGTCTTTTAAGCTGGAACTGAGTGGCTCAGAGGCTTCCACCTCACATGCATTGTCTAGGAAATAAACTTCAACATTATGAGTGTGGACACTTTTAGAAAATGTCTGTTTGGATAAAAAATACATAACACATATTAGCTCTGTGGACCATCCTCAACAGAGTTGTTGGAGCATGAGAGTCACAAGGCCGAATTCTCTTGTACCAGTCTGGATCAGAGAAAAAGAGCAGGGGAAATAAGATCTCTCTTTCTCCAGACTATTGTTATAGGAGTACAATAAGGCCAAACCAGATACTTGGCTGAGGTTCATCTGTACTGCATTACCACGGCATGACAAGTGCTCCCCACATTGCCTGATCTGCTGTGACAGCCTGTGTAGGCACAAGTTACCTGCTGCAAATGCAGAGCTATTAGACTTGGAGTACTCTGCAGTGCAAGAGGTTGAAGCTAATGTGCTTTTGCTGCAGGCTGGAAGCAGGCTTAATTACCAGCACTTCTTTGATGTACACTTACTTGCTACAACACTTGCATGTCCTTGATTGCATGTCCTAGACCTTTTTTATGCTCATACACATACATATCTTCACAGATGTCTAAATGTATGCTGTTTGTTTGGGGGTTCTTTTTGTTGTGGTTTGGGTTTTTTCCCCCAGTTATCAGGCATGTCCAGTCACACTAAAACCTCTGAGTGATTGTGGTTGTTTGGCAGTGTTGAAAAGCAAGCCATTCACATATTTTTTGTAAATCATTTTCCTTACATCTGGGTGAAGAAAGGCACGTTTGATTCCTAAATGTTTCACACAGGGCCTGATCCAACAGCCGTTGAAATCAGTCAGTGTCTTTTTGTGAGCTTTGGTGAGCTGCATTTCATCTCTAAGATGGATTCAGTTCTGTGAATGTTAAGATCTGGAGAAACACTCGCCTTCCAAGAATGTCAGTAACATTTGTTTTACAGCAGGTGTGTGTCCCATATGACTACTATGCTGCATGAAATGCAAACATAGAGATACACGGATGTGCAACCAGGCAGGGGTGAAAGAAGATGAGTGCAAGCTGCAAAGAGGGCCCACACTAACTTGACTCAAGCGTGATGTTGCCCAGAATTCATCAAACAGGTTCCATCAATGAGTTCACATCTTGAACTGAGAGTCACAAGTGTAAGGTGCTTCTTAAAGTGAAAGAAGATGCAGAAAATGAACTGCTCTTAAAGAGAGGGATGGACTCTCCATGGCTGCACTGTGAGCTAACAAATCTGGAGAGAGGGGCTGTTTAAATCAAGGTGACTCCTGTGAAGAAATTAGATGTCGATCAACCAGAAAGGAAAGGTTGCCACTTGGGGGGTTGCTGTCACATCTTTGGTTATTTCTTACCCATCTCCTAGAGCAGGTGTAGGACCAAGGTGGTGACTCCTTCCACCTCCAGCAACAGCTTCAGTAGGTGCACTTTCTGTAAGGAAAACAACTGAACATGATGGGTTTGGGTTTGTTTTTTCAAACAGAATTTAGACTCTTGTTTGCATTGCCTGGAGATTATCCTTACAAGTGAGTGGCTCAAGCAAACCCTCTCCACTTCCAAGTGGTAGCTAAATCCCTTTCTGTAAAGTTGTATTTGTTTCTCATCAGGAATAAGGGAACTTTACCAACAAAACCAGGTTTTTTACACTGACTGTGCCCTTTTTCTTGGCTCTCATGGTGGCCCTGAGACAGTGTGAGGAGATGGGAGGAGAAGAGCAGTGCTTAGAGTTCATGCTCAAGTGGTTGATAAATTGCCCACAGTAACTCTGTGACAAGTCAGACTGAGTAAAGATGAATTATGGGTGAAAAAAATTAATATACAATCAGAGACACAGATGCATAAAATGCAGTTTACCTCACATTTGCTTCTTTCATTTGTAATTTGATTGATCACTTCAGTTTTATGAGCCTGCAAATGTTGGTGCTTTCTCCTGCCGAGTATTTGAACAAGACTTTAATACTAATGACTGTTCTGTTCAACTCTGTTGATTTTCTGGTACTGTGCTTATTCATTTTGACTTTTGGATGCCCATTTTCCCAGAATTAGTATCATATTTGTACTGGCAAAGGGAGTAAAATAACTAGTTGCCTGTCCTTGTAAGGCAGTATAATTTTTGGGTTTTAATTGCCTTTAAGGTGGAATATTTCAACGTGTAGCTGATTTTTGAGTCAATTGTTTATTTTTTTCTGTTTCTGCAGTGTTGTTTTAGTGCAGTTGTGTGTCTTGAGGAAGGAAAGGGGGCCTTGCTTCAGAGGCCTTGCAAACCATCTACTTACGGGAGACACTGCAAGTGTGTAATTGATACATGCATCATACTACATACTTCCCTAGCCTCTGACAAATTAGCCTAAATTAATTTTCTTTTTTGCCAAGCTGCCTGGAGCTGTTTGCACTCTGATTATTCTAGGACACTTTGCTGTAATTAGAATAAAAAATATTATTCCATTGACGTGGAGCTCAATGCTTTCAGTGCAAAGCTGGGGGAGGACAACATCCAACTTGGGCAAGGGTGACTCTGTGGCAGGGCCTCCCTGGGGTCTTGGGCAAGGTGGGCAGCTCTGTTGGTGTCCAGTTTCAGAAGCAGACCTCTGATACTGGTGGGGAAGAGTGGAGGGGGCCTTTGTGACTCCTGGATCACCAGTATGGCTGTGTGACCACCAGTCACTTGTAATGGGGTCCTGGGAGCCCTTCTTGCCACCAGTGGCTGTAGAGGGTCAGGGTTGGAAGTGCAGGTAGATTTCCATGCCTAAGCTTTCCAGCTACATGTTTTTTGCCCAGTGGGAGGTTCTCCTCTATCCTTTTGTATGAAGGTGGCAAGACTGAGGACTCTTTTAAGAGACAAAATAAAATGGTACATCAGAAGTGTAGGCTTACTAGAAGTAGCTGAACACTAGACAGCATCTAAAGCTCTTCTAATATGACTTGTGGTTTAAGTTACATCTGTAATATGCTTTGTGGTTTAAGCTACGTCAACAGCAGATATACTAATATGGGCTGCAACATCCCTTCAAAGTGCTGAGAGTAGTACAGGCATCCAAACTGTCTGGTTTAGGATAACTGGATAACATTTTAGCCAAAGATATTTATCTGCTCATATGGTGGAGTACTTTCTGCACTACGTCATGTAATACAGGGATGTCCCTCTGATAAGCAAAAAGGGCTGAAATAGGGTTAAGGGTTTTAGGCACCACCTACCAAGTTTTCTTTCTGGCCCTGGGAGCAAACAGGTTTGCAGGAGATTATTCTCAGCTTGTCTCTAGATAGTTTTAAGCCAGCTGGCCTGTTCAGTTAAATGGCAATATTTTAATTGATTTTGTTGTGGCCAGAATAATGGCTTGGCTTCAGCACTGTAGTCCTGCTCTGGCAGTTTCTAAAACAGTCTGTGTTGGAAAGTGCTTGTACTTTTCTTTCTGCCTGTCGGGGTGCCTCTTCTGTTCCCCATCACTTTTCTGCTTCAGATTATCAGAGACCCATTTGGTGGGAGTCATCTTACATCAGCAAAAATGCACATATTTAGGCTATTATCATTTTAACTTAACAAAATAAACCTCATTACCACAAGCAGTTATTCTGGTTCATGTGCCCTCTACCAGGTCTTTCACCAACTTTGTAAAACTTTGTAAAAAGCAAAAACCACATGCCTCATGGACATTGCTGTGGTCAGTATGCTCTTTGACAAAGTAGGAGCCAAGCAGTTCCAGGTGGAAAAAATAAACCCTTTGGGGTTTAATAAAATAAAAATACTCATGCTGTCTTCTCTAATTTCTTTCTCTCAGCAAAAATATGAGTGATAGCAGAAGGCACAATTCGAGCACTAGTTCCTCCTCTTTTGCTTGTTTCTCAGCATTTCCTCTGCTCCTCTTCACTGGCAGAAAATAAAATAAACCCTACTCCAGTCAAGAAATGAAACAGCCTCAAAAAGCCAAATTGCACAACCCCAGCTTTCCACCAAATAAATCTAAAAGAAATAGGGTGGCATGGGATTTTCATTGGCATACTGTGTGCAGCTGTGTCATGCCAATGTAGAAGGTCCCTAAGGCAGGACCCCTGAAAACAAGTCTTAAGTGACTCAAGGGCACTGAGATACTTGGGTTGGGAGAGTGGGAGATAAAAGAGTGAGAACAAGGAATTGTTGCTTGTGAACAAATCTCACTTTTGTCAGTATTGTTTAACAAGCTTTGCAGAATTTTGGTATCTTGGTACTCTTGGTAAAAGGATGATGCAAATGAGTTAGAAGGGAAACTTGGAGTGTTTTGTAAATATCTGCTCTCCTGGAAAAGAGTTGGCTAAGAAGGGTAATAAATGAGACAAAATTAGAGTTGGTTCGTGCATTTGTTTATGAGGAGAAGTACATCCTTTTTTGCCAAAAAAAAAAAAAAATCGTTACTGGGGATGCATGGTCTCTGTGGAAAACATTGAAAGAAGGCTGTCTGGACTGTCTGGGCTTTTGTGGCAGCCTTGGCACTCTGGTGTCAGCCAGGGACTGCACATGACCCATGAAACCAGGAGTGGTTTCTCCCAGGTGGGTATTTCAGTTGCCAGAGCCTTCCACAGTTCTTCCACAGCCCTACCTGGACTCTTGGCTAAAGTAACGTGTGACGTGAGAGAAGGTTTCAGGACTTCAGACAGAGAATTTTCTGTATGCAGAGTCAATTCAGCCTTTCCTCCCTTGTTTTGTGCTTTCCTAGTGCAATATTGCTGTACCTATCTGAAGCATGCATTTCTCATGTGCTGCTGCTGTGAGCAAGAAAGATCTCTCCTACCCTGCCCAGCAGAGAGAGATTGATTAAGTCCTACCTCTCTGGAAATTTTCCATCTATTATACTCAATTTTAAGCCATTTTCCTCATCTGCCTCTCAAGTTATTTTATTGCAGAAATGACAGCAGCTGGTATTGTACAACTTAACTATGGCAAATGTAAGATGCATGATTGGTTTTGGGGACAGCAGTTGCCCAGGGCAAAGAAACTAGAAAACAGTGTCTTGGTTCATCCCTAGCATCTCTCATCTATTTGTGATATACCCTGATTTTTATAAGACTATATACACCATGAATTAAACTCATATTAACTACATATGTTAACATGACACATACATTAAACCCCAGTAACTTAGAAGTCTGTGTTCCTTGCTGCTTATGCTTTTTCTTCCATATCTCTTGTATTGTTCACTATAAATTTTTGACCCTTGAATATCATGGTTAATTAATTTGCTTTGATCACTGCCTACATCAATTATAATGACATGCTAAATTGTATCCCAGTAAAAAAATGTTGGTAATGGTTACTTTAAATGCAAATATATTCTGCTTTAATATTCCAAGCTGGCATGCCCATTGTTCAGTAAGGTGCCATCACTCGAGGGATATTTTCTTTTTTTCCAAATGCTTCAATTCTACCACATGGTGAAGCATACTTTTTGCCTGCGTGTTGAGTTCCTGCAGCTCTATCCAGATAAATATAAACCTGATGTTAGGTTGGCAGTTATGTCCTTAGGCTGGGCTGTAGGAGGGACTGATGGCAGGTCATTGTCGGACAGAACAGTTTGTCCTCATTAACAATTTTGAGCAGACACCAGGTGCTAACGTGTGTGTGATACCCTGGATTTTTTTTCTGTTTGAAACATTTTCAAAAGTAGCTTATTTTCATCTCCTTTTTTTTATTATTTTGGGTTTTTTTTTACCAATTCTCAAAGCCTATGTACCATAACATAAGTATGTACGTAACATAAGTAGTTATTCCTTTTGAAAGAAAGCAAACAGGCAGTGTTTTCAGCCCTCCTCCTGCTGAATGCTGAGGGGAAGGACAGAGGCCATTACATAGCTACTGGCTCTCAGATATGTCTGTTTTCAAAGGTGGCCTAATAAATGCAGGACAGCATAGGGGAATTGTCATCACTGAGAGACAAGAATATTGTCCTGAACTGAAAGTGGAGCAGCAGGGAGGAGCACATTGCTGTTACCCTGACCCTCCTAAACTCCTGTGACTGTCTTTTCTCATTTTTCTTTCCTAAATTCAAGTTGAGAAATCTTCCTTTCTTACAGGAAGATGTGGCTGAATTTAGAAAATGCTGTTCATCAGAGCTGTTAAACAGTTAAATATTTTGGACCGTGGGAGCATATCTAGGTCATCTCCTCACCTCCATGCCTGGGAAGAGTTCTTGCAGCAGGAGAACCAGTGTGGTCCTTCTGTGCTGTGGTACAAGATTAATTTCTTAAGGCTGAGGTCAACACTTCACAGGATGGTGCAGAAACAGCCCATGCTTACTCCCCATGGCTCAGCATTTAGCCAGGCAGGACCCAGGGCAGTGGATCAGGCAGGCTGCAAAAGTGTATTGGTTGAGATTTTTGCAATGGCAGAGCCTCGAGGAAGGCTTTTTGCCCATGGCAAAGTCTGGCAGTTCCTGGCCAGGACAAGCAGCCAGCAGGGTGTGTTTGACCACGGCCTTGCTTCAGCACATGTGGCACATCCATCCTCCTGCTGCCAGCAGTGCTGGACCCTGGCTGTCACTCACACTCATAGATGGTGCCCCTTGCAAAAAATTTCCTCTCCTCCTTTGAGGAGCATGTGTGCAAAGGGATTTGAAGAATTATTTGGGCACCACTAGTAATTTATTTCTTTGCGACCCATGGCCTTATTATGGCCAAGCTGATGATGCCTTTCCAAAGTATTTTTTTGCAATGATTCTCACACTCTTCTTTCTATGTATCCTCATTGTGCAGGTATCCCAAAATGTTTCATCTGTATCCTTCAACAACAAGACAGACTGACATTATATGCATAACTCTCTTTTAGCCATCTAATGGGTGACTCGATCTTCGGGAGGAGTCACTGGAGAAGTCTGTCCTCTGCAGCCCAAATAGTGCAGTCAGGATTTCATGAATTTCAGCTCTTCAGCTGATCTGGACTTTTTGTTAGGAAATAAATGATGCCCTGGAGCAAAATAAATGAACTCCTGCAACTGAAGTTTCATAGAGGGTGACTGGAAAATTGATTGTTAGTCCAATAAAAAATAACTGATGAGGAGTTTGTGGACTCATATATCATTTTGGTGCTGTGACTGATATATTAAATTAGAAAAAAAGGTAGGAAATGGGAAGAAAAGTTGGTAGGATACTGTGAGGCTGATCTGGTTGTTTTTCATTTGTTCTTGCTCTGTTAGGTGGGACTGAGTACTGCAATAAAAAAGGCAAGAAGAATTATGAAGACTTCTAAGGACCTGGTAAGAAACCAGTTACATTAGGGTGTTTTACACTGTACTTGCATTTTATCAGGAGCGAGTCCTTGTTTATTTTGTCTGACTGTGAATCCTCCTGATCAGCATTGAATTGAATGCTGACTAACTCCTACCTGGTACAGGATCTGTTCTATCAGGTGTCACTGGGAACAAGGAGAGGGAGAAATTGAGAAGAAATATGAAAGTATAGAGAAAGCAGAAAAAAACCTGAAAATGCAAATTGTTCATAGAGAAGGGATAACCCTCTATACCCATATCCATCCAAGACATAAATTTATGTCTAAAATGCGTGCAGAAGCTGAGTATCTCATCCGTGAGCTCCATAATTTAGCTTCACACGGAGACATTTGTTTTTACTAGCATAGCACAGGAATTTCCCACTCAGCCTTGCCCTGTGTTTTCCCATCCAGAGAAGTGTCCTTCCTTCCTTCCTTCCAACTTCTTGCAGTGTTTATTCTTCTTCTTTGTTTTGTGCTTCTTCCTTGTACCTTATCATCCTCCCCTTGCCCTTGTAGCTGTATGTAGGTGGGTGCCTCATGAACTGAGCCACTGCCTCAGAGCACAGCATTTTAGGGCTATCTGAAACTCAGTCAAGGGCCTGAATGCAAATCCTACATATTTTTCTTTATTTGTGAGACTGCCTTTGCCTGTTAAACTTGTAAACTGGGATTTGAAGTCTTTCTGCCTCCAACAGTTTTCAGATTTCTAGAGGATTTCTAAAGGGTAGCAGGGAAGGGAGAGGTAGCTTTTATTCTGCTGGATTCACTTAGATGAGTCAGCTCAGCCACAGAGTTTGCTTCCAGTTGTCTTCAGGCACTTAATGCAGAGCAAATGTTTTAGCTGTTTGTGAAGAAAATATTGGTATTGTTTCTTCCTGAATCCTTACTGTGATGCTACTCACGAAAGTGAAAATTGAGGTGCCTAATTAGCCTTTAGGCAGTCGCCAAATTGCCAAACCAGGGGAATAAACAAAACACTGGAGAGATGGGTCTCAGCTCCCACAGAACAGCAACCAGCAGGATCTTACTCATTTCCCTTCCTATGCAGTGCTGTGCTACCGACGGCCTGAGATTTCCGCTCCAATTACCTGAAATTCCTAATCCCCATTCCCTGGAGCGAGTTGCCGTGTTAACACCTGCAGTGAGATGCTCTGAGTTGAGCAGGTCCTCTGTTAGCCAGGGAGCAGCTGCAGGCACAGGGTCACAGGGTTCTTTTGCTCTTTCAAATGCCCTTCTACCCTTGGCCTCTCGGCTGCACCCCTCACATGGGCTGTGCATGCCATGTCCTTTCAGGCTCTCCTGGGTGGGGCAACCGAGTTGGCCTCAATCTTTGAGTGCAATAGACTCCTATTTTGCCTCTATTCTCCCATATCCTCAGAGCTGCTCAGTGGCCCAGTATCTCCGTCAATATCCAGCACAACACCCTTGGCCCTTTCCTGCTCCTAGTGCCCATTTACTAGCAGAAAGGACAAGCAGACTGTGTCCCAGCTGGAAGCACCAAAGTCATAGTTGGGTTTCTCCAGTCAACATATTTCTAAACCTTTGTAGCTGCATAATACAAGGCCAGGTCAAATTAAAACAAGTATCATGTGCTTGCTTGAGCCTCTCCTGTAGTTATTGCTAGTGTGTTCCCTGTAATGAGCCTGGCTGAAACTTATTTTAAACCTGGAAAATTAAAAATAACATTTCTAGAGCATTGCTGTACCTCCGAAATTCTCATTCACACAGATTAAAGTTAGTTTCGGATCCAGAAAAATGATGTAGTAAGAAACACAAAGGAGAATCTCTAGGAGAGAGCACAGAATGGATCATGCTTGCATAAGCCATGTTTCCCAGAGCAGCAGTGTGTCCTGCCCAGTCTGAATGCTTTCCAGTCATGGTCCATTCACCTGCACAGGCAGATACACATACCAGTGAGAGCTGAGGTGCTCTCACTGCTTGGGGAGAGGATCCAGAAAAACCCCACCTGTGGTAGGACATCTCTGCATCTACATCTGTGGAGAGAGAGAGCATTCACCCAGCCTTTTTTATGCTCTTGCTCATGCAAGACCAAAACATCAAATTATATCTGTTCATTCTTCCCATATCTGTTACTTCGTTTGCTTTTGACCCATTGCATGTTTGGGGAAAGCCTTCTAAGGAAGTTCTTGTAGGTTAGCTGTCCCCATTTTGGCTTGGCAGCTGTGTGTGACTGTGACACAAAAAAGAGATGTGATTATGGATGTTGGTGATGAGAACAAGTCTATCTGGATCTCATATTTACTTGAAATTTCTTAGGATCATTGTGAATTTGGGAAAAAGTAAATGTATTTGATAAATGTAGAGTGCAATGAAGGTGGCTACAACCCCCCAAAATTCTAATGAATGTCTCCATTCATTAGAAGGAGTGAGCCATCTGTAAGCTACTGGCTTAAACCAAACACCAACAAGCACTAAGGGCTCAGTGTTACTCCTTTAAGTAAAACCAATTAAAATAATTACAGAAATGTCATTAGGGAATGTTAACAGACAATGAATAAAATATTAGTGTTATCAATCACTGTGAGCACCTCTAGCACTGACTTTCTTTGTGGGTGGAGAAGATACTAAGAGGTTTCTTTGAGCAACAGCGGTGGAAGAACAGTTGTGGCTGTAGCAATCAGTGAGAGCAGACACCATGCATACAATGCTGTCAGGACTATGAGGTCCCTGCAACACGGCCTGGCAGTGGGAGAAGTGGGAATCCATGGTGGGAGCCAAAGGGAATTGAGAGAGAGAGGAGGGGATAAGGTAATTTCTTGCTTACCCACTCATGTTACGCAGGGGCAAGTAGTTCGTTTTTTCTCAAAAGCTCATACTGCTGTCTTAGCTCGTGTGTGCTGGGAAGGACCCTGCAATACCTGCCCATGCAAAGATTCTCCCTTTTTTTTTAAACCTGCATTTCTCAATGCCTTTTGAGAGTAGCCCAAGACACCCCCAAGGAGCAGATGAGCTGCTCTCCTGCACAAGCCCAAGCAGAGATAAAGCATTACCCCCAGACCTCGCTGTCCCAGCTGCTGTGGGGATGCATGGGCTGGGGAGCCAGAGGTTGCTGTGCTCCAGAACACTGCTGCAGCTGCTCCAGAACACTGCTGCAGCTGGTGCTCAGCATTGCCCACACCACTTCCAGGTCACCACCGTGGAACCATTCCCACCAAATTTAGGCAGTGTCGGGGACTGTAGGATAGTCTTCCTTCGAAACTAACAGAGATCCAGTCAGCAACAATTTTCAAATGACTAGGTGAGAAAAAGACAGGAAAGACTTTATTCTACTTACAGCAAAGGGTAGACTTTAAGTGCAGCCTTTGAGCAGAATGGAAGGAGATCTTATTTATGTATTTATTTCTTGCAAGCCCTGTAGTGTCTTTCTGGTGCAGTTTTGGCTCCAGGTGATTTAACTTCAAAGGCTTTGCATACTGTGATTTAGGCTGAAGTTAAAAGCTGACAGTTCAGATGAAGACACTTCAAATCTCAGCCTGATGGAAAGATTTCAGAGCCTCTAGTGCTTCTGTAGGCAGGATTAGTCCTACATGTAAGGAGGTGGAGGAAATGGTTTCTTTCTTCTTTCCAGGAAGGTGTAGGTAGGTTTGCAAACCTCTTTGAGAAAAGCTGGCATCCTGCCTGTGCACCTCTCACCCTGTCTGCCTACCTGACCATATAGACATGTGCACACACAGAGAGCAAAACCAGGTCTGTGTCCCTGTAATGCCCCAAGGCAGCCAGTAGCTTGAATACAGAGGTGCAGAGAGATGGGGAAGAGCACAGGACAACTGGAGTCACACGGTGACTTCTTGAGTCTTTCAGCTCAAGAAAAGCCCCACTCCCTGGCTGCTTTTGGCTATTTCTCTCTTTTTTTGAGGTTGTGTTCTGGTTTTGTCTTTCACTCCACCATCTCGTCACCCCCAAGCCGGTGTGACCCCAACTTTGTTGTTTGAGTATGTTAGATAGAGCTGAAGAGGCTTAATTGGTGGGTTTCTTTCAGGTTTCCTGTCTCATGTCCCTGACTTCCCTCTTTTTTTCCTCCTTTGATTTCACTTTTGCATCCTTCAGAAAGTAAGCTACACCTCCACTGCAGGTCTCTTCTCCTGCTCCTTTTCAGTGGTATCTGAAAAATGTACCACTCTTTTTCATCTACATCTTGCTGCTTGGTCACTTCAGCCACCAGTGCAAATGTTGGCTACAATCTTTGTACTGGGGACTCTATACCCTCTTCACTACCCCAGCCCTCCCCACTGAGATCCTGGCTGTGACATATTCTTGTGGAATGCGAGGAGTGTGTAACACAAAGCAGTGGGTCCAAGGACAGAGCTCTTCAATGCCGTGTCTATATAAATAATTACTTTTCTTTGCATAAAGTGATGATTCTGCCCATCTGCTCCGTATTTTCTTGCTAAATCCAGCCTTAGTGAGTGCAGTTAATTAGGCTGTGCACTGACTAGCCCTCTGTATTTATAGACCACTTGAGCACCCCCAGTGTTTAAGGATCACTGAACTTACACTGAAGCCACAAGAGCAGTGTATTTGTGGGATTCATTGCCAACACAGCGCAATGTTTCCAGTTGTTAAGAAAGTCTGTTTCAGCTTCTGAAACTTCTTGGCTACCTGAAACATGAACTGGGTTGCCCCATGGCTGTGGTCTGCTAATGTTGAAAGAGTTTTTCCAGCATAAACTGCCTTTTACAGATTCCAGGTGTGACCAAGATAAAACACAGTTATGAGATTTTCAGGTAAAAATCTCATTAAGAATTCAAGGGTGTTCTATGCATATTCTGGATCCTCCTATTTCTCCTCTCTTCGGGGTTTTTGGTGTATCCACTTCTCTCTGAGCATGTAATAACCAACCTCATGGCTCACAATGTATTGCTTTCACTTAGTTTTGCACTGTGTCAGATACCATCATGTTTATCAAACATGAGAACAGTAATTTTTTCAAATAATAAAAAAATAAGTTTGAGAGGAAACAGTTTCACAGGAAATTTTTAGTTCCTTTTTAGTTTTACAGATCTTTGAAAACAAGAGTAGTTGGTTTGTCTAAATCTTCTGGCATGTAGCATCCTTAATGGCATCACTGGAGTTTTTAGATGTTTCCAGGCAGAAATACATGTTTTAGCTTTGTAATGTACTGACACTGAATATCCCAAGGTACATCACCTCTGTGAACTAATGCACCCATCTTCTTTTATTTTTCTTCCTCTCCAGAAAAGCTTCATGGGGTTCTCAAGTATATGTACATTTCCTCTTCTGGCTAACCTGTGTGAGAAGATGAAATAGTATGTATAAAATTTCAGTCCTTGAACGCAAACAAATTATGGTACATTCTTTCAGAAGTCATCCTTAGTTAACAAAGCTTCCCACACTTACGTTGGTTTCTTTCATAAAACCACTGTCTAGGTAGTATAGAGGGGGGGTGCTCAGAATTCAGGCAAGTGAGATTCCTCAAATGGATCCCTGTGGGTTTTTTAGGTACTTAAATTATTTGCTTAATTTTAGCACGTCCCAGAAGTCAAATATGTGAGACACTCACACATGTGACATTTCCAAGGGGGAGCCACATTTCTCTTGAGAATTTCTGAAGCCAAGGGACTTCTCCATTTCATTTGTTCACCCAGTTGTGGTGCCCATGGCTCAGCACAGGAAGGCCACCAGCACCTATATACCTCTGTGAGGAACATGAATTGAATGTCAGTTGTGAAGTGTAGAAGAACCCCAAGGTGATTCAGAAAGTCAGGTGGATGGAAGACAGGAAAAGTAACTCATGGCAGTGCTGACTTTGAGTCAGTTTCTGAGAAAAGCCAAGGACATGAGCTGGGCTGTTACTCCTAAGGCATATTTGTCAATGTACTCCAGTGAGTTGTAGGAAAAGTCCAGAAGATCTAAAAATAAATCGGTATTATCAGCTGTATATTTGACTGATTCTACTGCCAAGACTAACTTGCTCACCTGTTTCTGCTCATTTAATTGAAACTGCAAATATCAGGAGTTTATTGGGAATGGGTTTCTTGACATAAAACATCTTGTAAGTGCCTTTGAAATGTTGTTAGTCAGCACACATAAACTGAGTTTGAGCCCTGTGACTTTAGACAGTGAAAGTAGGAATCAAATTGTATATCATAAGTTGGATCAAATGTGTTCAACTCTTCTGATCTCTTCCTCATGCATTCTCTCACTCTCTTTAGTTTTTTACTTTCCTCTTTCTGTAGCAAAAAAAAAAAAAAGATAAATGTTTGTCAGTTGGACATTTTTAGTGGTCTAGATTTATGCCAGTTCCTTGCAACTGAACCTTACTGCAGAGAAGTAGTAGCCCAAGCAGTGTGTGGGAATTGTTGATTACTGACACGATAAGAATGGGACCACATCCATGACTGCATGTCACCAGTCACCAAGGGTCCTTTCCAATGAGGAATCCACTCCCATTGCACCTATTGCTCTCTGGGCCGGGCTCAACATCTCTTATGAGTTCCAGAAGTTGGAAAAACTTGGAAAGAAAATTTTCCAAGGAAAGGTTGACCAGCATGTCTTTCAAAGAGTGCTGCCTGCTGGGCTAAATATGAAAAACTGTTCAATGTAGGTGAGCCAAGTTGCACCCTGTAGCCAAAGAGAGGTGTCACACTTGGGCAGCACCTCTCTGCTGGGACATGGGACAACTAGAACATGGCCAAGCTAAAAAGGAAGGAGCACAGAGTTAACACCATCATTTTAACACCTGTGTCAGGTACTGCTAAAACCTATAGGGTTTCTGGAAATAAAAGTCACAATGAAAAACAAAAAAAAGTAATTTTCAAAGGTTAGTGTGATTAGGCAGTTAGTCTCCATCATCATGAGGCCCACTCTGCAGATCTTTCCCAGGCAGAAGGACTTCATTAGTATTTCATATCTGGCAGGTTTGCAGGGTCTGCCAAAATGAGTGTAGTATTTATTTCCAAACAATTATAGTCACTTTTACCACAGATTTGATGTCCTAGTTTGTTTTAGAGACTGCAGGTTTGACATTGCAGCCATACAGGAGTTCATCTTCACTTCCAGAACTTAGTCAGCAGATGTTAAAAGAAATCAGAATTTGCTCTTTTGGACAGGATCACTTTGCTGAAGTAAAAGCACAGAGCTAAAACTGAATATGGAGAAATGAATGACATGTCAGTTATCTATTCTGTTTGTTTCAATGTGTTTTTTACTTTCTGAATAGGTTCTCTTCCATACGGTAACACTATGTTTGTTGGTTTTGTTTTTTACAGTGTTATAAGAAATAAACTGCCTTTTGAAGATTTCGATGGAGATAAATTTAGTACTTTCCCAGTAAGCAAAGCATTTCCTTTGGAACACTAATACCTTGATAATGTGGATGTCTATGGGATTCTTCCTACTTTCTGCAAAGCCTTATCCATTCATGTGAAAATAGGTATAGGAATAAAGTGAATGGAGAGGTTTTCTTACCATAAAATGTGGGGTTTTTTCCTGGATGAAAAAGCAATCATTCATTTATGCCACCTGGGGAGATGAACACATAAGGCTGTGCTCCCTGCAGAAGGAAATTGCTCTGCTGCTGAATGGTTTGTTTACTGAATTAATAAGAGTGGAAGCAAAGTCATATTAAAAAAAAAATATTAAATTGCCATCTCGTCTTATTTCTGCACCAAAGCGTGCAAGGTGTCATTTATTAAAGCTTAGCAAAGGGACTCTGGAATACAACCTGTTTACTGGGTTTTATTCCTACACCTTGAGTTAGATTCTCATTTTAGATATTTTAAATTAAAAGTGCAAGGTTAATAATGGCTCTCCTATCTATGTGCTTCTCCTGGCCTTTAGACATTGAGGGGCTATCACTGGCGAGGCAGAGACTGCAATGACAAAAACAACACCGTGTACCCTGGCAGACGGTAAAGCTTTTAATTATTTTAAAGGCTTCCTAATAATTGTGGCTTCTTCAAGAATGGGCTCCAGATTTTGTTTTGGCCGTACTCTAAAATAGCTCATCACTGCTCGTTGCTTGGTTTCACTGTGGTGGAGACGAGGGGATGGTGGAGATCAGGGGTGGGGCGCATTTGCAGGGGTGGTGCACAGGTTTCTTTCTTTTTTCTGAAGCATCTTCAGCCAAGATTGGGTAGCCAGACCAAAGGTGGGGTGAGAAACCATGCTGGTGAGGCTTAGAAGCCTTATCCCACTTGAGCTAATGCAGGCTGTGCCTATTTTGGGGAGCAGCAGGGTGGGAGTGGAGGAGTGGTGCTTGTGGCTCCACCATCCAACCCTCGTGCTTTTGCTATTTTACCTTTTCAAAAGTACAGCTCTTGTCTGCCATGAGTTTGGCAAGAAGTTGTTAACCTGGACTGGTTTCCAAGTGTAGGCATTAACCAGTTTGTGACTGGCTAAACTGAGATTAAGGGTGTGGCCATCAGCCTGGGCTGCACACATCCATCAGCAGAAATGGGTTTACAGTGTCCTGGACAGATGGGTGTTCAGAGAGTGAATAAATGGAACTTTCCTGTAAACGAGGTCTGAGCTAATCTTACTGTGTTATGGGCCAGAGCAAACCCCCCTTACCCTGCACTGAATTTGGGATGAGAGGCTTGGTGAATTCCAGTGAACACTTAAAAGGACAGGGAAGAAGGATCTGTCTTTTCCAAAAATCATCCCCATTCACTTCAGCAAAGTGCATATACAGACTAAAAGGAGAAGTTTCATTCAGAAACTTCCAGTATTAACTTTAAATGAATATTGTATTTTGCTAGGAAAAATTGCCTCCCCTGGATTCAAAGGGAGAAAAACCCCACCATTCCATGCAGAAAGGAATTTCTAATTACTTTTTATTCTTAGTGAAAAATAGCACTAAGGATCTGATTTCCTCAAAAACCCCTTTTGTCTTATTTTCTGTAACACTGTTTTTCCTTTTGTAACTCTTTTTTAGCCCTGATAACTGGGATGCAAAAAGTGACTCTAACTGTAATGGCATATGGGTAAGTAAATAAAGTTGCACCTTCTTGATTGCTACTTCTCTTTTTTCTTCCTTTTGAACTAGTTTGCAAATGTTCCATTTTTATTTATTCCAGTTTATTAACTGATTCAGATTACACCTATTTATTTACTGCCTTTGATATTCCAAATAATAAAACTACTTATTAAAAAGTAAGCAAACAGGAGAAGCAGATATGAGTGAAGTTTGTTTATTGATGCTTATGATTATTTAAATTATAGCTGTTATAATTAATCTAAATGTACATATACTTATTAAAATAATAGCATGGAAAGCATCATTATTATGATGCAGTGCTTCCTGTAGGTGAGCACTCAAGAACTGAATTCTCTGTTTTGCACTGCCATTCTTCAGTTGCTAGACAGATACTGTCAGCTGCCCCTTCTCTCCTCCAACAGGGTGTGGATCCAAAAGATGGAATTCCCTACGAGGAGAAATTCTGCAAAGGTAAATCTTCAGAGTCAATACAAGAAACAACACGTCTTTTGTATTCATCTTATAAATATTTTAATATTTTTACAGTCATTGTCGATGTAAGGGGAAGATGAGGGTGTAGGGGAAGATGGCGAGCTTTACAACATCATGAAAAAGGAAAAATGGCAAAATTACTGGGTTTTTTATTCTTGAGGATGAGCAAAGATGAAATGTGAAAAACACCAGCTGCTGGTAATCTCCTGTTAAAAGTCAGCTCAGTCACAAATTTGAATACATAGATCAGGGACAGCAGCAAACAGAGATGTGACCTATGCATCCTCTGTGGTGCCTGAAGCCTAACTCAGGGACATGGCTTTGGAATTTAGGGAAGCAGTTTAACATCTGCCTTTGTCCAGTTTGACGTGTTGCCATAAACATGTGCTGAATCCTTTCCCAGAGAAGGCTTTGAAGAGGTGAAGTGATGGCATGAGCTGATGTCCTGTGTGCACACACAGCAACCTCGCAAACCAGCCCTGACTGCAGTTGCCACTCACTTCACCTGACATTGAAATCAGTGTCCTGGAGATGAACCAGTGCCTGGCAAGACTTCTCAACATTTTTAGATGAAAGGCAATCTGTAAATGCTAAGTAACATTAATTATAAACCAGACAGATTGTTCTAGCGGAAATACTCATATGAGTAGCACATCCACCACCCAGTGCTAAGGAGCTTTGAGCAATTTTCTGAGTAATCCGATTTCCCTAAATGTTTAAGTACTTTTTAATGCATATTCTAGGGATAGTAAAAATAAACATTGGCTGCACAGCAGAACCTCTGCTGAAATAACAAACGATTCAAATACAAACAGGACCAGCAAGACCTCTCCCTTATTTTTATGCCCAGTCCCCAGTTGTTTCTCTAGGGTTGTTGGCAAATGCCTGTTAGATGGTTTTTGCTGCAGATCGAGTGAAAATCCTTTTGCAGGGTCTGAACCTTTAACCCACATGAAGAGCAGTGTCAGCTGCCATTACTGTTCCTCTTTAAGTGTTGCTCTCCAACGCTCAGTTTCAGTTTGCTCTGTTCTGCTCCTGTGACTAACAAAATACATTAATTAGGTGCAGGCTCACAAGGGGTCGTGCTGCTGGGAGACTCGGCCGGCGCTCACTTCCACATCCCTCCCGAGTGGATGACTGTCACACAGATGTCAGAGGTGAGGAGTCACGCTCACATTGCCAAAAACACAGCAAGTTGCCACTTGCTTTCTCCCCTGTGCTGCAGGTTGCCAAAGGGAAACAAGTGCAAAGTGCTTCACTGTTCTGGAATTTACAGTTATGGTTTAATGTGTATCTGTCCCCTCCCTCACCTGCTTGTGTGAAGATAAAATAACATAGCCCTGTGCTACTGCTGCTCCTCTGGCATCTGTGCAGTTGGGTCAGGGAAGGGTTTGGCTGCAGTGAGACACAAACCAGGACATTTGGCTTTCTGTGCACGTGCCTCGGGCTCGAGGGGACCTGTGCTGTGTGTGGGATCAGTCCTGCCATCAGCAGGCTCGTTGGTACAGCTCCTTGCTGTGCCAGTGTTGCAGAAGTGACCCTGCTGACAGCGTGGGAACCTTCCTTTTAGGTGTCTGGCATCAAAATGACACGCCCTGGGTTGTTTTCCCTCATCTGTGGCATATGTGAGATAGGTCTGGTAACCCCAGTTACCAGTGTTCAGTGGTTCAGGCTTTGAGCTTGTTGAACAAATATGTCTGCAGGTGTTTGAGGGTCATCCAAGGATTTATAATAGACTTGTCCTTAAGGGAAGAGTTTCTGTGACCGTAAAAGGTCACTGCCACACTGATTTCTGTCTTTGGGTGGTAGCCCAGCATTTCCCATTTTTAAGCAACAACAAAATGCATCTGACTGTGAATTATGCTGAGCCTGGGCTATTGCAGTTCACTGGCGTGTAATGAAATAATTGAGAGGAAAACATCATTGTAGCAAACTGCAATCCTTGGGTGGAGATAAATGCACGGATATGCTCCTCCTTAGTCAGGGAGGACTGTGCCTTGTCCTTCTCTGCACGAGGGTCTGTTGCACAGGGGTGAACAGCCAGATCATCATTGCCCACCTTTCCTGGTGAAGACCTGCTACTCCTCCACTGGCCTCTGTAGAAGAGGGATATGGACATTTTCTGGAGAACAATTCTTATTCCAAAAAGTTGGTAGTTACAGTGCTGTGGGAGGTCTGAAAGTTTAATGTATTTTCCCATTTTTGTTCTCAAAGCTGATTTAAATGTTTCAGATTAACAGTTGTTTTTCTTTGTTGTGTGCTTATGAGCAACAATTAGACGAATGGCACTGATGACAGAGCTGATGAGGAACATAATAAATTAGCACTAATGATAATTGAGATTATCTGGTCTAATAAAGATGATAATAATACTGATGGTGATGATGTCTCTGGCAGTAATGCTGGTAACAGAGCCATGTAGACAAAAAGAGTTTTAGACTATGTCAGCATTTTAGTATGACTGTAATGGAGATTTAGAAAGCATTTTTCTTGCTTGAAGCTTGCTGGTCCACTGGCTGGATGGTCAAGGTCTGGTAGTAGCATACCAAGGCAGAAGCTTCAAGGTTGGGAACTGGAGTGTAGATTACAAAGTGAGTTTTGGTTGCTCCTTCTTACTGTCTGATGGGTGTAGAACAACTTGCATGGGAAGAGAACTGGTGCTCTCTCTGCAAGGCCCAACAAATATATGCTTTCAGTACTCAAATCCATCTGGCCAGATTGTGGGGAAAGTTGATGGGAAAGGGAGAAGTGGACTTAGTTTCCTTTGCAGGAAGGGTGCCTCTGGGTTAGAGTTAGTGCCCTGCACTGGGGCAAGGAGGGCAGACAGAGATGTGTTCACTCCACTGACATCACGTAAAATAAAAGGAGTTAATACATCCCTGGAATTGAAGAAGCTAAATACAGTGTATGAGTAGGGTAAAAAAGAAGTCTGGACTTCACATGCAGACCCAGTGCCAATGCAGGCCAGTCCCAGATGTCTCTTGTGGACCAGTACAAAGCACCAGGGCTGGTGTATGTTCTGAGCCCAGTAGGAAAGGGATGCATTAAAATGCCCCTTACTGGAGCTTAGCACAGGAAGGTAAAACAGGATAGTATAGATAACCTTGTGTACCTTCAGGTGCTGGGTGCCCCGAGCTGGGCAGTGTGAGACAGACCTCTGACAGGGGTATGGCACAGTGCATTGGTAACACAGAGCAAACTGCAGAAAGGTGCAGGGCAGAGCAAGGCTGGGCTAACTACCTTTCAGGAGATGCACCCTCCTACAGGTAGCTGAGCTCTGCAGTAGTGCACCACACAGCCACCATGGTCTATGGGGGACACGAGGTTTGGGATCAGAAGGAGCAGGCTCTTTTTCCGGGACTATTTGCAAGCTTTCCTACCAAGCTGGCAAAAATACAGCAGTTAATACTAATGCAGAGATACAGAGAGTTCAGTCATATTTAAAAAAACATTATCTGTGATTAAACTGTAGCAAAAGTAAAAAGTTATTTAATTTGGAGCTCGCCTTGAATAAGAAGGTTGTCACCTGAGCACAAAAGTGCTAGTAAAAACATTTCTGGGCTAATTCAGACTTTATCACTGCCTCTTCCTCTTGCTTGTCCTCTGTGTCTTGCTTTCTGTGTAGAATGTCAGTAGCAGCGATTCAACTGCCATGGGGTTGTAAAGGTGCAATACTGTTGTCTCTTGATGTGTTGTATTAAATGCCACTGGCAAATATCCTTCATCTATAGATTTAATTAACAAATTAACTGGCTTCAATGTTTTTCAGAGCGAGGCTTTCCTCAGGGAGATTTTCAAAGCACATTGAGGGATGGTTTTGTGACCAGAGACAGTACAGAGAGTCTATGTATTAGTCTCACAGAAAACATCTTTAATCTGGGACCATAGCGAGAACTTGAAGTTAGGGCTTGGAGAGGAAAGAAAAAGGCATCAGCAGGTGTATCTGTTGTTCTGTGCTGTCAAACTTAAGACACTTGGCTTTGATTCTGTCAAATTTCTTTGGTAAGACACATAAAAATATTCGTTTGCGGAATGGTTTTATCTACAGCCAATACCAGAGTCAGTTCAAAGCTCTATTTTCCACTTCAATAGAACCTCAAACCTCTACATGGAATTCCAAATAGGACTTCCTCACACCTGCCCTGCCCACGTTTTTTATCATCTGTACAGGGAAAAAGTTGTGTGCCTATCAATTCAGATTTATTTTGTGTATTATTTTATTACTTTAATGATTTTCTATATTTTTGCAAATCCACTTTATACGCTTTATATATTTCATATATTTCTTATCTATATTTATATTTAGCTTTTTACATGTTTACACATACAAGTGTAAAGTAAAATTCACACTTGGTAACAATGCTGTGGGCCCATCTTTTAATCACCATCACATCAGTGGCAGCTGTTAATTGCCTTTTTAAAGCTAATTATGTAGGGAAATAATTTTTCAAGAGAGATGCTGAAAAATTCATCACACCCCCCCCACCCCTCCCTAGGACTAAGGGGAGTCACAGGTACCTTACAGGAAGAGAATTATACAGTCATAAAAGGGGGATGAGTCAGCTCTGTTTTGGCTTTCTGTTTCTCAATAGCTTCTGGATTTGCCAGACTTCTCTTTTAGAAGGTTCGTCAAGAATTGAGCTGAATGTTCATTCCTTTGACCTGAAAACTGGGACACTAAAATGAAGCGTCATGCAGTAGACATGCACTTTATGAGGTTTAGCAAAGCAGAAGGAATATTGGTGAGGTTTTTTTGGAGGTGGATGGTTTTTGTGGAAAGCTAATGTTGAAAACACTGGCATGTCTAGCGATGGATATTGTGCTCCTGCTGCTCTGTCCATCTGCTTACAATTGACTTCCAAATAGCTACTAAATGCAGCATTTTCCTGTTATATGTCTGGAATAGGAGCTACTTTTATATCTCATTTTAGAGACAATTTTATCTTGAGATAAAAGCACTATATATTTATAAATGTGCTGGAAATAATACCCTTTCTAGAAAGATGTGTTTTGATACTGTTGGATCTCTATTTCTTGCTGAATAAAGAGAAAAATAAGTTCTACATTTATCCATAGTCCAGTAAATATCTATTTGCCCACAAACTTAAGGGGTTCTTGGGTTTCATTAAGGCAACTTTTTCATATTGTTTTTTTCCTATTAGCAGAATTCATTTCTTTAAATGTGGATTCAGGATGTCCTGAACCCTTATACCACTGACTACTTTTTTTTTTTTGCACTGCTAGTAAAAACAGGAGGTTGATGTCTGAGATTCTTATTAAAAACATTTTCTAGCTTCCCTCTAAATCCAGTGAAATGCAGGCAAGCTTCTCCCAGCTAGTATTGTGATGACTAAGATGCTGCATTTTATGGGAAATAAGGTAATAGTTTTGCTAATTTCAAACCTCTGTCCCTTGCAGCTCTACAGAGTAGAAATGCTACTTGTGCTTTTTAAAAAGATGTATTATACTTTTCTCAAGAGCTCTAAGATTTGCTTATTTGTATATTTAGAATAAGAAAGTTGTCTGTGGTGCTTAATACTAATAGGAGGATTTGAAGGGTGTTGAAGTCACTATGAAATTAAATACCTAATTTTCCTTCAAATTAAGGGATATTTTGATGATTTCAGGGTTTCCAGGACTGATATTTCTAAAGGCATGTGTAAGTGTTAAGGTTTTCAGTGCCCTTTTGTGTTGTGATTTTGCAAATTTCTTGCCATAGCAACCCTGAACCTTCTTCCATTTGAGCACAGGTTGGCACATGTGCCTTTAGTATCAGATATGGCTTTGGCTGCCCTGTATTCCTGGGCGGGACACATCTAGGAGGTGAGGACATCCATTGAAATCCATCTAGAGCATTTGAAACTCAAATATGGCATTTGAAGCTAGGCTGGAATAACTTTCTCCTGATTCTCTGCTAAAATCTGATGCGTAGGCTGAAGTGGGTTTCTCAGCCAGAATAGTCTAGAGAATGGTATTTAAACAAGGCTGTGCTCAGAAGAGTTTTATGCTAAAGGTCAGCACAGTTTCACCTCTAGAGTGGGACAGAAATGCATCTGCAGCTGAGAGAAACAGAGTCTGTTAGATTGTACTTTCCAAACTACATCATTGCAGAGTTTAAGGTCTGGCATTCTTCTGAAGTTTCCATTAACTGCTCATCTTCACCCTTTGGACCTGAAATGTCTTCAAAAATCTGGCCTTGAGAGCTTTGTTGGAACAGTGTCAATGTTAAATGTATATGCAGTTTTCAAATGCAACTATAATTTTGGGCTCAAATGTTCCTTTCCAACTCAATTAGGTTCTGGCTAATTCATATTTGAGCTGAATATGTGGTGGGAAAAACCTAAACAGTTAAAAATTACTGGGACTTGTCCAGTGAAGATACTGTTTTGGAGTGCCAACAGGAAATAATGAGAGAATTAGTCATAGAAGGATTTGTTTTAAAAATATTTAATAATTTTTATCTCTTTTTATACTGTCATGTGCTGTGACTTATAGGAGATCATGTCTGCAGGGTTTTTTTCTATGACTATTTCTGTCACAATTAATGCAAAGCTATGAGGAGGGAAATATTGCAAATGGCTAAGCCAGACTGTATCCCTTCACTTCTGCTCCCAGCTTTGCCCTTGGATTAAGGGCTTGTTTGCACACAAAACTAACAGATTTGAAGGTTCCTTCCAGCCCTGAGAAGCTTATACTTTTTATATATATATGCAGAAACACAAGGCCATATATATGTGAGAAAGAAAGAGAAAGAGAGAACAAACTGAACGATACTTAAGACAGGCCCATTTTCACCTTGGTAACTAATGCAGATCTACTGTAAGTAGGTCAAATGTGCTGTTATATGCTTTAAACTGGCATCTGCTGTGCATTAAACTGCTCAGAGCTTGGCTTCAGGATTTCTTCCCCCACAACCCCCCTTTACTGTCTTTTCTCCTCTTTTCCTGCATCTCCCTCCATCCTTTTACAGTCAAAACCCATAGACTCAACCCATATACTCCATTATAGCTTCCATCCATATCACCTAAATGATAACTTTCTGGGAATGAGAACTCAGTGGAGAGGACAATATTTAGCTCTTCTGTGGCTACTCAGTTACCTCTGACCCTCCTGGATAAAGAATTACCTATCTGCTTGTTGTTTGTATCAGTGAGGTCTTAGGGAAACCCCACAATGGCCTGGAGAGAAAATGGAGCTAATAAATTATAGGGATTAAATCAGCCTGTAAGTTTCCTGATGTTATGTTTTGACCTTCTTTTGGTTATTACCTTTTTCATCAGGAGTTTTTCCCATATGAGCACACTGGATTTATACATTTGTCTTTGCAAGTATACCCCAGACTGGGAGACACTGGAAATTTACTCCATGTTCTCATCCTTCTGAGGTGGCACAATTTGTCGAGGCTATTTTTCTCACCTTTCATGATTTTGGGGACATTCAGAAATCAAAGTGGAAAGGAACAGGGAACTGTGCTTTAAATGTGCAACGTAGCTTGCATCTGTAGAGAGGCTTTCACTTTAAAAATCGTTAGGGACTACTATTGGCAAATACAGAGAAGGATGAAGGATGCATGTATTTGCCAGGAAGGTTATGTTAGACCATGTGTTCTCCTTCCTGGTGCCTGCCATGCTTGGGGGCATTTCTGATGCTGTTGCTTTAGTGCTGTCCCCAAAATCTGCAGTGAGGACCAGGCAGAGGTTTCTGGGGTATCTGATGCTCACAGCTCATCCTGCTGGAGGGAGCTTGGAGTGAATTTGCCACTACATCTCTGCCATATGCTCTGGGGACATCACGCTTCCTCTCTTCAAGATGTGCTGGAGGTTGACCCACCTTTGCAGGGGATGGATGCTGGAGTACAGAGCTGCTGCCCTGGTGGGCTGCACCTGCTCCACATCAGGGGGCGTTTTGGAGTCTTCCAGAATTCAAGGGTGCCAGAAGGTGCAATTCGGATCTCTCTTCTGTTTGTCCTTCCTCCATCTCTGGATATGCATGTCTTACAGCAGCCAACTTTTTGAATGTGTGCAGACATAATTAGCACTGCTGGCTGTAGTTACCGTTGCTACTGCCTGGCTAATGCTCCAGCTGAGAAGTGTTCAAATGTGCTAGAAGGACTTTTTGTCTGTGAGGGCAAAACTGTGTTGATTTCAGAGTTTCTCTTTCAGAAATCATTTGCTAATCTCCCAATGGCTTTCAGCGACGAGCTGGACTGGCCCCAGTTCTCAGAGATCACTGGATTTCTGAATTCTACCATCGGGTAAGCCAGCAGACAGGGCAGCCAAGTCATAGCAGGTCTCAAGGTCCCTCAAAACACAGCAAGAAAAAACCCTACAAAACAATGCCTGACAGGAAAGATAAAAATGCTATTCAGCTCTGCTTCTGTTCTTTCTAAAATCAAGATTAAAAGTTGGCTTAAGATTTTTAAAAAAGCCTTTAAGTATATAGCCAAGTCTTCCAGAAGTTCAGAGTAAATTTTAAAACCGGTCAAATTGTAATTTAGAAGGAGAAAAAAACCAAAGAAATAGAAAATAAACTCAATTTCTGTGGAATTCTGGAGAAGGGAGAAGGGGAGCATTGCTGAAACTAACAAAAATCAGCAGTTCCCTTTTATTATGCTTTTTATAAAATCTTCCTCTCTTCCTCGTGTTTCATTTTAGCTGTAGAAACAGTGGAATAAATGGTAACCCCAGGGTTATTTCGTGGTGTTCCCTTCTTGTGAAAAATCTTTCTTCCCTTCCCCCTCTGTTTTTTAGCACATTTAGAGGGAAATAGCAAAAGAAGAATTTAGAAGAGTCTGTGGCCTAATTTACTGTGTTAGTTTGGCTAATGTGGATGGGGAAGGATGGAGGGATAGATGGGAAAAAAAAGTCTCTGCCAGAAGGGAAGGAAAATAAAGTCCAAACACAAAACACCTTGAAATGCCTGCAGTTTTAACTGTGAAGTTAAAGATTATAATAATTTTATTAATCATCTGTCTGGCCAGCATTAAGAGGCCTTTGAATCCTGCCAGAACTGTAGGATATAATCATGAACAGTTTATGGTTGGATTTGAGTTTCAGACATTTTTTATTTTATATATCTAAGATAGGTCAGGAATACAGTTGAATGCCAAACCATGTATGAGTCAAGCATAAAGAGGCTCTCTACCAACAGAATTAAAAAGTTGGCAGAATTATATTCTTTTCCAGGAAAAATCTCTGTAGCAGCATACACTTTGCTTCTTTTTTTCTCCCTGTGAACAATCAAGGCTCCCAGCCTCACTTATATTCACACAGTATCTGGTTTAAGGTGGTTTACTACTTGTTAAGCCAACAGGGAAGATCTATGCAGCCTCCTCTATCAGAGCCAGAGCAAAACTGACCTTTAAAAATCTATTACACTGTCCATCCACTCAGTACACAGTATTTGTCTGGCTCAAAAGAATCTGAAGTACACAAGTGATCAGAGCTTAGACCTGACCCTGAAGTTGTCAGTGACAAGCCTTGGTCCAGTGTTCAGTTTTTAATCTCTTCCACTCCTGGAAGAAATAAAAAACAACTGTTTGGGACTTCAAGGCATTTTTAAGAGAAGTAGCTCAAAATCCCACACCACAATGACTAACTGTGGGCTGTTACCATTTTAATTTGCTTTCTGATTTTTCTCAACAGTGCAAAGTAAAGGAGACAACTAATCACAATTGAGCATAACCTATTTTCAGATTAATGTGTCCAAGATTTATGGTGTTGGGAAATGAGTTCCCTGCCAATATTTCTTTGCTTTTACTTACTGTTCCATAACAACCAATTGAAAAGTCAATTTGTGAACAATCAACAGGATTGTTTTGATAAATGGTGTATAACAAAAAGGGTTTTAAACACATTATCTGAAAGATGAGGATAAAAGCATTGTTCCTGGATAAAACAATGTCAGAGAAACTCTCTGTCGATTTGTAGTTTCTGAGAAGATATCTTGGCTTCGTTTAGGTGACCCTGTTCAAGATTAAAAAGATTTATGACCACAAAAAAAGAGAGATGATGAAATAGAAACGTATACATAACTGGGGTATTGAGCCGTTCAGGGACAGGATTAAACACTTAATGTTTAATATCAGCTGTATTTTCATCAGTATCATATGAGTTCACAGTTTCCATTTTCTCAATTTATTCCAGAGGTTGGACAGACTCTCTGTATCTACGTTTACGCAAGAGAAATCGCTGTAATCACAGAGACCTACAGAACATTTCCCAAAACGGTATGTTAACTTTTGCCACTTTTTGGCTGGGTTTTTTTGACATTGCTGGTGCTGATACTTGGTGTTTCATTAATTTGCATCCCTCTGCTCTGTGCTCCCACAGAGAGAGCCCTGTGCTGCACCCCACTGTGGCACAGGGGACTCACAGGGCTGCCAGTCCAGCAGTGGGCACAAAACAGTCATCAGTCTCATAGCAAGGGTGTCCATGGCATCCTGAAACATCCTTTGGGTACCAGCAAGCAGAGATCCTCCTGCAAAGCTGGGGAGGTCAGTGGTGCTCATCTGATGTGCTCTCAGGACAGATGTTAAATAAGTAATCAAAGACACAAACAAAACTTCACACTGGCAGGACAAAGATGGGAAAGAACTCTGTGAGGCTGGCATAACATCATCTTTCCATGAAAAAACATTCAAAAATATATATATATATTTATAAATATGCAGCAGACCTCATCTACCTAGAACTAAGGAAAGTGTTTTGCTTAGTACCTCAGCGTGCAGTGAAGAAGAGGAAGATTAATGCAAGAAATAAGAGATGTGGAGAGAAACAGCTAAGCCAGGAAGAGCAGTGGGTTTGAGAGAGAGTCTGTGTCCCTCGTGCATTTCTCCTGAGGCTAAAGCAGCTTAACATTTGGAGTGGTGATCTCAGAGTAAAGACCAAGGTGCATGCTTGACAACTTCTGTGAATGATGCAAAACTGAAAAGTATTAACCATCCTAGAGCAGGACACGTCCTTACACAGGAATAATTCAGCAGCGACAGGAGTTTCAGCAAACAAAATCGTACAAAGAATTTGTGACAGAACTAGTGATGAGATTTGGCTGTAGACAATGTGCTTATAAGCCAGAGGTGCTGGGAGGACAGAGGCACTGGGGTCCGAGGGGAAATTCCAAGAAATCATTGGTAGTGTAGGATCAACTGGAAAGAGACTAAGGAGGTTGCAAGATGCATCATGCACAGCGTTTTCTCTAGAGACAGGGAAACAGTCCTTCCTCATACAAATCACTGATACGACCTCAAAATTTGGTCCCCTTTGTCTAGGGAGGACTGCCTTTGGTGGGAATAAATACAGCAAAAGGCTTTGGGAAGGATTAGGGCAATGGAGACTTCTGAAGGGATGATAAGACACATTGGCATTTGAGCAAAGCAAAAATTAAAAGGTAATATGGCTTTGAATCCTTTTGAGTCATAAACACCACAGAGTGGGAAGAATTTTAAACTGGAGGATAGTTCTGGCACAAGAACATGGGTTTTCATTAATCCTACCTCTGTTTAGAGAGGAAATTAAAAAAAAAAAAAAAAGATAACTATCGAGGAGTGAAAACCTAGAATAACCTTTAAAACAGAGGAATGAGGGCAAACAAGAAACCTTGAGTTGTTTCAAGTAAGAGTTGGATTAAATTTGTCAAAGGGATTGTATGAAGGAGTAATCTTCCTTAGAAATTGAGGTTTATGATGTTAGCTTTTGTGTTTTGGATTAGGGGATGTACCCAACAGCAGGTTTAAAAGACACTTGATTATGCTCTGATTATCCTTTTGTGTTTCCATTGCACTTAATTAATTTTTATGCTTCAAAAAACTGGCTGCAGAAGCTTGGGAAAATTTCTTCTCTTCAGGTAATAATTTGGCTTTATGGGACTCTCTTCATCTCCAACAGAAGATTCATGTTGGCTGCAGGCAAGGAGCACTGCTGCCCCTAGAGCTACTTAGAAACTTGTTAAATGTTTGGAATTTTCCTGTAAAATTTAGGATCAGAAAGGGTCTGCCCAAACTGACAGACATGTATCTGACAAACAGATACATATAAATATCTCCAAGTTGGATGTCAAGAGGATGGTGCCAGACTCTTCTCAGCGGTGCCCAGTGACAGGACAAGGAGTGATGGCCATAAACTAAAATACATGAAGTTCCACCTCAACACGAGCAAGAACTTCTTTACACCGAGGGTCACAGAGCACTGGAACAGGCTGCCCAGGGATGTCATTGCTTCTCCCTTTCTGGGGACATCCAGAACCCAGCTGGCTGCATTCCCGTGTAACCTGTTCTCAGTGCCTTTGCCTTGGCAGGGGCGTTAGGCTGGATCATCTCCAGAGGCCCCTTCCAACCCTAATGATTCTGTGATCTCACCAGGCAGAAAAGATTGCACAGGTAGGTAGCATGATGCAAGAATCACTTACAGGCTCAGGGGTGCATTTGCACCTTAAAAATTGCCTTCTGGTCCCAGCATCAATGCCTTGACATTGCCTGTCCCATGTCTTCCTCCTTCCTGTGGCACGTGCAGTGCCCCTGAGGCTTGGAGTCTTCTCCCCTTCTGTTTTGCAGTGTGTTTGGTGCCATCAGTCAGATGCTTCTGACTTTCTTGCCTGTAAGTTGCAGGTGGCTGGAGTTGGTGGCTCCCATCACTGCAGTCCCCCAGCTGTGCTTTCTGGTGAAAGAATGAAAAAAAGGGCCAAAAAAAGGGTCATGGATGACTAAATGTCAAAGGCCCTTCTCATTTCTATCCAGTTCATCTCAGTACCTAATACTCTTAATTACCTTGTTCTGCTCTCTTTTACATTAATAAGGGTGGTACTTCCTGTGCCTCCTTTTCCCAATTCCCTCACAGATTTTTTTTTTTTTTTATAATCTGTCATTGTGTGCATCATTTCTTTTTCTCTCCATACATCTCCTTTCCACTTACACTACAGACACCTTCAGGGTGTAAAAAAAGGTGAGCCTGTGACAGGACAAAAGACTGAAGAAAATTGAGAAGGGAATTTAAAAAAGGAAAAAATTACAAGTTAGAGAAAAATCTCAGGATATGTTCCCTCAGTGTCTTCTCTAAATCATCTCATTGACACTACACTGTAAAGGTTCACTTTTATTGCCTCATTTGGCTTAATAGTTTCCCTGAATATAAATTCATAATTTGTAACAGATCTGTTCTATTCCACCACTACCGTGGAAGTACAGTTTGTGGTTGCACAACAAGCACCTCACAATCACCTAATGCATGTTTTCTGTCAGTGTGCCTTGCTGAACAGTTTTCTGCAGGTAATTTTTATTGGTTCCCTATTTTCAGTATGGTTTTGCTGTGTTTCCTTCCAGCAGCTTCACACAGGTTTGTAAGCCATGTGCCATTTCTGCTTTGTGACTGGGTGAGTGGGATTCCAGGTGTGAGGATTTGGCATGAATACTCAGGTGTGGAGTCAGAAAGTTCTGGTAAATGTTCTTCAGCACTTGTTGAAGATCCCTTGTTTTGACAGAACCATCCTGACAGCGAAATCAGGTGCTGAAATATTTTGGAAGAAGTGTTAGATAAACACTGGAACAGGGAATACCCTCAGAGTTTCTAAATCATTACAGAATAATCTTGCAATTGTCATCCATATTTTGCATGGGATACTTGGATAATGTAGGCTATTTCAAAACATGGGTATTGTGTGTTCCTTTGCCGAATTTAAAAAAATCTGTCTCTTTGGGATTCTTGTCTCTGACCAGAAAAAAAGAGTCCTTTTTAACACATGCTGTGGGTCACTGAGTCATCATGCATCAGATATCTCACATTGGCTTCAAAAACACTTAAGAAAGAGTAATTCTTATTTTTTTCTTCACCTGTCCTGGAAATTCTAGTCTGCCTGGCGTTCATTTGGGAAAAAGCAGATACCTTTTTATCTGCACCATTATATTTCCAATTGCTTTTACAACATAAGGGAGGAAAGGATTAGAAGTCAGCAAGTTTTCTTGTCCATGCAGCACTTTTTTGGCTCTTTCAGTGCACTTCCATGCTGCTTCTTTTAGCCTTGCAAGGTTTAAGAGCAAGAAAATACAAAATGTATCTCAGATATTCCAAAGTTTATGAAATTCAGGGTTGCTCACAAGCAGAAGCAAACCCAACCTTGATTCCTCAACCAAAACTAGAAAACCACTGTGAAAATGTTTGGAAAGCAGCAGAGAGGGAGGTAGGAGGGACCCAGGGATACCTTCCAGGACATTCAGCAGTGTAAGAGTAACTGTTCTGCCTCATCTCTTTTTCTCTCTTGAAAGTTTTCATCACAGATTGCATCCTGTATCACAAAACCTCCCTAGAAGACCTGATTTACCCATGAAAACTGTTTTCTAAAAAACTCTTCATTTTCTTGATGTTTTGATTTGTAACTAATCTGCTAAGGCTTTCTACAGAGCTGCTTATAACTACTGGTGCTTCTGGAGGCAAAATATACCCAAGAACAGCTTATGGTTTTCCATAAATGCATTTTTAATTTCTAAAGGACCCACTAGTTTACTTGTGCTGGATCTGCAGCCCCAGTCTGGGGAGCCATGTGACAGAATGGCTTTAACAGAGGGTGTTCAGCTCCAGCTGAAAGAAGGGCCATCAAACAGAAAAAATAAACTTGGTCGTTTGTTCCAAGCCATATTTTCTAAGGATTTTGTGGGGCTCTTATCCTGCTGAAAAGAGCCTCTCAGCAGAAGGGATGGATTCTTGAATGGATCAGCAACCCTCAGGAAAGAAGCAGCATACAGATATATTCATTTCTAGCTTGGAAGAACTGGATTATTTAGAACATAAAAGATTCCTTGATATATGCAGTTGGCATCAATGTGAGTGATAATAACAAAGGCACTGCTATTAAAATGCAAAGTGTATTATTACTGCCTTAGGGGGTTATCTCTTAGATCTTTCCCCCACACCAATCCAGCAGGGATTTAATGATGTTCTGTCCACAAGTTTCCCTCCAAGAGCTGCAAGGAGGACAGGATTTGCAGGCTTCAGAAGCACAACGAAGAAGAGAGACCAGGAAAGAGCTGAGCTGAGAACAGAAGGAGTGTAATACAAGAGGAGAAGGAGCTAGAAAAGAGGAGAGAGTGGCAATACAACCAAATAAAGCAAATGCTACCTGTAGGGCCTGTTTCTCTGAAGATTATGTTTCTGTACATTGCTGTGAGATGAGTTCCTTGCAATCACAGCCTCAGTCTCTCCTTGAACAAAGCTTAGTCTTTTCTGGCTTCTTGTTTTCCATCACTTTTACACTGCAGGTGATGGATCTTGGTTCGTGTGCTGGGGATGGTTGGGATGTATATGCACAGCCTTTAAAGACCCTGTTCATTTTCATGCTTTGCTGAATGGGAATTGTTTTCTCGTGCAAAACATAGATGAAATATTAGAGATGGTCACAGATGCTTAGGTGTAGCCACCATTTTTCCTTAAGGAGGAAAGATTTGCATCCAACCCTATGGGTGAATTGCCATTGAAATGCAGAGCTGCTTGGGAGGAGCACAGCTGGCCTAACACCACTTTTGTAAGTCTGACACCTGTGGGGAGAGCAATGCAGAAACCCAAACACTGGTGTCTACAGCCATTTAAGATGCTTTACAGTATCTTTCCCACCTCCAGCTGCCTCTCCAGAAGTGCACAGTCTCTCACACATCCACTAAAGTGTCTGCCAGCCCTGCTGCAGGTGTCTTGGATAGTCTGGGATGTCAAAAATGGCACTTGGTGCCTATGTTTAGGACCTGAATCGGTCCCAATGTGGTAAAGCTGTGAGACACTTACTCCCAGAAGAGTGAGAACAGTTCTCTTTGCAATTTATAGGGAAAGTTAAAAGTAGATTGACTGTTGACAAGTCAGGTTGGCTGGTTTACAAGAGACTACTATGTTCAACAGATGGGAAGAAGCTGCCAGATCTGGATTAAAAGCCAGATCAAAACAACCCGGCACTTAAAAGTATTTGATTTTCTACCATATGAAGTGTGGGACTCAGGTAAGAGGCAGCAGATCCCTGGATACATCTTTACTTCTTATTGCCAGCACCCAGAGATAATTTGTTGTTCCATTTTTATTTTTAATGCTTCTACGTTCTTGGAAATACGCAATGAAATTGGGTTTTGCATTTTGGGGGGGTATTTTGACACTACAACAATGTTTTTTCTCTTATTCCCACTATGTGTGACCAGGCGGTTCTTCAGGAAACCTCCTCTACTTAATAAAAAGGTGAGTGTTTAGTGGGGTTCACATGTTAACTCAGGATACAGAAGCATTGATGGAGTTCTACTTTGAAAGAAACAAGCAAGGGACAGTAAGGAATATTAAGGAATATATATAAGGAATATATATTATCCACAAGTGTCCTAAAAAGCACAGCTTCTCTTGAGCACTGTGCTCTGAAGTGCTGGTTGGGTTTCATCTCTGGCATAAACACTAATCAACAGCTTTTGAAGTGTGGATGTCACCATCTCCAGCTTTGCTCACTTAAGTCAATTGGGCATTTCCAGTGATTTTAGGGAAGAGACGAAGCCTTTCCATAAATCTGGATATAACTGAGTAGCTAATGCATAGCAAAGGACAACAACTCTCCCTTTGAGATGAATTTGGATGGGCTGTGGGTCAGCTGAGTTTGATTTAGTTTGCTTTAATTCATATTCTAAGGGACTTACTGTTCTTTTCTCTGGAAAACAAGTAGAAAAGAATCCTTGCCCCCTAGCACTGAGCTTCAAACTATGTCATAATTTGATCTTGAATTCAATTCTACACACAGACTTAGCTGTCAGCCAAACATAGTCTTCTTCTTCCATCTCTGATTAAAAAGTTCCCATGTGGATTCATGTCTTTGCCCCAAAATGAAACTACTTGATTTGGCTTTTGAATAATACTAAGATATTATATAATATTAATATTATATCTATGTAGATAGATAGATATAATATTAATAATACAAAGATACAAATAGAAAGCCAGCAGGAAAAACAGTCCACTAGGGGCAAAAAGGAGATGTGGAAAAAACCTGTATTTAAGACACTTTACTAAAATATAAAACTACAGTGAAAAAACCCAACCACCCTAAAAAAAAACCTCTCCCAAATATAGTCACATAGTCATTTCTGCACTGGCCATGTCCAAGCAGGTTACTTCCAAATGTGATCTCACAGAAGCATGGTGTGTGATTCAGACTCTGAAAGTGTTTTCCCATGCTAATATATCTGCTCGTTTATCTTTTAGCTTGGCCAGAAACCAGCTGTTGGACAATCCAGCCATAGTTACCTATGCTACAATTGGGAATGATGTCTGCAATGGGTAAGGTGTAAACTAAATGAACTTTTACAGCAGCATAAATTTGACTTCTTTAGAATATTGCTGACTGCTTGGGCATTTGTGTCTCATTGCTTTGTGCTTCTCCATGACGACATTTTTCTTTGGTTTTGGTCTGTCCTCCTTAATTTTCTGCTGAAAATAGTGGTTGTTGCCTTACCTGTATTTGTCATAGGCACCTACCAGTCTTCATTCACAGCTTGTTGTTCTTTCTTTCTTTCATCAGTCAGTCACAAAGTGACCAATAGCATGTCTAAAGTAATTATTTCTAACTCAGCAGAGGAAATTAACAATAACAACAACAGGAGGGGCGGAAAAAAGGAGTTTAAAAGCACATTTATCTGTCTTACCCAGTGTGTCACCTCCTGTCAGGAGGGAGAGCGTGACTGGCTTATCATTTGTGAAGAATGACAGCACAGTCCCCTGTCGAGGTCCACTTTTACCCTGCCTCTGCTGCACACTGCCTGCTGTCAGTCTTTGCTGTGCTCTCCTGATGAGGTGTTTTGTCTTTCTGGCTTTACTCACGTCATAAGCTCTGCAGGGGAATGAACCAAAGCTTTCAAAACTAATAGTTCTGGCATTACCCATTAGTAATGCTCACAGGGACACCAAGAGGCCACTAGTCGGATACTTCCCTTCCTCCAGGTAGTGGGAAGGCAGAAAACCCCTTGCAACCAGCACATCTGTACTGCAGTTTTGGAAGAAATAAGTCTGACTTAGGTGGAGGCTTTCAAAACACTCATTTTAATAAATGCCACACACTCGGCTAAGTTTCTTCCCAAACCTTTTGAAAAGCCTCACCTGCAGGTTGTATAATGAAGTTGGAGCTGTTTTGCAGGCTGTCAGACTTAGCCATTAAAATGGCCAAGGCTTGGTGTCCTAAAACGTTGTTTGACAAGCAGATCATGGGTTGAAACTTTGCTTGTCAGATGCTGTTCTCCAAATGAGAATGTTTGAAGGCCAGGCAGGACTTTCCCTGCCACTGCAGCACCTGGAGACCATCAGCCAGGGCAGAAGTGGTACCACAGGTGTCACCTTTTAGGTCCTTTCCTGACATCACCATCACCCTAGCCACGTGCAGGCAGCACACAGAGATAACCTCCCATGAAATCTTCACCCTCTGGTGCTCATGCCCTCTTTGGACCCCTGCCCAGAACTGCCAGAGCTGCACTCAGGGGAAGGAAGCACAGATCCTCCAAAGTAATGTCACCCTGCTGTGACTGAGCAGGAAGAACAGCCTCCTGCTGGTTGCTGACACGGGATGTGTTTACTGAGGAGCTTATGGAAGTATCATCACATCCATCCCCAGGATGATAAAGTCCCCTCCCTTCCTCCCTCCCACCCCAGAAAAGAAGACACCTTTGCTGAAGTCCATGGCTCCTGCCATGGAGACTTCCAAGGTGTCTCCTCCCAGGGTTGGCCCAAGCTCTTTGTGCACCTATTTCAATTCTGCTATTTCACTGCCTTTGCTAAATGCACCTCTTTTTCCTTTGTTTTATTCCTCATTCTGCAAGTTATTCCTTTCACTTGCCGTGTCTCTAATGCTGTTTTCTACTCTTGCCTGAAGAAAAAGAAATTTTCCAGACATTTAAACCATTTTTACCTTGCCTTACCCATTTGGTATATTCCAAAACCTTCCTGAACAGTATTTATTACTTACCTGAAACTCTGCTGTCTTTTTATCCCAGCATCCATTACCTGGCAGAGACACTTTTGTCTGCTCAAATTCTTTCTACTGTTTTCTGTCTGTTTCCTTCCCAAACATTCACAGCCTCAAAAGAGGCTGTCAGGCTGTAGTGATCCCCGTGGCTCCAGCAAGGAAAGTTGCTGCAGCTTCTGTAGCAGCAAGCTGTTTCCATTGAGGGGGATGTGCAGTGACAGAGATTTTTTCAGTGTCCTGTCACTGTGTGTAGCTGCCCTGGCTCTGATGTACCTACAGAGGTTATGGAGGATGCAGAGCATCCCGTGATCTTGACTTCAAACCTAGGGCTTGGCAAATAAAAACCTCTTCAAGGACAGCTTTAAGCTGCAGTGATAGAGCCTTTCTGGCCTGATCCTGTATTTTGCCTTCAAAAAGAAGCAGTGTGCTGAACATACCAGAGATACAGCTCTTAGCCAAAACATTGTTAAAATGCAAGTATTTCATTGCCTGCAAAGGGTGGGGTGATAAGTAATATGGACGTTTGTAGAGGGAAAGGATAATGGAACTGACAGCCTGTGTTACACATTCCCAGTAGTCTCCATCCTGTGGTGTCCAAACCGGGGGGTTAGAAAAATAAAGACAGATGGCAATGGTATCTCTCAGCCCACTGAAGTGTAAATGTGGGACACAGAGACCTAGAATTAAAAAAAAAATCGGACAAGAAAATAAGCCCCAGAAGTCTCAAATGTTGTACAATTATCACACGTACTAGTTACATTTGGGGTGAGGCACCATTTCTCCAGCCTCTTTTGCAGCTCTGCAGTTATTGCATCTGCAACAAGCAGAAAGGTGACAGCAGCAAAGCAGGGTGAGCAGGGACCCACTGGGAAAGGAACTTGTACAAAGTGGCACTGATGCCAGTAAGAGCAGAATGCTCCCTTGTTGTAAGACTCCAGCACCAGGGGTCTGCTGCATCCCTCCGGCCCTACAAGTAGTGTGTGACCAGGCAACACCTCTGGCCCTCACGCCCTGATCCCACCCTGTGCAGCAAGCTGGAACTGAACTCCTGGGCTGTGGATCCAGACCTGGATCCTGGATGTGGATGCATGGATGTGCATGTGCCATGTGTGTGTGTGGCATGTTGGCACCCAGCTGGCCCCGTGTGCCAGTGGCCTAAACCCTGGGCGTGTAACAGCATGTGCTGGAAAGCAGATGTCTGGCTGAAACATTGGCAGGGGAAGTATTTATTGGAGTTGGAGCTGGGGCTGGGGAGGGAATCGCTGCTCTGTAGGATGTGGCAGGCCAGGCTCACAAACCCTGTGCAGCTGGAGGATGGAGAGCTGTGTTTGGTCTATACCAGACCCTGTTATAAGAGATGGAAGAGGTCTCTGTGACAGGGGAGCTGGAAAAGCTTATCACAAATTGCATGGGGCTATCTGTGCTTGTATGTGTGCACAGCAAGTTAGGACATGTTAGGACATGCAGGAGCTGTGTGCAAATATGCCTATAAAATAGCTTCCTTCTAGTTTGGTTTTAATTTCATAGCCTGGCACAGAAAGGAAACGTGAAGAAATATCTGCATGACTTCAACAGACAAGAGAAAGTGGAATTATGAATGTCATATTAATTTTGGCTTACATTGACATGTTTACCTGCAGTAGAGGCCTTACATCAGTGCAGCATTTTGAAATCAAGTGTTGCAACACCTGTAGGCGAAATGAAGTAATTTCAGGGCAAAACCACAGTCTTATCTCTAAAGTAGCTTGCTTGGGTGGCTGTCACAAGGATAAACCTGAATCTTAATGCTGTTTTTCAGTTCTCCTTAACCATAAAATCTCAAATGCTTCAGCAGCACATGCTGCATTAAGATAAATTTCCGAGCCCAGGAAACTTGCCCCAATTATTACTTTGTGTGCAAAGTGCAGCACACTGAAGAATCCCAAATCCTTGGTTCTCTCACACAGGACTCTGCACCCACTCTCCTCACCTGAGCCCAAACATTTCTAATGCCTTAAGACAGAACAACGAGGCTTTGGGAAGCTCCTGCTTCTGTGGTGTTCACTGGCAAGGAATCTGACCTGATTCCCCAGCAACTTGCTCAGCACTGCACACGTTAGGTTTGCCTTTCTCTTAGCCAGGGGAAGCCATGAAAGACATTAAAGGACTTTCCCATGGAAAGGACCTGGATGAAGTCTCCTGGCTGCTAAGGTGATTGCTTCCCTACAAGCCTATGAGGAGAAAATGTGGGAACCACTAGAACAGTGAGGGTGGACATTAGTGAAACCTTCCTGCTTGGAATGACACCCTCTGTCTTGAGCAGCATGATCAGCTCCTCAGCAGGTGTTGAGCCTTTCTGTGTGAATGCCTTGCTCAGCTGTGCCACACCACCAAATGGAGTGAAAGCTGGCACAAGAGCCTTGGTCCACAGTCACAGATGTTGATGTGCTCCAAATCTCAACTATGGTACCCTTGTTGTCATGTCTGGGGGCTCTGATAACAGCTTGTGTTGCAAACACATGTTTTTACTGCCTTTCCCAATTAAAAAAAAAGGCAACTTGTGGATTTCCATGCTCTGCTTTAGTGCTCCAAGTGAGCCCTGGCCAACCTGGATGGCCTGGGGTTTGTGGAAACATGAAATGATGTCCTTCTTTCCATCCCACTGACTCTTTGCTTTGAGAGAGAGCAATGGAACATCTCCAGAAAAAGAGAGAATTTTACCCAGAGTGAGCCATGCTCGGCCTCCCAGGTGTTACCAGGGTGGGATCTTGCAGAGCTGAGGTCCCTCCCCATGCCAGAGACCTACAGATCCTCTCCTGCTGGGATGGAACAGCCTTCTCAGGGTCGTGTTCACCCCCTGTTGCAGACATGGGCACCATGGGAGTGTGACAATAGCTCTCAGAGAGAAAAGTGGGTGAGCACTTTTTCTGTAATAAAGTGGTTGTTTTAATAACATAACTAGAGCAGCACTCTAGGCAGCCTGGGGTGGTTTTGCTTGCTTGTTTTTCTTATATAAATTGAAATGTATTTCAACTTCAGGATTTAATTTCCCGGCTCCTGCAGCATTTACAGCTAAATGCAAGAGGGGAAGGATAAACCTGAACCTGAAAAACATGGCTTAAGATGCTCTGCAATAGCTACAGAGAGTGAGGTGCCAGGGTTACTGCAATACTCTTACATGGATTTTTAACACCATGGGAAAACAATGTGGTCATAGTCTACTTCATGGCTCTGATTTGCCTCTCTGTACTGTAAATAAAGACTGACTCATTTGCAAACTATAGAATATTTCCATCACTTCTTTTGCTTGCTTTTACTCTACTTCTACTTCTCCACTTATTGAACTGTCTTGGGGTGACTTTATGATGTATCCCATATCCCATATCACCAACTCTACACCAGGAAAAATGAATCTTGGGCCTTTCTGTGTCTTTAAACTGGGCCCAAGAGCTGAGACAACAGCTTGAGGAGGAAATTTCCAGCCAGACCCCTGGAATACCCAGGTCCAGCTGCAGAGCCTTTGGGCTCATTAACACTCCTTCCCACAGCTGCAGGAAATAAGGCTCGAAAAGGGCTCCTCTGGTGGTGCTGGAGAGAGGAGAAAGAGTGGAGTGTCTGTGTTTTTCTGAGACTTTGGTTTCTCTTCTTTGCTTCTGGACTTGTTTTGGACACCAGAACATCAAAACCTCACTGGGAGACCCTTTCACCAGCCTGGCCTGGGGGGCCCCCACATTTTCTTCTCCATGGCAAAGGAAGAAGGAGATCATATCAACAAAAGGACTCTGAATCTTCCAGGTTCTCTCTTCCCACTGTGGGGGTCGGGGAGCTGTGGCTTCCTTTTTATCAGAGAATATTTATATCTCTGAACTTATTTGTCCCAAACCAGGACATGAACAATAATTAGTTTGTTTGGGTTTTTTTATCTTGACCTCTTTGAGTAAAAGTTTTCTTGCTTTTACTCTCTCTTTCTTCTTCCCCTGTCTCAGTGGGCAGAGAGAGGGGGAAGTAAGAGCTGTGTGGTGCTTAGCTGCCCACTAGGGTTAAGTTAACCCACAACAGGAGTCCACTCTATAAAAAAGAGATTCATCTGTCTGTTTTTAGCAGAGAGATGGGTTACTCTGATGCAGGTAGGTTTCTATATCACATCTGATTTTGGCAATAACAATGAGAAACCAAAACACATCGCATCATTTTTATGAGGTTTCATTTAGCTGACTTAATGTGGAAAAGCAGAAAAAAGAAAATTATACTGTTTCAGGTGCCTTTTTAGGACTACCTGACACAATGTCCTATTGTCATCTCCTTCTTTAGGCACCGTGACACGCTGGCCCACATGACCACACCCAAAGAAATGCTCTCCAACGTGGTGCAAGCTCTGAGATACCTGGACTCCCGTCTGCCAAATGGCAGCCATGTGATTTTAACAGGCTTGGTGGATGGTCGCTTCCTCTGGGATAACCTGCATGACAGATACCATCCTCTAGGTAAATATTAAGTGGTGTGGGGTTCCTCCTCATTATTTACCTTCATGTTTTTGTTCATGTTGCCTTCTCTCCCTAAATAATTTATGAATCTGTTGAGAATTTCAAGCAAAACTGACAGAGTGGTGGAGATCTGAGAAATATGGGTCAGATATTGGCTGTGCAGCAGAAGTAGGAATAACAGCCTTTACCATCCCCACTGCAGGACAGGGCAGATCCCTATCCTACTTGGTTCTCCCACCAACCAGACCCACCCAGCTTCAAACCAGGCTCAACACATGGTGCAGATGTGGAAACAAGCTGTTCCACCTCAGCCTTGGCCCAAAATTATGGCCAGCCTGCCTGCACTTAATAATCCTGGTGGTTATTACAGATGGAGCTGGACATTTAGTTAACACCTCCATTCACTGAGTGGTGGATGTTGTGTAAAACTGGATGTGGACCAGAACAGAAGATTAAGTCAGGGGGTTGCAAAAGACTGGTTATATATTAGAGAAGTAGATTTTCCACGAGCACTGGGTGTCTGCCACCTCCTACACTACGTACAGGTGTGATGGTTGAAACCTCACACCGTGTGCATGCATGTTTGGGGTGTTCCCTTACAGTGTCATTGTCATAAGTGCTTTGGGGCATTTTTTTCAAAGATTTGCAGGCTGCCTTTGAGAGCCTGCCATCTCAGGCTGTGAGTGAAACTGTCCATCTGACCATCAGCAGTCCACTCGCTCCTTGGCTTCATCCTGTGCCAAGCAGCAAGGATGGGGCTGCATTTATTATTATATCCCTCCTTGGTTAGTCTGATAGCTGTACCTCTGGGGTCACATGGAAATGTGGGAGACATTTCCTTGCATATGTGGGAGGTTGTGGGATGGGGAAGCTTGGTAGCTGGTTGCAGAACCCATTCTGTACAAGTTCATACCTCCCCGCAGTGGAAATGCTTTATGCAGGTAGCAAAGGAAGTTTTTGTGCAAACAGCTGAAGTCCCTTGGCCCCCAGTCAAGAGTGTGTACAAGATGCAATCATGGACATTCTACTGCCAGACTTTAGACCAAAAGCATGTACTTACTGGTATTTGTGTAAAGGAATCTCTTTTTCATCTGACAAGCTGGAAGTTGTCTTCATCCTAGTTCTCATCAGCAGAGAAAGAGAGAAGCTAAATTACATCATTAAAATGGTAGATTACATATGCAGATGATTTTGGCAACCACCGGGTAACGCAGCTTTCAGCAGACTCAGTGCTGTGGTATCCCCAGGATTCCTCAACCATTCCCAGTGGGCCCACCCCTTCCCCAGTTCTATTCATGATACCTTGTTTTATTTTTCTCTAATAAGCACTACTGCCAATGAAAAAAAAAAAAAAGGAAAATTTTGCCCATTTTAGGGCAGGGGAAACCTGCGATAATTATGTTTTAGTCACATAAACCAATTTCTTTCCTTGAGTACATGTTTATCACAGGGACAGTTCCTCTACTGGATATCTAATTATGCTACATCATGGATATCTAATTATTATGCTACAACATGTAGCATTTTTTGGCAGCAGCCAAATCAGGAGTGATTAACTATAGAACCAGTTGGAAATTTTTCAGAGGGGCTGATTTGCCTTGGAGGGACCCGATTAATCCTAAGCAGCACGTTTTGCAGAAAGAGATCCCTTCTGGCAGATTCTCTTCTGGGCTGTGAGCAGGTTTCCCCATTTGTCAGCCATGACCAGACACCAGTCTGGCTCTATGCCAAATCCATGGTCCCCCTGACAGCCCATCCCAGGGCCTGATGCTTCAGGCCACAAGGGTCTGGGACACCCCCAATATCCAGGAGTGACACCAGATCTTTGAACTCCCCATCATTTGCTCCCTGGGCAGCTGATACTGCTGCTGGGTGATGGGCAGGAAACACATCTGTATTAGGGAGCCCATTTCGTGTGGGATAGATAATACTTTGCAGTTCTAAAACAACAACAAAAATTTCATATTTCAGCACTGCAAAAATATCAAAGCCTGACAGAATGATCAGCGTGCTACAGACTCGGACAACTGAGTGACCATTTGATTCTCACCTTAGTTGTAGCTACCAAAGAAGCAAAAAGTTTGAGAAAATGGATCATTTTCTCAGCAAGCCAGGCTATTGCATAGCACAGTGAATTTTAGGGAATGTCAGCTGGATGTTTGACTTTGTGCTTGAATTTTCTCACCCACACAAGCATATCCACTTCTCTCCATGACAGCAAAATTGTTTATCCCTCTTAAGGCTAACCTCTGTGGGGTAAATGTGAGTGTACACGGGCACCCTTCTACTTTGCAAACCCTGCATTTCTTGGGCGTGTGAGAGACACGTTAATGGAAAAATATCAGTCATGCACTCTGGAGATTGGCATGGGCTGTAGTGACTAACCCCACGTGTGAGACAAATTACCTATGAGAGGTGGGAGGGGGATGCAGGAGCAGTGAAAGCAGCTCTGCAGGCTGGGCACCTTAGCAGGAAGGAGGTGTTGGCGTCACCTCTGCTGCACCCCAGCTCTGGTGGTGGGAGGGTAACCTGGGTGCCCCTGGGGTGCCTCTCCCCTCCCAGGGGTGTAATGGATAGGAATGCACAGACCTGCAAAATGAAGTTATGTTTGGCCATCAGGCACATAAAGGTTCCCTCTCTGTGCTTTGCAGGGCAGCTGAACAGGGATGTCACGTACAGTCAAATTTATTCTTTCCTTGACTGCCTCCAGGTAAGGTCTGTGGCTGTAGCTTCCCAGTCCCTTTCCTCTTGGCCTGCTGCTAAAGCCCCTCTCCCTGTGCCTGCCCAGGTGAGCCCCTGCAGTGGCTGGCTGACCCCCAATGAGACCCTCAGGAATCTGACCTCGGAGGTAAGTCCCAGCAGTGCTGCAACAGGACCACCCTCTTGCTGTTTCAGTTTGTCCCTGTGTCTGAGGATTTAAACCCCGTTGCCTCAAAGGCAGGATGTCAGCACACTTTTTTATTCCATCAGTTGAGGAGAAAATGTGGAAACATCCTCACCCATCCTTGCAAATGCCCCTCAGGCTCTGGGAGGCAGCATGCTCAGGTGAAGGGACTTGTTCCTGTCATAACCTCTCAGCAGCCCAAATTTATTCCCAAGTAGGATGTGATCTCCTGGAGACAAAACTGTTCAGGCTTATGTTCTTTAAGAAAAAAAACATACCTGATAAGAAGGAAAAGGCTTGTGAACCAAATAGCTGTTGGTATGACAAGTTGGCTGCTTACACTTTGCTGGCAGTGGGAGCAGGTCCTGAGAGCAAGAGCCTTACCCTTTTTTTCATTTGGGATTTGTGCTAATCTCCCTCAGACACGTTTCTGTGGACTTAATGGCCAGATGGTGTGACCAGGGAGCATCCAGGTTCAGTGCAGGAATGGGTTCAGACAAAACAGAGATGTCTGAAAACTCAGCCTAAAAATCTAGGTGGACATAATACCAGCCTCTTATTTTCTTAAGGTACAAGCTGATTTTTAATCCCAGGAATCCGTTGCAGGCATGTAAAATAGCCAGTACAAATATTATCAAAGGTGTCATCTCTGTATATAGTTGTATTAATATGTGCATTCACTAAACAACAAAATATGGTCTTGATTTTACCAAAGCTTACATATGTATTTCATTTTATGCCCTGTCCCTCTTGACTTCAGAGAAGGCAATTAAGCACATTCCTAAATCTTTGTAAGATTGCAGTTTATATATGCATACCAACAACACAGAATACAGAGTACATATAACTTCTCTCCATGAACAATGCATATGTCTGCAGGGTATGAATTAATCTTTCTGAGCCCCTGTCTGAAACTAATTGTCTATGTTATTATCCAAACTGCACAATTTAAATATTTAGGAGATCCTGATCTCTGTTATGGCTGTAGAAATTACACTGGATGTATCAGTTAGGCAGACGTTCAATGGAGGTAATTTACTCTGCTCAAAGTAAGGGTGGAATTTGGTCTGCATAGATAAGCATTAGCATCCACTACAGAGTAGCAGGAAGGATAATAGGAAAAGAGGACGTTTCTCTCGTAGAAAAGTTTGGGGTTTCTTAAAGAGGAATGAAAATTACTGGGTTGCCACTCATCAAGAGACCTCCAAAACCGAGAAATTCAGAATATTTATGTAAGCATAGAGACACTACTAAAAGAGGTCTCCAGTAAAATAAGTATATGCTGCATTAAACTTATGAAATAGCTGAGGCCTCAGTGTAACCTGCAGGGATGTGTTGCATGATGAACTGGGTAGCCCAAAGGCTGGTGGTGGTATGATGAAAAGCCTGATCTCACTTCCATTCCCCTAGCTGAAAGGGCAGCATAAGCTTTCAAATTCCTGTCTGTACATCAGTGACAAAAGCTGAATCCATGCAAAGCAGCACGAATAGCAATGAATAGTCATTAAGTCACTTATTTTTGCAGAGAGCGTTACAACTTTCCAACGTCCTGAAAGAGATAGCGAGATCGGAGAAATTTGCCAACTTTGATGTTTTCTACATGGATTTCCCACTGAGACAAAGTAAGTTCCTCTTTTTCCTGTCTTTCTCACAGAACACTTAGTCAAGTGCTAGGCTGCTAATGTGCTTCTCCTATTTTAGCTGTGTAGCAGGAAAAGAGCAGAATAGCCAGCCAGTCTAGGTGATCCTGCAGACAGGGCTGTGGCCAAGGGGGAATCCTTAATCCCATCTTCCCTGAAGGGACCTTTGCAGGGACAAGACCCTACCAGAAGCCTGGGGACTACAAGCTCCCAGCTGCTGGCACCCACAGCCCCAGTGATGCACAGCCCACGAGCCACTTTCTCTTGGGTGGCAAGGTGACAGGGGCAGAAGATATATCTCTGCTAAAAATGCCTCCTGCTTGTCCTCTGCAGTTTTTCAGGCTGATGAAGGAAAAAAAGAAATCTCAAACATATAAGTCCATAAGATTCGGTTTTATTTTTCATTATTGCCTTTACAGGGGGTCATCTAGGCTGGGAATACATACTTGCAATGGTGAAGGTGGTCTTCACGAGCTGTAGTTTACTGTGTCATCACTGGGCTTCTTCTTGCCTCCTCTGGGATGGGCAGTGCCTCAAGAAGGGGAACTTCTATCTGCCATTGTCCTGCCTGAGTAACACAGCTACCCTCTCTTAGCTCACTGTTCTCAAAAGTAGAAGCACCTCTCCCAGGAATAACTGGCTTTTTCTTATGCTTCTTTAACCACATACATACTACTGTAGCTTCTGACTAGAAGAGCTTACAAAACTTCTGTGATCTTTAGTGACATTAGGTAAGCACCTTACCTGAATCGTTCTGGAACTGACACTAAAAAGAAATTTAAAAAGCTAGGGAATTTTCATTGTTACCATAAGTGTGAGTGGACAGTGTCCCTGTGGGGCTGGGGACAGACACCTGCCCCTGGATCCCTCTCACCTCACCTTCCCCTGCAAGATGCACAGGGATCCATCCTGGGGCACCACCCAGCATCAGTCCAGCTTCACCAGAAAGAGAAACATATTCCTTCTTTTTAAGAAAAGACTGTGTTGGGCAACATATTTAATTGGTTAGATAGTGATGGGAAAGTTGGAAAACAGCTTTTTTTTTTCCTATATCCAGCCTCAATAATACAGAGTTCAACTTCTGCTTGTTGTCTCTCCTTCTCCCACTGTGCACTGCTGTGAAGAGACCGACCCCATCCTCATCTCCTTCTCACAGGCTGTTCCCCAGAATGGATCATCCCTGTCCCACAGGGCTGGAGCTCCAGCCATGGCCACCTGGGTGCTCTCCCCAGTAGCAGGGATGTTTATGTTCCAAAAAGAGTATATAATGATTGGAAAAACACCCTGATTTCCCTGTTTTTATATTCACATACAAACTGTTGGTTCTTATTGAGAAATTTTGTCTGGGTGTCATATTTTAAATCCCAGCACACAGACAGCTAAATCTGGAGCCATGAAGGGACAGAAGCACCCTGTTAATACTTTAAAGTGTACATCTCTAACACCTCTCTCCATCAGTGCCTGGCTGTACTCGAAAGCACAAAGCTGTCAAGGTAACTAACATTATTAAAAACTCATTTTGCAGCCAAATCCTATAAAAAAATCACAGACTTTTTATCCTACGTGACCCAATTCAGGAAGCTGGTTCTGGGTCTCATGAAGACCATATGGAGGAGGAGGAAGTAAAGAAGTGAGGATGGGAGAGGGAGTCTTTCTGTCCAAAAGTTCCTCTCAGAGAGGTGGGCTCCACTGCCAAGTTCATTATTGCAGCACAGAGTTTCAGGGTGTCCAAGTCTCTTGGAGGCTTTTGCCTCAGCTACTTAATATTTAACAAGTCATTAAGGTTTGGAATGAACTACCTGCTGGGTAGGCAAATTACTTTAATAAGTTAAATTACTAACTTTAGGTAATTTATTTGCTTTCATGAAAAGAAACATCTTAGTTGTCTCTCGTTCTTGATTACATCGTGTTAAATAAATGAAGTAAACAAAATCACAGATGCATACACAAACATCAGCTTTGAAAGACACTTTGCAAAGTTTCCTGCAGCCCTGGAGTCAACAATTCAAGCTTGGCATCAGGAAAGCTGTCAGATCATGAGTGTGCTCAGAAGCCAGCTAAGGCTGCTGACCTGGTTTTCTGGTCTCTTTCTGAATCAAGCACAAATCCTCCACAAAATTCTCCAGACATCAAATATTTAGCAGTGGTTCCACACTCTGATGAGTACATTGATTTCAGGGTGGCCTGGGCAGATAGATGTACATAGCAGTATTTGAGTATACTAGCATTTATCCTAGATTTAGAGAGACATTCAAACTCACACATTGCCCTCAGCTGAAGAAATTAGTATTTCCTGTAAGAAGCAGTGCAATAAATAGGGGGATATAGATTTCTTGTTTGGGCTGTTTCTTGGTGTGGATGGGAGCAAACTCTAATCTGGCCTACTCAAGGCAATTTTTTAACACAAACTTAGTGGATATTTGCTCAACCACTCTAGGATTTTTCGAGGTCAAGTATAGTGGCCTAAATTGACTCATCTTTATACAAACCTTACTTACCTTAGTTACTCCTCTGCTGTTTCTGGCACTGGAGCAGTAGTCCCTCTACAAAATAAAACACAGTCAACAAGCCTCATGCTCCATGTAGAATATCATATGTATGAGGAGTTAGGTGAGTTCATCCTGTTCCTCTGCAGTGTAATCCAGGGTGACTACGTGTTGTTCCAAACCTAAAACAGGTTACTTTGGGTGCTGACTGAAGCATCTCAAGTGAGTTTCTATAGTCAAAGCAGGAACATCACCTTTTTGTGAATTCAGAGTTAGCATGGAGCCCCAGACATCCCTTTTTGACACAATAGCCAGGATCCAACAAACAGTGGTGAGTCTGGATCAAAACTGTGGCGCTTGAATGGAGAACATTCTCCTCCTGACAGGATGCTTGCATAATGCTATTAAGAATTCTTAATCTGTCATTATAAAAGGAATTATTGAATTCGCAGTCTGTTAATGCCATATCCACTAGTCCCATGTTTGATCACTGAGCAGCGTTTTGAACAGAGAAAGCTTTTTATTTCTCTAATGGCTCCAGGGCTTATAGCACAGCATCATTTGCATTGAATGTCACGCTTATGTAATTCAAAAGGTTATTTTGTTGGAGTTGAAAAAGACTGCTCAAAAGAGAAGTAACTGAAAATGACAGTTGTTCCTGCAGACTTCACCCCATGTGAATATTCTGTTGCCATCTCTTTCTCTAAAAAGCACTGTTTTCTTATCTCTGCTTTTTTTGTGCTGCTGAAGATGCACCTAACATGGGAAATGCAAAAGTATTAAATCGGTATTAAATAATTTACAGCTTTACTTGCTACAGCATCCATCTTAGTTGGGAGGGAAAGCGAATTGTTTTACGATCATTTATGTTCAAAGCGCTTTCTTGCATAAATATCACAGAGAAAAAAAAATAACAATAAAGTCCTAAATACTGCCCCAAGGAGAAGGGATTGTACACACTATTGGCTCTGACAACTTTATGTGAATTATCATAATCTTCATGCAGAGCTTAAAAATCCCAACAGTGCTTTGCAGAAGAGGGGGGTACATCTCCAGGTGGGTGTCTACTTACTCACTGGTGATTTACCCTCTGCTTCCATTGTTTGCAGCGGCCGAGGAGTGGAGCAAGATGGGAGGTGAGCCTTGGCAGCTGATCGAACCAGTTGATGGCTTCCACCCCAGCCAGGTAAAAATCCAGCCTTGAGAGATGGGTGGGCACAAGCAGGATGTGGGAACATGTGAGATACCAGTGCTCACTGCTGCCCCAGGCACCCAGGCATGCCACTGGGATGCAGGGCTGGGGTATTTCTCTTTTAAAAGAGAGTCACAGAATCATTTGGGTTGGAAAGACCTCTAAGATCATGGAGGCCAACCATTAACATAACACTGCAAAGTCCACCACTGAACCCTGTCCTGAGGCAGCACATCTGTGAGTCTTTCAAATACTTCCAGGGATGGTGACTCAAACACTTCCCTGGGCAGCCTGTCCAGTGCTGAAAGAAATTTTTCCTAATATTCAATCTAAACCCACCCTGGTACAGCTTGAGACCATCTCCTCTTGTTCTACTTTTCCCTGGGAGAAACAGTCACCCTCACCTCATCACGACCTCCTTTCAGGTAGTTGTAGAGTGATAAGGTCTCCCCTCAGCCTCCTTTTCTCCAGGCTAAAAGATCTCAGCTTCCTCAGCCCCTCCTCATCAGACTTGTGCTCCAGACCCTTCCTCAGCTCCGTTGCCCTTCTGTGGACTCACTCCAGCACCTCAGTCTTTTTTGTACCCCAACACGATCCTGTTTTCCACACTGGGAAAGGGCAGTCAGTGGAGAAGCACTTGGACAGGTGTGCATTGCAAGCACTGGTGGATTCCAACATTTCATTGACAACTGTGCTGTCAGTTCAGCTAGAAGAGAGCCACAGGGGGAAGGCTAAAGGCAAAATAGATGCTTTGGTTTCTATCTTCTACACCTATGCCAGTCAGTTGGAACAATCCAGTGCCTTGCTCAGCCTTGCCAAGTTAAAAGAGCCTCCTGTTCAAAAAGGGACTCCTTCATAGCAGAAGTTCATGCCTCTCTATCATACAGTACCAGGAGATAGCTGCATGAAAGCATGAGCCTGGGGATGCCTGGATTTTTAGCTGCAGGCCTTTTGCAAGGAAGCAATTAGAGAAAACTTGGCAAATGAAATGAGAGTGAAAAGAGTGATGAAACAAACCCCATTCCCAACCCTGCCATCTGGGGAAACTGTGCAATACAAAGACTCTAGAGTGAAGCAGAAAAGGTGTTTGCATCATTTTTCTCTTACCCTGAGGCTGGCCTGAGGTTTCTTATAACCCCCAGCACCAGGCCACTGTGGGAACCAAGCTTGCCTTCTCACAGCTTCTCATCCAGGCTCTTCCCCACATCCTGTGTCCCAACAGCAGCTGCAAGGTAGCAGAGAGTTGAAGGCAGTAAATATTTATCTTAACATGATCCTTCCTAAGCTCAAAGAAAATGATGGAAGGACATTGAAGGGCAGCTGCAAACCCACACGCAGCCCCCAGAGTGCTGAGCTGCAGGATGCAGCCAAGTGCTGCCATATTTCACTCCCTCTGGACCTGGCATCCTGCAGTGCTTATGATCCCCGCTCCTGCTCTTAGGATGACGTTCATGCTTTTATAGGTACATTTTCCCTTACAGTCAAGGTGCCAGCTGTAGATATGCCTCACTTCAAGTGAGTTATTGTCCTTCTAGGATTTATTAATTAGCCTTATCCAAACATCCACCACTTTAAATCCATTTTTCTTTTCCTGTTAGTGTACAGAAGTCTGTTATCAATATAGCACTATTTGTACTGAAATGTAGCACGCTGCTCCAAAAGAATGACTCTGAAGAAGAAGGGGAAATGTTAGCAGAGAGTAGTATTTAAGAGTATAGTAAGAAAGAGAATAAATAATTCACTCACTCCTCATACAAGTTTTACTTCAACTTTTACTTACTACCAATAGGAATTCCTCTGGCCAGATAGTTTTCACACCATACAGAGCTGCCTCGTAGGAGAGGATTGATGGCATGGAGCTTGTCAGGTGAACAGAGGATCTCATTTTAATCTCTGCAGTATTCCCCACATACACACACAAATACATACAACAGGTAAGACCGAGCCTGGGCATTTCTACTGACTTTTCCCTCTGTAGATCTCACAGAATAGGCTGAGTTAGAAGAGACCCACAAGGATCATCGAGCCCAACCCCAAGCTCTGCACCCATCCCCAAGAGTCACACCTTGTGCCAAGAGCATTGTCCAAACACTTCTTGAACTGCCAGACTTGGTGCTGTGACCACTGCCCTGGGGAGCCTCTTCCAGTGCCCAACCACCCTCTGGGTGAAGAACCTCTTTCTAACATCCACTCTAAACCTCCTCTGACACAACTCCAGGCCATTCCCTCAGATCCTACCACTGGTCACCACAGAGAAGAGATCAGTCCCTGCCCCTCCTCTTCCCCTCACACGGAAGTTGTAACTGCAATGAGGTCTCCCCTCAGTCTCCTCCTCTCCAGGCTGAACTGTCCAAGCACCTGACAAATATTCCCAAATTTCTGAATTGAGCAGCACTCCAAGGAAAGCACGAACACTTTAGCTCTTGCCTTCAATGCAGAGAAATTTTGGAGTCTGGGACAAAAGAACCCCAGTGCCCCTCTGTGCCAGGGGGGAGCTGCTGGTGTATACAACAATCCCCAGTCACTGTGATATAGCACTGGGCAGGATGAGCTGGTGTGTGTGTGGTCAGCCCCTGAAATTCACCTGCCTTTTATCTACTGTCCACTTAATTAAAAAACAAAAATCATCTGTTGGTATAAATGTAGCAGAAGCAGGTATCAGCATGCATATCCAGTAGTACAGTGATCCTGACATTGCAGAGTGATGTGGGAGGGAACTGAACCTTCCTTACCTAAGCTTGCATACCTACAAATGTGAGAAGGAAAAGAAGACAAGAAAAAAGGCAACACTCACCCCGTCCCATTAGAGCTGATGCAGGTTTTCATGCTTCATTTCTGAAGGCTGGGTTTGGCACTCGAGCAGGAAAAACGAGCCCTCATAGTACCAACTCCAGGCAATATTTTACACATAAAAACCCTTGAAAAAAGGAGCAAATACCAAATACTGATTTGTTTATCCAAGCCCAGAACCACATTCCCTTCCTGCAAATTTCTTGCAGGTGAAAAGGGTTTCCTGGCATGTTCTCGTTAAGCAGGAAAACAGAAGGCTGCAAACAAAACATTCATTATTGGCATAATTACATTCCACTAAAGTTTCAAAGCTAGAATTTGCCTCCATAAATTTTTTTCCAAAACACCCAGCTCAGGATGCAGGAGGAGGAAATTCACACCATTTACTTTTGACACCTAAAAGCAAAGTGCCTCAGTGCTCTCAAGTTCCCTCTAGAGCTGTCTTTGAGACACCATTCCCCAAAGTCTAGCTGGGGTGTCCTTGGAAGAAATCTGACTTTCTCTTCCCAGTGACTATAGAGGGAGCCCAGGGATTTTCCTCAGCATCTCTTCCTTACTACAAAATTTGACTGCAAATCCTTGTGAATGCCAGATGGCTTCAAGGACATCACTTCCCTCTAGAACAGCCTATTGCTTTGTTTGGATGGCAGGGCCATGAATTTCAACAGGATCCTGAACAAACAGATTCATTTCTTGCCTTTATGAAATTACCAGGGAGAACGTGAAAGCCCTGAGAGCATCACAAACGGGGACCTGAGACACTTGGAAGATTCTTAATGTTTATGTACAGGCAGGAAAGCACAGCTTGAGTGTGATTCGTTTGTTCCTTTTATTTCCTTAAGTCATAGCAAAGCACATTCCACCCAGAAATACAGAGAAAAGGCTGAAGTGATGCATATCAGATGAGCTGGGTATTTACATTTTGCTGAGAAGTGCCTATTGCCAGTTTGGTGCCGATAGCCTGAAGCTGCTGAAATAACAGCTGCCTCCCCCGTGCAGTCCCCCTGTTAGGGATGGCTAATGCCTCCTTTTCAGAACTTGCTTAGGGGTTGTCATCCTCACAAAAAAAAAAAAAAAAAAAAAAAATTGAAAAACNAAAAAAAAAAAAAAAAATTGCAAGACCCATACAAGTTATAGCACGTCTCAAAGCGCGAGAACTTTGGAATTTAAAAAAAGACCCGTAAGAAAAGCAATTTCTAGAATCACAAGCCCTTCTCTGTGCCACACTACTCATCCAGAGTAAATTATTGAAATCATCAGGATTTCGTGAAATGATGTGTGGGCAGGGCCTAATTTAGGTAATAATTTACAGCAGTTTTAGCACATATATCTTAAATTACAGTCCTCTGTTGATACCTTTGTGAAAGGTGCAACTTGCAGAGATAGTAGGGGGTTTTAAATCAACCAACCAAACCATCCTGTTAAAAAATATATGGAAGACTTAGGGAGTCTTAGAGAGAATAGGAGTTCTGAATAAATTAAGTTTTGTCTCTCAGCCCTTCATTACAGCTTCTCTCAAAAGTACAACACTTAAAAAGAAGTGCATAAAATTTCCCCAAAGGCTTCTGTTCCCAAACTCTGAAACGACAGTATTCAAATAGTTTGACTCCATAAACCTCTTTCAGCCTTTTTAAAGAAAAAGGCTTTGTCAGCCTTCGTAATTACAGTCAATGTCAGCGTTGAAAAGTTTGGGTTGAAAATAAAGTTACCATATAAGCCAAACATAATGGTAGGTCCAGAGCTGAAACAAAAATGCCTTAGCAGGGTGGGAGAATAAGGCTGTTCTCTCTCTCCCATTCTACCACCCTTGATGTCTGTCACCCTGGCAATACAGCAGACACAATTTCTCTTTCATACATAACTTCTAGGGCAAAATCCTCTATGAAAGTGGGACCAATACTGATATTGAGGAAAAAAAGCTATTCTACCATTTCTGCAGGTCTCTTGGAGAACAAAACCTCTGAGGACAACCAGCAGCAGGTACAAACTTAGAGCATCAGAGCCAGGTAGTTTTGAAACTAGATAGAATTGGGCCTCTTCCCTCCACACCTCTGGTTTCCTGCCAGAAGAGCAGAGAGAACATTTATTAGAGGTACTGGAGGCATTTAAGAGAATGAATTCCTTTGGACCTGCAATAGTGTTGTTGACCTACCTTCAAAATATTCCACAGGGGAAAAAACAAAAATCAGATTTTGGGGCTTTTGAAGAGCGGTTTATGGACTAGACATCATAGGCATCAGAATTGGTTAGAGACAGACCATCATTACAGAAAAAAGTGGTCAGGGAGGTGCAGATATATGGTCCTCACCCTGTTTCCACTGTTCAGAAGGATTTTGCCCTGTTCAAGCAACTGGAATGGGATATTTTTTTTGGTTAGAGATTATGGGCCATCACGTGGCTGTACAGGGGAATCCTCCTGATGGGGGGGTCTCCTAAGTGCTGGCATGAAACAACTGCATTACAGAGACACGAGAAACTGACAGTGTTTGTGTTGTTTGCAGATTGCTGCAGCTCTTGGAACAAGCATTACCTGGCAGAAGGCACTGCATGAATGGCCTCAAGTGCTTGGAAAGGAGAATCCATTCAACGACCAGATTGAAGCAATATTCAAAGATCAAGGTGGACACTGACTTCCAAACTGCCAGAGCCTTAACACCATTTATGATGATGCTTCCCAGTGCATTCCACGAGTCAAGATGATTAAAGACAAAAAAAGGGGAGGGGAAGTTATCAGAGCCAGTAGCAGTGGACATAGCACAGCATTCTTCTCAGTTTGTATCTCACCTGCACAAATAGGCTATGCTTTTTCTGTGGAGCTACAAAAATAAAAATCAAAGGATACCTGCCAGCCAGACCATTTATTGTACCGGTTTGCAAGTCCATAACTTTTTTTCCTACATGTAGCAAACTTCTAGCTTTACCTCATTTTTTTTCCCCCCTGCAGAACATTATTTCTTAGCTTTCCATTTGTACTGTTTCAATGGTTAATCTGATCCCAAAAGGGCTGGGAGAAACCTCAAACTCATCATGTTGCTATAAATTCTGTGTATGCAATTGCTCTGACTGTCAATACATTATTTAGCTGCTATTTGCTTATTAAAGTGTGCCAGGAATAACAAGGCACTACAATTTTGATTTGCCTGGCAGCATTAGCACAGGCTGACTGAGCACAGGTTCTCTGCTCCCCATTAATAAGACACTAACTTGACAACCCTTCATGTATTTAAAACAGGTTGCTTTTTCAATCTGTAATATATCTTTGCTCTTTTGCTTCCCAACAAATACAATGTGCTCAGTCCTATGTCTTTCACAGACATTACACAGGGAATCACTGAAAATACTGGGCAGCCCTTACCTGCTCTACTTCATAGACAGGCTTGAAGGTTGAGATTTAATGTATTTTTTCACTAGTTTATCCAATGCCATGTTCTCAGCAATAGATAAATATTTATAAATTAGAGACACCTCTACCTATTTATAACCTTACTCATTATGGAGGGATCAGACAACATAAAATGGCACTAATTACAAGCAGAAAAAAAATCTGGCAAAGGGAAAGCATTAACATGATGTGACTAAACCCCACCCTGATCAGCCAAAGCTCAGGTAGACCTGCTGTGCTTTTTGTTTTGAGCATATTCCTTGCACAAGGCTGTGAGGAAACCCTCAGGCTGTGGTCCACGCTGAAGGAGATGCCCAGCTGTAGGAGATGCACCAAACTCAGCATGTTGAATGGGCAGAGAATGACTTGGCTAATGCTGTTTTAGTTGAAGCACATATTATTTTTTTCCTAGATATTTTTAGAGTAGAGTCAATGCCGTGTCTTTCATTAAGATAGAAATTCCTTTGGGATTATTGCTAGCACTTAAGTAAACAGTAACGTTACCTACTTTAGGAAACCAAAAGGGAATACATTCCTTAATTGACTGGTGCTTGTTAATAAGGCCTTAATTCATTCAAGGCATTTAGATGTTACCAAAATACCCAGTCTCCCAAGAAATAGTTTCCACTCCGGAGTCATGCCTGGAGAAATTATTACCATTAGAAGGAAAAGGAAATTACCCTGTTTCCTGTACAAATTCTTTCCAAAAAACTTAACATTCCATGTACCCTGGCCAGGTAGAACACCTTCTATAGAGTGACCTATTTAGGCCTCTTATCTTTCACTAAATACATCACAAGGACAGAAACAAGTGCATCCACATGGTTTTAATATAGACCAAATACAGCACTGGCAATAATTACAGAATATCAACGATTTCCTCTACACCAACATACAGAAGTGTAGCAATTAAAAGGGGGAAGGGAATCATGTTTAGAAGCCTAATTTTCAAGGCAATTTCTTTGCAAATTATTGTATTTCATTCGAGGCTGGGATTTAATAACACCAATTAGGAGTTTTACAAAGTCATAAAACTGAAATTTCCTCAGCTAAAATAAGCTTCATTGCCCAGAGCAAAGCGTTTTTCACTGACTCTCTTGTTAGTGAACTTTCTGAATTTCTGAACAATGGAAAAAAACAATTTCTTATAAAATTCTAACATCTACTCAAAGACAACCTGAAACCATAGCTGAATCCCAAAGCTCTCAGGTTTGCCCAATACAACTGCACCATGGTGGATACAGGATCTGAGGGACACCAAGGAATGGGTTTGCTGGCACTGAAGGTACACTAACCATAGCATGTCCTGGTGCCTCAGAGGCCAGCACTGCAGCTCTCAATTAGGCTGTGTGCAGAAACAATCTGTAATGCAGCAACTACCTGCAAATAAAGATGAATTTTGGGTCTATTAAGCCATCAGCTTTTACAAACGCTGTGTCTATTATTTCAAATGCAAAAAGCATCTGAAGATCTGCACCCCCAACCATCAATCACTTACCTGTATCATTCTAAAAATATATGTCCTATGCTGAAAAAATGCTGCTGAAAAAGCTTACTTCTGTTAAAGCAGTAATGAACAATGGATTTGAGTCTATTCCATCAGTTTAACAGTGTCCCGGTGCTTAGATTGGTTGAAGGTGACAAATCAGATGTGAAGAAGAGATAAAAAGGAAACAGTTTCTCTTGGAAAGAGAAGTATAGTTCCATGCAATTCAAACTTTATAGCAATATGTAAGGAATGGTCTGTAAAGGTCTTTTTTTGGGGGAGAGTCAGAGCATGTGATAGCAGGGATTGTGGCACTGGATAGGTCCAACACACCAAGAATGGGAGGGGTTTTTGGATGTCACTCTGTCAACAGCTTTAACAAAACTTAAAGCTTTGTTTGAAATAGACAGTAAGAACTATTTTTGAGGTATAGAACACCTAGAGCTGTCTGAATTCACTGTCTGACCTCTTCAAAAAGGATCTGCTACAAACATGGAAAAAAAAGTCACCATTTTTTGCACAAATCTTCCCCAGTTCACCCTTTAAAGAGCAGAGGGACATGCCAGGGGAGGAGGAGGGTGCTGTGAGTGCAGCCTTGCTGCTGCCAGCAGCACGTCCGCCCCACTGAGTCTGTGCCCAGGACTCACACACAGGTCAGCTTTTCTAACTCAAACCACCTTTCCTTGACCAAGTTAACTTTTCTGGTCAATGATAGGTAGAAGATAGGTTTCTACAATGGATAACAGCCCAATCAACCTAAATAAAAATATGTTGTTCCCTTGGATATATCCAGTTCAGTTCTTAACACCCTTCTACGGACTTATTTCATAATTCTACATTTAATGATTTTTAACATCCACTTGGAAGTTTAAGAAGACAGCCTACCACATACCCACAGATGATATTTGCTCTTGCACTGTCCCTATTGTGTCACAAAAGGAAACAACCATCTCCCCCTCTTCATATCTGATAAACTGCTGCACATGGACAACCTGGCCTTCCACTGTACAAAATTTGGTGCTAGCTACATCCGAGGCATCACATTATCTTCTCAACCAAGTGGAATTTTGGGACATACATACAGAATAGAATCCTTTCTTAAACACTGTGTGGAGCCCAGCTTTTCTTCTTTAGCCTACAAACTAGTATTTCAAATGCATAGATAATGTTATGAAAAAAGCAGGAAGTTTTTATTTTTTATTTTAAGTAAACGAAATAAATCTCAATACATAGTTTGGAAATATTTAAAGACATAAAAGGAAAACTAGATTTAAAAGCAAGTACAAAACTGGCAGGATGAAAACAGTATAAGCTAACAGAATTTAGTGTTTTGAGTGTGAATATGTAACAGCAACAGCGATTTTTAGTATTCCACTACTGCATTTGCAATAGTGAAGTAATGAGCTGGTCTTAACACAAGCCCTGTGAAAAGCTGTGAAAACTGCAAGTTTTAACTGAGAAATTTTGCCATTTTAATGATGGGTCTGAAGTATGCTTTTATAATATGCACTTGTGCACATGTCTGTCAAGGGGAGGAAGACCCATACTTTTGGCCAGCAGAGTAGTAGTTGGTACACAGCAGCTTTGTAAAGTCTTATTATTAAAAAAAACCCAAACTAAACCAAAACAGCACTTTCACACCCTATTAACATATTCCTGGTTCTCAAATGGAGAATTCTAGCTTGTACAAACCACAAGTCCAAGGAAATACTGATGTATACAATCCCAAACCTAAATTTTTCTGTTTGATTTTTTATACATTCAAGACCTTTCATTTCTATCAAAGTGCAATATACTGCATACATAATTCCACACCTGCAAGTCACATAGTGTACATGCCATATGCTTATCCATACTGGTTTGTATAAGAAATTGCAAAAGTAGTATGAGTATATTGTGCATGTCTTTGTTCTGACCACAAGGATGCTGTACAAGCAAGAAATGTCTATACTGCGTGTTGTAGAATAAAATTGACTAGTCACTTCTATACCTGATCATTACAAAAAATCCCAACAAACCCTCCAACACAATCTTGTGCATCAGCAGCATCCTTGTTAGACTATTTTGAGGTTTTTTTCAGGGAGCTGAGTTACCTAGAAAGCTTGTTTTCCACTAGCTTGTGCCTCCCTTCCTGCCCTGAAGTGCCATTTCCTGAAATAATTTAGTTGTTTAAAGGAGAGAATGTACCTAGCTGTAAGACTTCCAAAAAAGGAGTTACATAAATATTTTAGAAACAGCTAATTGCTTCCTATCATACTCAAAAGCTAGGAAGTAAAAAGGCTTTTAAAATTTTTAAGTGAAATAAAAATACTGCATAGCATAGTCCTGTATAATGTTAAATACTCTCTCAAATTTAAAGCGTAAGTGACCCAGAGGACTTTCTGCATTTTCATTTAAGTCCTTTTCTTGTGTAGTTCATGTGGCTTTTTGCATACACATTTTCTTCATACTCCCCTTTCAGAGTTTAAAGCTTTCCAATAGGTTTGTAGCAGGCATCAGGCTGCCACATACGAAGGTCAACAAGGACTTGGTTGAGCTTTTGCATCCAAAGGTTACGCTCTTCTTTAGTATCAGCAGAGAGCCAGTTCCTATAAGGCAAAGAATTCAATGCATTATTCTCCACCTGCACTTAGTTATTATGAAAAAGGTCAAGCTGATCAACCATAGAAGCCCAAATAGCAGGGAAAAGAATTAAGTCAAATATTCCACAATCCTGCTACCTGGCATTTCCACTTCTAGAACAGAGGAGTTCTTTGTTCTCAGAATGCTGGAACGGGACAGAAAAACACAACAGGACTAAAAGGGAACCAAGCAGTTCAAGTGCCACCCCAAAATCTCAGCATTTAAATAAGCTTTGCATTAGTATGACAAAGTCATAAAGCATCACATGAGGTAAAACATCATCCCAAACACATCCCCTAACCTCCCACAACCCCTGTGATTTCATGCACTCACTTTGTAACACAGAGTGTGTCTCTGCATTGGCTGACCAGAGTCTCTCGGTCATCTTCCCTCTGAGGTCTGACAGTTATTAGTTCAAAAGTGTTGGGTCGGGCACAGAACTCCCTGTTGGCTGCTTCAATCTGATGATTAGTGCAGTTTGCCAAGTTTATCCGGCCTAAAGGATGCTGAAAGTTAAATCAGTTCATCAGTCAAGAACACAGCAATCGAGAGGAATTCTAAACAACATATGCTTTGACAATCTTTGCCATATTAAGTGAACAAACCTGCCCCCCACTCAGTTACTCCATACCAAAAGAGGCATTTTGCTAATTGCATTTCAAGGACATGGCTGAAATCAAGGTAATACAGGCAATGGAACATGCCCTGTTCAGCTACATACAATCCAGCTAACACATCCATCCCTTACCAAAGACAGGCATCAGAAAGATGAGGTTTTCCCTCTATTTCTTAAAATGCTTAACTGTCAGTTATTCCAGAGAACTTCGTAATCAAACTGTACAAGTAAAAACCCTGTCAAAGTCTACAGAAAACACACACTTCAGGGATCTATGCATCAGTCTTGCCAAAGCCTGTAAGCACATATGTACCATCTTCAAACATTCACCTAAGGCACCTAAGTGCCAAGACCAGCTGCCTCAGCTCCCTCTGTAGTCAAGAGTTAGACCTCTTTGAAGACCCTCCCAAATTTCAAGGCAGTCACATACAGACATATGCTGCCTATAGACAGCTCAGCTGTTGCCTAAAGTCAGTTACAGACCTTGGCTTTGACTCTTCACATCTACAGAATAACTCACCAGGGAAACATCACAAGCTATTCAAGGCTTGGAGAAAAGTTTGCTCTTTGATGGGCATGCTCCCTATACTATTTCACAGACAGTTAAAAGAACCTAAATTGCAGGAAAAAGGAGGACAGCTCATTTCAAGGAATGCTAGGAAAAGGGTTGTACATTGGTGACATATGTACAGCCACAGGAAATTTATTTAAAAAAAAAAATTTCACTATTTAAAGCAATCATGACCTCATACTGATATATCTAAGCCACATCTATCTCTGCATGACAGAAGATCTAATAAGTTTAATATTGCTGTATATGACAGTATAACAAAAGAATACAGCTGACTTTCAGAGAAGAGTAGTCAAAAAAAGTACAGAAGATTTTCAAGAACAGAATCTGGAAAACAAATCAAAGCTTCTCTCTTCCAGACAAACGCACAGAATAGGAACCTTTTTCTTGCTTAACTCATTTATATTTTGCCTATCTTCTATTAAAGTAGGCAGAGATTTTTTCCTCTCTCCTGGCATGGAAAGAAAGTACCTTTATATATTCTGGCAATGTCAACTATGAACATACAGGTTTCTAGGCTTGCCCTGATTTAGGTTAGATTTATGAAGACAAGTTCCCTCCATTCCCCCAAAGAAGCTTTATGAGTTGAACCCCAGGCTTTGAATATCTTTACCTGTTTTAAGCCTTAAAAGTGAACAGCTATTTGTGTAGGGTACTACAGAACTTTAGACAGAACTTTAAAAAGCTCTAAAGCAGCATTACCTTTCGTTTTTCATCATCTGGGTATGTCCAATAAGAGATACAATTTCCAGCCAGCACACACCAGCGCCTATGCCATGCTCCAAATCCACTAACATCTTCAAACATAGTCTTAAAAACAATAATAAAATTAAAAATAGGTAACATCACACCTTGGTCTGCACTTGACTATTTTGCTACCAGAATGGTTCTGCAATTACAACTTGTAGAAGTAAACAGAAGTGAAGGAAATAAAATTATACTGGGAAATACTTCTATTATCATGGTGTATTTCTTGCCCAGATAGTACAGAAAATGGGCTTATGTTATTCTCAAGTTTGCAACCTTTTGCTCAAAATGCACCTATGATTGCTGTTTCAAACTGCCAGGTTTTCATGTTCACAGTGCCCAGCAATCCCATTATTTTAGATAATGGAGGGTTACTTAGAGTAGATACAGTGTGAATAGTTCACAAAACGTGTATCACAATTTATTATTAGATAGTCATCACTGTCTTACAATTCAGTATTACAAAAACATTTGTCTTATCAACAGGCTACACTCAGCCAGTTTAAAAGAAATTAGAAATTAATTTTTAGGTGTTTGTGTTGGCAGTTCTTTTACAGGATTATGTCAATTTCAAGCCCCATTTCCTTCATACTGGAATGGAAAGTTAAGTATCTTCCTGATCCCCCTTGAAACTGTACAGAACTTTTTTTTCCCCAATTAATTTGTGTTTTGTTACAATTCAGTTTATAATCTTTAATGATGCAGGGAGTTTCCAAAGCCTTACTCTGAACAAATTTAATATGCATGTACATCATTCAAGTTTTGCATATTGTATGGTAGAAGCAAATTTGGACTTTCTTAAAATAGTACACAGAAAACAGCAAATACCATAAGCATGTGAAATGTTTGCATCTAATGAAATCCGTTCAGCTTCAATTAAGTAAAGGGAAAAGAGATTGAAATCAGTGTTTGAAAAGATTCTAAAGGAATTCTGGTTTCTGAAAGCACCAAAATAACAGCAAGTATTAATGCTTTGCTGAAGTATTTTCATAGCACATTCACTGCCATCTGCTGGACATCTCAACAGTTCCCTCTAAGGCCTAGGTATGGGCCACATTTTCTAAGTCCAGTTTTAGAGAGACCTGCTCAAGATGTTTCTCAAAAAAAACCAAACTATGACTTTGTTGTCATTTCCAAAGGCTGTGAACACAGTGGAAAAACAGGCTAATCTTTTGTTTTTACTAGAC